>CM069156.1:9154152-9459152 GCA_035221665.1 Okamejei kenojei
TGGGCAAGTTGGGCCGAAGTTTGTGCATTCTCCCCGCGAACTGCGCGGGGTTTTCTCCGAGATTTTCGGTTTCCTCCGGCAGACGTACAGGTTTGTAGGTTAATTGACATTGGACAAAATGTAAGAATGGTCCCTAGTGTGTGTGTGTGCGTGTGTGTGTAAGGTAGTGCTAGTGTGCGAGGATCACTGGTCGGTGCCAAAGGGCCTGTTTCCGCGCTGTATCTCTACAGTAAACTACAAGGACGTCTCAACTAAGAAGAGCAAACATGGCACTAATACAACAGGGCACTGCATTACAGATGGGCCGTTGCAGTTGTAGCAGTAGAACCGTCAAAAACAATCTAACAACTCATGAACTGAAGGATTATTGTTCTAACTGGCAAAAAGGAGAGTCAGCATTACATTCACTTTGATAAATGTAATCTGCGTAGCTGTAGAAGAGCATTTTGAAAGAATCCATTTTCCTGACAGAGCTGAGAGATCCTATTCATTTCTGTTGTAACCTTCACAGGCGACCTCTGTGGAATTACCTTCTACTCCCTCACTCAGAAGTGTCCAGGATCGAGACCATAGGAATCTGACACTTACAAGGAGGAATAGTAGGGTTGCCATCTTTCTCACTCCCAAATAAGGGACAAAAGGTCAAAATGCGGGACAAATTCCCGACGGCAATTCGTTGACCGACTCCGCCGTGGCTGGGTGAATGATGAGCTGGCCCGGGTGCCGGACTGCACACAAAGCCCAGCCGGCGGGCCAGCTGAGGTGTTTTGGCCCGCAAAGTCCGGCACCCCATCCAACTCATTAACCGATGGTCGGCCGTGAGAAGGAGGGGTGGTGGTGGTGTCGGCAGTAAGCGAAGGTCCGAAGGGCGGACCGCTGGCCGGGCTGCCCACCGATGGGGCCACGGGCGAGGCGCTGCTGCTGCTGCTGCACTCCATGGGCTGCGCTACGTCAGGACGGGTGAGGCGGGGCCAGACGCGGCGCTCCGACCCGACAGTCCCCTCGACCCGAGTAGTAGCAGTCAAATACGGGACAAGGGCGGTCCTGTACGGGACAAAATAATTTAGCCCAAAAAACGGGATGTCCCGGCTAATATGGGACAGTTGGCAACCCGAAGGAGTAGGCAACACTGCTCCTTTCGTTCATTGTTCTTTATCTCTCTACATCATCGTCTATATCTCTCGTTTCCCATGTCCCTAACCAGTCTGAAGACGTCTCAACCTAGTGACGACGCAGTGTCACAGCGGTAGAGTTGCTGCCTCACAGCGCCAGAGACACAGGTTCGATCCTGACCATTGGTGCTGTCTGTATGAAGTTTGCACATTCTCCCTGTGATCACATTCCTAAGATGTGCGGGTTTGTAAGTTAATTGGCTTCGGTAAAATTGTCCCTGGAGTGTAGGATAGAACTAGTGTCGATGTGCACGGACTCAGTGGGCCAAAGGGCCTGTTTCCAAGCTATTGGGTTACAGAAGATACAAAAGCCTATAGGCACATACTGCCAGCTTCAGGAACACCATGTTGTCAGACTACTGAACAGACCACTCCTATGCTAAGGAGGCATTCCTGATCTGCCAATCTACCACATTCAAGCCTTTACACTTTTTTTTATCTGTACTATCTCTGTAACTAATGTTATATTCTGCAGACAGACACAAAATGCTGGAGTAATTTAGCGTGATATGCCGTATAGAAGGAATGGGTGACGTTTCAGGTTGAGACGTCCAGAGATGCTGTCTGTCCCGCTGAGTTACTCCAGCTTTTTGTGTCTATCTTCCATAAGTTCAATAAGTTATATGAGCAGAACTATCAGAATTATTAGCAGAATGATCTAACTTTCCCTATCAACCCCTTTCTCCTGCCTTCTCCCCAACGCCACAGACACCTTTCCTAATCAAGAATCTGTCAATCTCCACCTTAAAAATACCCATAGCCGTCAGTGACAATGAATTCCACAGATTCACTGCCCTCTGACTGAAGAAGTTCCTCCTCATCTCCTTTCTAAAGCTATGTCCTCCTATTCTGAGGCTCTGACCTCTGGTCCTGGACTCTCCCACCAGTGGAACCATCCACTCCACCTCCACTCTATCCAGGCCTTCCACTATTCAGTAAGTTTCAATGAGGTCTCCCCTCATCCTTCTGAACTCTAGCGAGTACAGGCCCAGTGGCGTCAAACGCTCATCATACGTTAACCCTGGATCATTCCTGTAAGCCTCCTCTGGACCCTCTCCAATGCCGGTCAATCCTTCCTCGGGTTTGGGGGCCAAAACAGCTCTCAATATTTATTCAGCTACAGTTCATGGAAGTGCAAATATTTGCTGTAAAATTTGATATCCTCAATCACCAGGTACAGAGGGTGTAGAACGCGCCAGTGGAAAGTGTTTGTGGATCCTGTAATTGTTGGCCACTGGGCATTCTTGCAGCAAAGTGAAGTCTTGATCTACATCCAAATTTCCTTCCACTGATTTGAGAGTGTGGAGTCTGGCCCTGACTACCACTAACGGGAGGGTTTACAACTTAGTTTCTGTGAGCAACCTCTCGGTTGTATCCAAGAATCATAGACAGTAGGTGCAGGAGTAGGCCAATCGGCCCTTCGAGCCAGCACCGCCATTCAATGTGATAATGGCTGATCATCCCCAATCAGTACCCCGTTCCTGTCTTCTCCCCATATCCCATGACTCCGCTATCTTTAAGAGCCCTATCTAGCTCTCTCTCGAAAGCATCCAGAGAACCGGCCTCCACCGCCCTCCGAGGAAGAGAATTCCATATATCTGTGTGAAAAAGTTTTCCCTCATCTCCGTTCTAAATCTCCGTGAACAAGATGGCGGCGCCCTGTTCGCCTGCGGCTGCATTGGCTCCCGACAGAAACAGAAATTTAAAGTTAACGGAATTTCATTTGGAATTGCATATATCGATGTATTTCTAAATGACAATAAAGTTTGCTTGACTGTGACTTGACTGAAATGTCCTACATCCCCCACAATCAAAATGTGGATTACAGAAATGTCGGAGACACTTCATCTGGAAAGGTTAAGGCTTGTCCTTTTGGACAGGTTGGATCTTTTCAGAGGAATATGGTCTCCATTTATTGAATATCTAAAGGGTCAAAATGGCTCGGTACGAGAGCCTGACTGAAGCCTGAATAACGGAATAGATGAAGAATCATGTATAACAAATCATGGATATATCTCCAATGATGGATAACTTTTTTAATTCTCCATTCATTTCTTTATTTTTGATTTCCTACTCTTATTTTATTTCTCTCCATCTTTTCTTACCTGCAAAAAAATATATAGAAATATATGACATAATTGTTAATATTAATAAAATTACAAATGTATGTGAGAAGTATATTCTATTAATATGTACTTACGTCTAATAAAAATATTTAACACAAAAAAAAAAAGACTTGACTGAAATGCCTTACCCCTTATTCTTAAACTGTGGCCCCTGGTTCTGGACTCCCCCAACATCGGGAACATGTTTCCTGCCTCCAGCGTGTCCAAACCCTTAATAATCTTATATGTTTCAATGAGATTCCCTCTCATTCTTCTAAATTCCAGCGTATACAAGCCCAGCCGCTCCAGTCTCTCAGCAAATGACAGTCCCGCCATCCCGGGAATTAACCTTGTGAACCTACGCTGCACTCCCTCAATAGCAAGAATGTCCTTCCTCAAATTAGGGGACCAAAACTGCACACAATATTCCAGGTGTGGTCTCACTAGGGCCCTATACAACTGCAGAAGGACCTCTTTGCTCCTATACTCAACTCCTCTTGTTATGAAGGCCAATATGCCATTCGCTTCTTCACTGCCCGCAGAGGCTGGTTTAACTCGAAGATAGACACAAGATGCTGGGATTTTCTGAAGAAGGATCTCCAACCGAAACGTCACCCATTCCTTCTCTCCAGAGATGCTGCCTGTCCCGCCGAGCTACGCCAGCATTTTGTGTCCATCCAAGAACCATATTTTCTTTTGTTGATGCCTAAACAGCAAACCTTGGCTACTCACCTTCAATGATTAAATGCTTGACATATGGCGAGATGTTCCTGCTTTCGCTGTTGCATAACGCAATGACACTTCTTCCCGCAATCTCACAAATTAAAGTGATGAAAATGTATACCTTCAGCGCTCGGTAAATGCAGGGAGAAGCGTTCCCAGGTCGCGTTGTACTGATTGGAACCTGCACACAGCCAATGGCTGATTGCTCATCAATTCCTGCCATTTATCATAAACATGGAAAATGAAATGAAATATATAAATATATCACAGATTGTTTAATCAGTCAACGGCTGTGTTCTTTTTGTATAAAAACATAATTTATTTAATTTCAACACGATACAAAAACCAAAAAAAACAAAGCCGTGGTGAGATACCCACCACCATGTTACTAAATCATCAAACAACTTTTTAACAAATATTGTAATAACTCCTATACAACCCCGGTAAAGGGACAAGCATCTGGCTCGGGCGAAGCCCTCTTCCGTCTGGCGCCGTGACTCGCGGATGGCCAGCTTGGCCAGGCCACTGCCGTGTTCATGGGTCTGCCAATGGTACAAGCCCTGGGAATGTCCACTATTAAGGGCTTGTTCCACTTGGCCGTCATTTGCGTGTTACGCAGATGGCGCGCAAAGATTTTGTACATCACAAAATCCTGCGATGCCGCGCGTGGCCTATGTCATCATGCACCGTGCGCGCATCACGTGCGTGTCACGACGTGCGCGTCGTGCACCGTGACGCATAAATGATGTTGCGTAAAACACGCGTAAATGTCGGCCAAGTGGGACAGGCCCTTTAATGTCTGAAGACGGGTCCCGACCCAAAACATCACCTGTCCATGTTCCAGCTGATTTACCACTAGTTACTATCACTCTACCACAACCAGGGGCAGTGCTGAACTACTATCTACCTCTTTGGTGACCCATCGCACTGTGCTGGCTTTATCTTGCCCTAAATGTTGTTCCTGGTATCATGTATCTGTACGCTGTAAATGGCTCGATTGTAATCACGTGGTGCCTTTCCGCGTTCCGGAGAGCGCGCAACAAAAGCTTTTCACTGTACCTCAGTACACGTGACAATAAACTAAACTCAAACAGAATCTACTCCAGCACAAATACAGTAGACCCTCTTTATAATGGATATTGGTTATAGCGGACGGTTCTACTGACCTTCACCGCCAGGTGGGGATGCCGACGCTGGCTCGCGCTGCCTTCCCTACCGCTCACAGTCCCAGCTGCCCACATGTCGTACACACCTCCCACCACCTCCCCAGCCACTTACAGTCCACGCCCACCTCCACTGCCACTGCTGCCAACCCTTAGTTCTGTTTAGTTTATTGTCACGCGTACCGAGGTACAGTGAAAAGCTTACGTTACCTGCTATCCAGCCAGCAGACAATACATGATCACAATCGAGCCATTTACAGCGTATAGATACATAAGGGAATAAAGTTTAGTGCAAGTTTAAGTCAGCAAAGTCCAAACGAGCTTACAGTAAGAAATGTTGCTGTAGGTGTAGAGATTCCAGTTTGTGGAGCGATTGTAATCTCTGGATCTGTAGATTCTCTGCCACAGCAGGCAGCAGTGGAGACCAATTCACTGGATGTATTCAAGAGAGAGTTAGATAACTCCAGGACAACCTAGAGTGACTCCAGGACAAGGGGTCACAGCTTTGCAGGACAAGGGGTCACAGCTTAAGGATAAGGGGGAAATCCTTTAAGACCGAGATGAGAAATACTTTTTTCACACAGAGAGTGGTGAGTCTCTGGAACTCTCTGCCACAGAGGGTAGTTGAGGCCAGTTCATTGGCTATATTTAAGAGGGAGTTAGATGTGGCCCTTGTGGCTAAGGGGATCAGGGGGTATGGAGAGAAGGCAGGTACGGGATACCTGAGTTGGATGATCAGCCATGATCATATTGAATGGCGGTGCAGGCTTGAAGGGCCGAATGGCCTACTCCTGCACCTAATTTCTATGTTTTTATATAGCTCTTAGGGTTAATGGAATCAAACGATATGGGGAAAAAGCAGGAACGGGGTACTGATTCTGAACGATCATCCACTATCATATAGAATGGCGGCACTGGGTTGAGGGGCCGAATGGCCTAGTCCTGCACCTACTTTCTATGTTCTATATTTTTATGTTTCTGTGTGTAACATGTAATTGCAGATCTGCTTCTGTGGCTAGCGTGCAAATAGTCGCCAGGGTTGGGGGTCATCTTGGAAGACATTACCTGCTGCCCGCGGGCCGTGACTATCGTCTCCGCCGATCCTCGCCTCACCCCCCCCCCCCCCCCCCCCCGTCCGTCCGCCAGCAGCCCAGGAAATGCCAACTCACCCAGATTCCAGCCCCAGTTCCATACTGAGATTCTGACGAAGGATCTCGACCTGACACGTCACCCATCCACGTCACCCATCCACGTTCTCCAGAGATGCTGCCTGACCCGTTGAGTTATTCCGTCACTTTGTGTCTGCTCTTTGCCACTGTTCATAAGCCCGTGACCATCTGAACCTATCTGAGAATGACATAAATTTGGTCTCCAAATATCCACCAGCTGTAACAATCCAATGTAATTGAGAGCATTTAGTTCAATTTGTGTGTAATTGTTCACATACCTTTTGAGTTACCCGCATTCAGAAGTTCTTGTCCTGAAGCCTTGTCGTAAATCAATACCCTGGAATGTGTTGGTGCCAAGCAGTTTGAGGTATTTGAAAAGCAGTAGAAATATTGATTTAAAAATCCTTCTGCAGAGCTAAAATGTTATTTTGGTAGGAATACAAAAATGGGGCTGAAGCGGATAGACTTATGTTATGCATCTCTTGATGTTCTTTCCCATTCAGACGATAACCAAGGCTGCATCTCTTTGTAATCTCCCTTTCAATCACCCTGGCTGAAATACTTCACCTGATCTCCTGAACAAGATGCCCACCAGAGTGGAATTAATGGGCAGAGGGGACAATAGCGATACTGTTCAGCTTTGTCATTTCTAACGCATAAGCAGGATTGTCTCAGTCTGAAGATGGGTCCCCACCCGAAACGTCACCCATCCTTTGCCTCCAGAGATGCTGCCCGACCCGCTGAGTTACTCCAGCAATTTGTGCTTACGGTTGGTATAAACCAGCATCTATCTGCGGTTCTTTGTTTCTACATTCCGTGGCTGTTCATTCTCATGGTTTACTTGTCTATTAACGGTGAACACACTAAGAGGAACTTTCGAAATGTTTTAATTTCAAAGTAAGCCCCTTGTTCTTCACCTTTGATCTCACTGATAATCAAAATGATCTCAACTTCAGTCATCGTAGGACAGAGGATCGTCAACGAGTGAAGTGAATGAATAACAGTAAGAATCAACCCAGTCTGACGAAGGGTCTCGAACGTAAACTTTGCCGATCCAAGTCCTCCCAGAGATGCTGCCTGACCCGCTGAGGTACCAGCACTTTGTGTTTTTCTTAACAGATGTCGAAGGCTGATCGCTACACTGTTCTTTACCAAAGTCATAGGGTGACACAGCATGGAAACAGACCCTTCAGCCCAACTTGCCCACACCGGCCAACATGTCCGTGCTGCTCTAGTCCCTCCTGCCTGCGTTTGGCCCATATCCTTCCAAACCTGTCCGATCCATGTACTTGTCCAAATGTTTCTTAAACTTTGTGACAGTCCCTGCCTCAACTACCTCCTCCGGCTGCTCGTTCCATCCACCCACCACCCTTTGAGTGAAAAGGTTACCCCTCAGATTCCTTTTAAATCTTTTCCAATTCACCTTAAACCTTTGTCCTCTAGTCCTCGATTCCGCTACTCTGGGCAAGGGGCAGTGTGCATCCACCCGATTTATTCCTCTCACGATTTTGTACACCTCGATGAGATCACCCCTCATCCTCCTGCGCAAAGTGTGTGAAAGGATGAGGATGGCACCAAGTACATAGAGCAAAGCGGACCTTCATTAAACTGCATCACGCCTCACTCTCCCATCTTGACTATCAACATTGTAGGGGCCATTTATGTTTAGGCTAGCGACTGTTGGCACGTTATATTATTTTGTCTGGATAAACCTTGCAGTATTATTTTTGATACTTGGGGGCGGTCATTAGATGCATAGAGGGGCATATATATATATGGGCATAGTGGACAGGGAGGGGCAGACCAGGCACAGGGGTGGAGGGCATACAGTTCTCACCAGATCAGAATAAGGAAAACCCCGGTAACGTTCATCTCTTTGTTTGTACAACTACTTCAATAAAGAGCCAATTCAACTGAAAACAACGACTGGAAGATCTGTTCTATTTGGTCGGCATAAGATCTCACTTACCTGTGCGGTAATGGCATATGAAAGTTGGACACTGGAAGAGTTGGAAATTTGCCATTACAAACATCATCAGAGGTAAAGAAGCCACTGTGCACCAATACATTATAACATTCCCAAAGCTTCCTGGAGGAATGTAATCTTCACTGACTCTGGCCGATGATTGTCAAACTGGAGGAGTAACAACATCTGAGAAGGCATTGAACTGAGATGGCAACCATTGTATACGGGTCAGGCAGCATCTCTGGAAAACATATATAGGTAAGTTAGACACAAAATGTAGGAATAACTCAGTTTACATCGAAGATAGACACAAAATGCTTGAGTCACTCAGTGGGACAAGTAGCATCTCTGGATAGAAGGATGCTACTTGACTGGTGCACAGACAGCCACCACACGGTCCTTGACAGATCTGGGTCAGGATCCAGTGGCATAGGAGTCCAAGACGACCGGAGACCCTTTTCTGCTGCAGCCTTCATCCGCCTTCCCAGCCGTTGTGATGCTCCACTAAGGTCAGCCATCAATAATCACATAATTAATAAAATAATCTGCGATAATCCACAAGATCCATGCTCGATTTATACCTCAGATTTATGCCCTTGCCGCATTGTGTTATTGCTGCTCAAACAAGAAGATTGCAGCTAGCAGCCATTTCACACCACCATTGGCACGCCCAAACCTTGTTACTGCATCTCCATATCTGTTTGCCTCTTTAATGCAGCTGCCAACGTCCTTGCCAAAATATTGGCTGCATTCCCGCTCGCTTCAATTCCATTTTCGCTAATCTTAAAGAGACAGAGGAGTGTTTTCAGATCCACCACTTACGCTCGGAGGATTCATTAACCTTCTTCACTGCTGTCTCTCGCGCTTCATTGTGATCTTGGCAGGCTCCCTCGCTGTGGGGGAACAAAAAGCTTTTGACAAGGCAGATAAATGTGTTTTGGCAGCAGGTTTCTGAAATGAGCAAAGCTGTTTTCAACGAGGATCTGCCAAGCACCAGGGTACCCTCTTTTGAAGATGTTCAAGCAAATAGTCTTTAAGTTACTTGATCTCGTTACCCGCTCTGTCTTGTTCACTCTTAACCGCACAGTCGCGCGGTGGGGCATAGTTACCGACGTGTTCCCGAGACTCTTATTGCATCCATTCATCACGAAGGCTGAGTTCAGTTTAGTTTATTGGCACGTGTACCGAGGTACAGCGAAAAGTTTCTGTTGCGTGCTAACCAGTCAGCGGAAAGACAAAACGTGATTACAATCGAGCCATCCACAGTATACAGATACATGACATCGGGAATTACGTGAATTACGTTTAGTGCTAGAAAAAGTCCAATCAAGGATACTCCCGAGGGTCTCCAGTGCGGTAGGTGGTAGTTCAGGACTTCTCTCTAGTTGGGGTAGAATGGTTTGTTCAGTTGCCTGATAATAGCTGGGAAGAAACTGTCCCTGAATCTGGAGGTGTGCGTTTTCACACTTCGAAAACCAGTGTTCACTTTCTCGCATAGATAAGACATGATTTTATCTCATTGATTTGGAAGAGATACCCTAAGGGATGAGCATAAGCACGGTGGCGCAGTGGTAGAGTTGCTGCCTTACATCGCTTACAGCGCCAGAGACACGGGTTGGATCCTGGCCATGGGTGCTGCCTGTGCGGATTTTTTATGTCCTCCACCCTGACCTGCGTGGGCTTTCTTTGAGAACTGCGGTTTCCTCCCACACTCCAAAGGCGTACAGGTTTGTAGGTTAAGTGGCTGGGTGTAAAAATTGTCCCTAGAGTAGGATAATGTTAACGTGCGGGGATCGCCGGTCGGTGCGGACTCGATGGGCCAGTGAGCCTGTTTCTGTGCTACATCTCTAAACTAAACTAAATTAAACTAAATAAGTTAGGAAATTATATTTTTAATATGCCTGTCTTAAAGCATGCGTGAAGTATTGGTAGTTGCGTTTCAGGTTCTCCCCTTCACCCTAAACCTATGGCCTCTGGTTCTCACCACAGATTAATATGAAATGCTATATGTAAACTAAAGGGCCCGATTTTTTTGGCAACTGCCGACGTCATATCAGTGTCACCAAAGGATTTCGAATATTTCAAAGTCCAGCGGCGACAAAAGAAATGTTGCGATACTTGAAAAGACACCGCGCGTCAATACGTCATCACGCCACGTCACGCCGCAAATATTCGGTGACCTGATACGCCAGTCAATGACGCCGGCAGTCGCTGAAAAAAATTGTCAAGTGGGACAGGCCCTTAAAGAGTCCTCGACACATGTGGGACTTCCGTTTTTGAAATTCTTTATTTGGGTTGTTAGCTGAAATGTTCTTCTAATGTGACTATTCACACTTTGAAGTGGGTTGCAAACCTCCCCAGTCAGAACGCCTCTCCCAAGGTGAAAATCTCACCAAGTACAGCGCTACATTTAAGAGGGAGTTAGATGTGGCCCTTGTGGCTAAGGGGACCAGGGGGTATGGAGAGAAGGCAGGTACGGGATACTGAGTTGGATGATCTGCCATGATCATATTGAATGGCGGTGCAGGCTCGAAGGGCCGAATGGCCTACTGCACCTAATTTCTATGTTTCTATGTTGCTATAGGTTGAAGCTGACTACGGGTGCTGTCTGTACAGAGTTTGTACGTCCTCCCTTTGACTGTGTGGGTTTTATCCGGATGCGCCGGTTTCCTCCCACACTCAAAAGACGAGATTAGTTGAACTTGGCATCACACTTGGCATTAGTTGAAACAGGTCATTCTGTCTCCAATGTCCTTGCAGAATGACCTGTTCCTGTGCTGTTTTGTTCTATGTTTTATGTTCTGAACCAAAAAGGAGTCCTGTTTATTACTGCACCGTGAATACTATAGACAAGAGTGGCCAGAAGTCACAAGGGGAGAGACTCTTAGTTTAGTTTAGTTTAGAGATAGAGCATGGAAGCAGGCCCTCCGGCCTACTGAGTCCGCACCGACCAGCGATCCCCCATACCAGGGGTGGGGAACCTTTTCAGGTCGGAATGCCGCATTAAGTCAGCTGTAATCTAATAAGGCCGCATCTGAGAAACCTCAATTAGATATGCTTCAAAATGTACTTTATTTTGTTAAAATATCCTTCATGACTCACTCATGTTTTAATTGTGGCCGTCAGTCGGGGAGGATTATTTCGTTGAATCTTCTTTTACTCTTTGGTATTTAAAATGCGTTCATTTTAAGATTAAAATAAAAAATAATAAAAGACGAACAAAAACATATTAATAAAAATAAAAGGATTTGTTCTGCAAAATTTGGATCCCTTCAAAAGGCCGCACTAGAAGGCCTAGAAGGTTCCCGCCTAGAAGGTTCCCCACCGCTGACCCATACACTAGTTCTAGCCTACACACTAGGGACAATTTACAGCAGCCAATTAACCTACAAACCTGCACGCACGTCTTTGGGGTGTGGGAGGAAACCGGAGGACCTGGAGAAAACCCACGCAGTCATCAGGGAGAATGTACAAACTCCGTGTTGTACGACAGCACCCGTAGTCAGGATCGAAGCCGGGCCTCTGGCACTGCAAGGCAGCAACTCTACCGCTGCGCCACCGTGCCGCCCAAACTTCACAAATAGATTTCTCTCTTCATCTCTATGTTTCATTTCTCACAAGTTGTAGATTTGCTGAACGCTCGGTTCACCCATGGCGTGCTGAGATATTAAATCTTTGGTAAATGTTCTGGGTATGTAGGCCACACACCGCCTCTATTGCACAGCTGCCAAGCGCTGTTAATATAGCTCAGGTTCCTGAGATACGGCTGCAATGCGTATCAGCGTCCCACTGCAAATGTTCCTGGCAAAGTATTTATCAAGCGCATTTAATTTTCTTAAACTGCTGGAAATCAATAACCCCCCCAGACATAAAATATGCAAATTCACTAAGAATCACTTCATATTTCAGTTACTGAATCTAACATAATTTTGCACTCGTTCCACTGAGAATATTGAACTGTATAAATTCAATGCCCTATAAAAATAGTGGCACTGTGCATAGCCCTTATAGCACCAGAGACACGAATTTGATCCTGACTACGGGTGCTTTTCTGTATGGAGTTTGCACGCTCTCCCCTTGACCTGCGTGGGTTTCCCCCGAGATCTTCGGTTTTCTCCCACATTCCTAAGACGTAAAAGTTTGTAGGTCAATTGGCTTGGCATAATTTATATCATGTAAAATTGTCCCGTGTGTGTAGGGTAGTGTTAATGTGCGTGGATCGCTGGTTGCTGGTTGGTACGGACTCGGTGGGCCGAAGGGCCTGTTTCCGCGCTGTATCTCTAAACTAAACTCAACTAAAAATTAAAAAATGAAGCTGCGGCTTGTTGCTTGAATAATGTGCTCTCCCAGTGATAGAACCAAATAAAATTAGCTGAAGGAATTTTTTGTCAGAATTATGCTGTAGGAATGGTATGCAAGCAACGTGCTAAAGAACCAGAATTGAAGTTGATCAAAGGATATGGACCAAGCACGGGCCAGGTGGGACTAGTGTAGCTGGGACATGTTGGCCAGTGTGGGCAAGTTGGGCCGAAGGGCCTGTTTCCACATTGTATCATTCTATGACTCTGTGAAGTAACTCAAGGATCAATGGAGAAACCCTATTAACTAATTGACTGTTCATATCACAACATTGGCAGGCTTTATCCTTTCCATACTGGGAACAAAGCCAGAGATGCTGTCTGACACGATCTGGCCATTAAACCAGAATGTAAGATTTTTGCACACCTTACCCTTCCGTACCTCTACGTCTCCCTCTCCCCTGACTCCCAGTCTGAAGGACGGTCTCGACCCAAAACATCACCCATTCCTTCTCTCCAGAGATGCTGCCTGTCCTGCTGAGTAACTCCAGCATTTTGTGTGTCTATCCTCAATTTAAACCCGCATCTGCAGTTCCTTCCTACTAAAATAAGAAAACGAGTCAAGATTTGCAGTTCTGCTGATTTTGGACTCACTGACTAATTTTGACAGTTCAAAAGTGTTATTTGCTTTATGGTGTATTAAAGTTTTACGACACGATAAGTATGATATTAAAACTATTGTTGCTAAATGCAGAGTAAATTAGATTTACATTTTTGCCCAGTGAAGTCAACACTTTACAGGATTTCTCCCAAATTGTGACGGTCTGGAATTAATTTGCCGAATTACGATGTTGTAAATGCGACTTAGACACACACACAACATATCAACCAAGTCTGAAGAAAGGTCGCGGCTCAAAACGTCATCTTTCCGTGTTCTCCAGAGATGCTGCCTGACCCACTGAGTTACTCCAGCACTTTGTGTCTTTTTTTGTAAACTCTGCAACTGCAGTTCCTTGTGCCTACATATCAATTAACTTGACAATGACAGGTCTGTCAATGCAAAGTCCTAGTTTAACCAAGTGCACCTCGTACTTCACCTATCCTTGCATCTTCACTTTTGGTGATTCAAGGGTAGAGACCTGGGTTCGGTCCCATCTATGGGTGCTTTCTGTACGGAGCCTGTACGTTCCCCCGGAGACCGCGTGGGGTTTTCTCCGAGATCTTCGCTTTCTTCCCACACTCCAAAGGCGTGCAGGTATTTTAGATTTATTGGCTTGGTAAAAGTGTAACTTGTCCCCAGTGTGTGTAGAATGGTGTTAATATGTGGGCATCGCTGGTCGGCGCGGACTTGGTGGGCCGAAGGACCTGTTTCCACACTGTATCTCAAAACTAAATTAAACTAAACTTTGCCAAAACACAATATGCTGGAGGTCATAAGGTCATAAAGCATAGGAGTAGAATTATGCCATTCGGCCCATCAAGTCTACTCCGCCATTCAATCATGGTTGATTTATCTCTCCCTCCTAACCCCATTCTCATGCCTTCTCCCCATAACCCCTGACAACCGTACTAATTAAGAATCTATCAATCTCTGCCTTAAAAATATCCACTGACTTGGCCTCCACATACTTCTGTTGCAAAAAAATCCGCAGATTCACCACCCTCTGACCCAAGAAATTCCTCCTCATCTCCTTCCTAAAAGAACATCCTTCAATTCTGATGCTATGACCTCTCGTCCTAGACTCTCCCACTAGTGGAAACATCCTTCGCCACGTCCACTCTATCCAAGCCTTTCACTATTCTGTACATTTCATTCCCTTCCTAAAATAACTGAACAGGTCAAGCTGCATCTGCGGGGGAATGAACAGATGACGGTTTTGGGTGGTGACCCTTCTTCAGACTGTTTGCGAACAGGGGGAGAAAGCTGGGAAAGAGAGGTGACGCTGGGCAAAGCCCGGCGAGTGATAGGTGGATACAGGCGAGTGGGGGTCGATTGCCGATAGGTGGAGTAAGTGACAAAGGCTGGAGGTGAGAAGGAGGCAAAAGGGTGTCAGATACGGAGAGAGAAGGATTGAAATGTAAAGCCAGGGGAAGGGATATAGGTCAAAAATCACAGGGGGAGGGGAGAGGGGGGGGGGGGGGGGGGGTGGGAGGTAAAAGAAAAATGGGGCGATTTGGGGACGGGAGATTGGTGTAGAGAAGAGGGGAATAGAACAGGGTGACTGGGTGTTGAGAGATGGTGGGAGAAATAGGTGTGTCAGATAAGGAGAGGAAAGGAGTAAAATGTCACCTAGACTGTCCTGTCCTGTCCATTCTTGATTGATTGAAGGGTTTCGGCCCGAAACGTTGCCTATTTCCTTCCCTCCACAGATGCTGCTGCACCCGCTGAGTTTTTCCAGCACTTTTGTCTACCTTCGATTTTCCAGCATCTGCAATTCCTTCTTAAACAATTGATTGGTTAATTTAATTGATTAAGAAAGAGCTGCAGATGCTGGAAAAAATCCAAGGTAGACAAAAATGCTGGAGAAACTCAGCGGGTGAGGCAGCGTCTATGGAGCAAAGGAAATAGGTGACGTTTCGGGTCGAGACCCTTCTTCAGTATTCATTAAAGTCCCCAATGGTCCCTCTCTATTGCTCCCCCCTTCTTCCCCCCCCCACGTGCCCTGAGTCTCTCCCTGTTCTCTCAGCGCCCCCTACCCCCCCCATACCATGAATATTGATTTCCCTAACTTCAGGTAGCCCCGGTATTCCCTCTCTCTCTATCTCTCCCCCACGCAAGTCGCACCAGCTTCTCATTTTCACTCAACAGACAGCCTGTTTCCCTTATCATCGTTACTTTTTTGCATCTTTCATTCATTGTTTTTTTATCTCTCCACATCATCGTCTGTATCTCTCGTTTCCCTGATCCATGACCAGTCTGAAGAAGGGAATCGACTTGAAACGTCACCCATTCCTTCTCTCCAGAGATGCTGCCTGTCCCGCTGAGCGACTCCAGCTTTTTGTGTCTTTCTTTGGTTTAAACCAGCATCTGCAGTTCCTTCTTACACCATTCTAATACCTCTGTGGCTAAAACTATCTCTTTTAAAAAAAAAATAGACCACCACCAAAATCGTTTCCACAATGAGTCCATTCAGTTCAATCTCCCTCTCTCTCTTGATATATAGTCCTGGGGTGATTTTGTCTGACATTTCCACACAATTGCACGCTTTTGGGCGACACGATGGCGCAGCGGTAGAGTTGCTGCCCAACAGCGCCAGAGACCCGGGGTTTGATCCCGACCACGGCTGCTGTCTGTACGGGGAATTTGTACATTCTCCCCGTGACCTGTGTGGGTTTTCTCCGAGATCTTCGGTTTCTCCCACACTCCAAAGACGTACAGGTTTGCAGGCTAATTGGAGTGGTACAAATGTAAATTGTCCCTAGTGCGTGTGGGATAGTGTTAGTGTGCGGGGATCGCCGGTCGGCGCAGATTCGGTAGGTCTCTAAACTAGACTAAACGAAACTACACCACAGGTGTAAAACTCATCGTGGAGTAACCCTATAACTCGTAACCCATGGTACGGGTTCATTCCAAGAGCTCTCCCGAGTTTGCCCTGATTCAAACTCGGAGATTTACGGTAATGGCCACTCGTCGGTACTCGGGGCTCTCGTGGACATTTTTCAACACGTTGAAAAATCTTCACGCGCCTTCCCGTGCTTACCTGCCGTTAGCGCTGAGACGTCCCTGAGCTCCGACGTACCTGGGGAGGCCCCGACCACGGGTGAACAGTGGGGAACATCAGGGGAAGAGACTGACCTTGGTGCCTTCCCTCACAGTGGGAAACTTTGATCCTGCTGTGGGGGGATGTTGTATGTTGAATTTCTATCAACTCCATGTTGTGTTCGTTATTTTTTACTGTATGGCTGTATGGTGATTTAACTTCACTGTGCCAATTGGCACACGTGACAAATAAAATATATCTGTATCTGTATCTGTATTTGTACCCGCTACGTTAATTTTCCGTGCTTACCACGAGTTTGATTTTTTTTTTAAACTCGGGAGAGCTCTTGGAATGAACTCGTACCGTGGGACAGGGCTTTATGGGTCTATTGAGATATCCGATACGACAAGCTCTCAGATGTCACTGTGCGGTCGTTCGTGGCTTTTGATGCACCACAGTGTGCGAGGAGAATGAGTATAGCCCAGGGCTCTTCAAATAATAGGCTCCTAATC
Source organism: Okamejei kenojei (assembly GCA_035221665.1). Classification (NCBI taxonomy): domain Eukaryota; kingdom Metazoa; phylum Chordata; class Chondrichthyes; order Rajiformes; family Rajidae; genus Okamejei; species Okamejei kenojei. The sequence continues at coordinate 9,170,962 of CM069156.1, forward strand.
ACAGTCATGATTACAGAGTGACCATTTGGGAATTGCTTCAGACCAACCGATACAGGGACGGAGTCGAAAGGAACACGAGTATGAAAGGATTGCGCCTAAGGGGGGAAACACAGTGGAGGATACATTTTGTGTGGGCTGTTGACTTTGCTCTGCAGCGTGTGACTGCATAATTGTCTTTGTGTTACCGCTGATTAATTGCTGAACGGCGGTCCAGTTGCGAAAGACGCTGTGTGAACTGTTCCATCACGACCTTTATTGGAAGGGTTTAAACACACGGCACATTTCCAATATACAGTAAAACTCTCATTGTTCCCCATTTTTCACTTACGCTCTGTATAATTAATGCAATGGCTGAGTTATTAGGTCTCCAGCTCTGGTTATTTAGGAATTTGTTCAAGAGGGAACTGCAGATGCTGGATAATCGAAGGTAGACAAAAGTGCTGGAGAAACTCAGCGGGTGCAGCATCTAAGGAAATAGGAAATGTTGCCTATTTCCTTTGCTCCATAGATGCTGCCTACTCTGGTTATTTAGGAGCCCATAGGTAAACAAACAGATTGCGACAGGAAACTAAGTTTAATCTCATTCCAAGTCTTATGTTTTTATTTCGAATTTAAGACTGAACTGGAGTAATCATTTCAAGATGTCACCTATTAAAATTCAGCCAACGATTGATTGCGTTAAGGAAACAGGTTCAAAGCAGAATAGAAGCGGGCAGTGCGGGGCTGGGGAACGACGAAGATGGAGGCTGAGGAGGGCAGATTGCCAGAGGAGGTGAGCTTGCCCGCAGTCTGGGATATGGTGGCCTGGTGTTCCTCTGTGGGGTAATGAACAAGAGGTAGGCATGAGGAGGTTTCATAGTGGTGTGGCGGTAGAGTTGCTGCCTTAACAGTGCCAGAGACCCAAGTTCGATCCTGTCCGTATGGAGTTTGTACATTCTCCCCATGACCCTGCGTGGGTTTTCTCCGGGTGCTCCGGTCTCCTCCCACGATCCAAAGACGTACAGGTTTGTAGGCCAATTGGCTCTGGTAAAAACGGTCATTTCTGCCTGGTGTACCCTGTAGGATAGTGCTAGTGTACGGGGCGATCGCTGGTCGGCACAGATTAGACGGGCCGAATAACCTGTCTCTCTAAAGTCTCAAGCAGGGGTGGGGTGCCTGCGGCCTTCTAGGCCATTAAGTGCGGCCTTTTGAATGATCCAAATTTTGTAGAACAAATCCTTTTATTTTTATGAAATATGTTTTTGTTCGTCTTTTATTATTTTTATTTTAATCTTAACATGAATGTTTTTAAAATACCAAAGAATAAAAGAAGATTCAGCTAAATAATCCTATATCTAATTGAAGTTTCCTGGTTGCGGCCTTATTAGATTACAGCTATGCGGCCTTCAAACATGAAAAGGTTCCCCACTCCTGGTCTATAGTATAAAGTTGAGAGCTGGTGCCTAGTCTCAGCACGGTTGAGGTTGAAGGATCCCATTCCGAAACATTATCTATTCATGTTCTCCTGGGATGCTCCCTAAACAAGTTACTCCAGCATTATGTGTCATAGAGTAATACAGTGTGGAAATAGGCCCTTCGGCCGAACTTGCCAAATCTATGTCCCAGCTACACTCGTCCCACCTGCCCGCGTTTGGCCCATATCCCTCCAAACCTGTCCTATCCAAGGACCTGTCTTAACTGTTTCTAAAACTTTGTGAGGGTCTCTGCCTCAACTACCTCCTCTGGCAGCTCGTTCCATACACCCGCCACCCTTTGTGTGAAAAAGTTACCCCTCAGATTCCTCTTCAATCTCTTCCCCTTCACCCTTTTCAACGATTGTCTTCCATTGATGGTTTTAACTTCATTTCCAGATCACAAGCAAAAGTCGTTCCCAAGACATGTTTTCACGTTTGTGTCGTACAGCTTTGTGCTGGAGCCACTGAGGCAAGAGTAGTTATTAGCCTTATAATCTTTCATTGCCTTCCACCCAGTGTGTAATTGTTTACACATGCATTTTGTTCCGTTTGTTTATTTATGAATCGAGCACTCAATACATCCCTGCATCAGGGGAAGGGGGCCCTTTGTCAAGCTGGTACCAGCGAGGCAGTTTAAAACGATTATTATTCATGCCATTTATGGGAAGCCATTATGTTTAACAAATAAAGCTAAGCAAACTCATTTTGAACGCATGGAGTTCACATCAACGTCCTTCAAGTGTGAAATTATACCTCGGAGGTGAAAACACCAACTTGCTATTTGCAAATATTTATGATTGAATTTGTGAATAGCTGTTGGAGTACCGGTGTTTAAACACCTCGTCGCACTCAACTCATTAATATTTTTCTTTGCAAAGTAACCTGATATTAACTGGACAACACCATCCATGGATTTCTTTTGCACGTTGCACTATTTATTAATTTCCATAACACATAATTACCTCGGTTATTAAAATAAAGACGTACATTTGCAAAATACAGTTCAACCCTGCTTTGATTATGACCACATTGTAGATGAGGTAATTACCGTTTATTTTGCTTTTGTGGTTCTTGAATGAATTTTACACATGAGATGCCTTAATTTGTATGTGTTTTACTGCTACAGAATAGGACTTGGCAAAGTGCCCAAAGTCTGGTAAGGCAGTAAATCCTATCATGGTGTTATCAAATCCATTAAGAGTGAGTTGTGAGGCTAAAACTGCCGGTTATTTAATCTGCTGGACATAAATTGCATGTTATAAATGTAAAGCATGTTGGTGCTTTGGGGAGTGACATTGTAATATCTCAAATGTGTAGGGAGGAACTGCAGATGCTGGCTTACACCGAAGATAGACACAACATGCTGGAGTAACTCAGCTCTCTGGTTGTGGTAGGATGATTCAGTTGCCTGATAACAGCCGGGAAGAAACCGTCCCTGGATCTGGAGGTGTGCGTTTTCACACTTTTGCACATTCTATACCTTATATATTCTATGCAAAATAGACACAAAATACCGGAGTAACTCAGCGGGACAGGCAGCATCTCTGGAGAGAAGGAATGGGTGACGTTTCAGGTCGAGACCCTTCTTCAGACAATGCCTCAAGCTCCAAGCTCATGTTACGTCGGAAGAATTGAATTAGATTCATTCTTGCTGCAGAACAAACAGGTAAATGTATTAATGCTGCAGCTTGAAAATTGTGAACACCGATTTTGAGACTTTTCTTCAAGTGCATGAGTGACAATTTACATTTTTATACCAAGTTTTTTTTACAGGGGAATGGGCTGACCAAGGACACAGAAGGTTGTGAGATAAGGACAGAAGAGGAGAGACAAGTGAAACCAGAGGGGATATAGGTGGAAGGGAACAGAGGGGTTGGGGGAAAGTGGGTGGAACGTCGGGAGAAATGGATGGGCATCAGAATGGGACACAAGGAAGCGAGGGGGCCTGCAGATTACAATCAGGGTACAACCCTACATACTGGTGGAAGAATCTAATTCAAGCTTTTAGTTTTTAGTTTTAGAGATAGAGCACGGAAACAGGCCCTTCGGCCCACCGTGTCCACACCGACCAGCGATCCCCGCACATTAACACGACCCTACACACTCCAGGGACAATTTACACTTACACCGAGCCAATTAACCTACGAACCTGTACGTCTTTGGAGTGTGGGAGGAAATCGAAGATCTCGGAGAAAACCCGCGCTGGTCAGGGGGAGGACGCCCAAACCTCGTACAGACAAGCACCCGTAGTCAGGATCGAACCCGGGTCCCAGGTGCTGTAAGGCAGTAACTCTACCACTGCGCCACCGTGCCGCATTGTATTAGCACAGTTGAAAGCTGAAGCTTCAATCTCTGTGCAGTGGGATTTATTTTCATCGCTCATGGCTTTCAAATCATAACCTGCCCAGCACAAGTTACTGAAGAAAGGTATATAACCAAAGTATCAAATTTCCTTGTGTATTCCGATAGATCCCTGCCTTAAATCCATTGGGATTATTACAACAGAGCACAGCAGCATCTGTGGCAGCCCAACTCTTTCCATTCATCACCGTAGGAGTCGGAACTTGTTCCAAAGGGACACACGTTCGAGATGGAATTCTCAACACTGGGAATTCACACTTTCTGAATTAGAAGGGAGATATTTTACAGGAGGCGTTTGGGATTCATGCAGTGCTTTGGGTTATAAATTGCCACATCAACATAATGGGACCACCCCAGGAAGAACTAAATATTTGCATTCAAGGCGCCTTGCTCTTTATACCAGGTGCTCTCTCCGACATTCCCACTGGATCTGAGGCAGAAATCTTTCAGAGTACATAAGGCGACTTGGGGCCAATACATCAGCCAGGTATCTCTCCCTTGTACATTCAGGCAGTTTGGTTATGTTGGCATATTGATTTTGAAAGCCATTGTCACAATTTTGAAATGCAGTTCAGCATTTTGTGAGCAAAGTTAGTGCCGTTAACATCTGGTGTCCAACTTGCATAGAAGTATGTGCATGAAGGAATTGCTGATGCTGGTTTAAATCGAAGATAGGCACAAAATGCTGGAGTAACTCAACGGGACCGGCAGCATCTCTGGAGAGAAGGAGTGGGTGACGTTTCGGATCGAGACCCGCGACCCGTGTCTCAAGAAGGGTCTTGACCCAAATCGTCACCCATTCCTTCTCTCCAGAGATGCTGCCTGTTCCGCTGAGTTACTCCGGTATTTTGTGTCTATCTTGCATAGAAGTATATAAGGTATAGAATGTGCAAATGTGTGAAAACGCACACCTCCAGATCCAGGGACAGTTTCTTCCCAGCTGTTATCAGGCAACTGAATTATCCTACCACAACCAGAGAGCAGTGCTGAACTACTATTTACCTCTGAAGAAGGGTTTTGGCCCGAAACATTGCCAATCTCCCTCGCTCCATAGATGCTGCTGCACCTGCTGAGTTTCTCCAGCATTTTGTGTACCTACTATCTACTACCTACTATCTACCCTTGGACTATCCTTGATCGGACTTTGCTGGCTTTACCTTGCACTGAACGTTATTCCCTTATCACGTGTCTATACACTGTAAATGGCTCGATTGTGATCATGTCTTGTCTTTCCGCTGACTGGTTAGCACGCAACAAAAGCTTTTCACTGTACCTCGGTGCACGTGACAATAATCTGAACTGAAGCTGCATTTGCTGGGAAAGAAAACAGTTGAAAGAGAAAATGTTGGAAACACTCAGCTGGTCAGTCAGCATCTGTGGAAAGGAAATGAGTCGGTCAATCTTTGACCTGAAGCATTAACTCTGTTTCTTTCCCTGCTGATGATGCCTGACCTGCTCAATGTTTGCATCTTTTGCTGCTTATAAAGTCATAGATTTACAGAGTTATACAGCATGGAACCATCGGCCCAACTTACCCGCACTGGCCAACGTACCCCATCTGAATGAGTCCCTCCTCCCTGCATTTGGCCCATATCCCTCTAAACTTGTCCTATCCCTGTACCTCTCTAACTGTTTTTTTAAATGTTGGGATAGTCCCTGCCTTAACTACTTCCTCTGGCAGCTTGTTCCATCCACCACCACCTTTTGCGTGAAAAAGTTACCCCTCGGATTCCTATTAAATCTTTCCCCCTTCACATTAAACCTATGTCCTCTGGTTCTCGATTCCCCTACTCTGCGTCTACCCAATCTATTCCTCTCATGATTTTATACACCTCTATAAGACCACCCCTCATCCTCCTGCGCTCCATGGAATACAGTCCCAGATTGCTCAACTTCTCCCTATCGATCAGACCCTTGAATCCTGGCAACATCTTAGTAAATCTTCTCTGTACCCTTTCCAGCCTGACTACATCATTCCTGCAACATGGCGGCCAGAACTGAACGCAATACTCCCCAACGTCTTGTATCACTGCAACATGACCCCCCAAATTGGGCGGCAAGGTGGCACAGTGGGAGAGTCGCAGCCTTACAGCGCCAGAGACGATCAGTTCGATCAGGACCAGGGGTGCTGTCGGTGTGGAGGTTCTACGTTCTCATCGTGACCTGCGTGGGTTTTCTCCGAGATCTTTGGTTTCCTCCCACATTCCAAAGACGTGGAGGTTTGCAGGTTAATCGTCTTGGTATAAATGTAAACATTGTCCCTAGCGTGTGTAGGGTAGTGCTAGTGTGCAGTGAAGGGTGGTCAGTGCGGACCCGGTGGGCCGAAGGGCTTATTTCCACGCTGTATCTATAAACTAAACTAAACTAAACTTCGATACTCATTTTTTAATGTCAGATTTCTAACATCAGCAATTTCCGCGAGTCAATTGCCGACTCCACATTTACTTTGCTTTTCCCTACTTTGGCTCTATAAAATCTTACTTAAAAGCATTTCTAGATCCGCAGGTCCCTTCAAAAGAAAATTGTTGGTATCAGATTATTTTGACCATTTTTTTAATGTTAAATATCCAATTGTACATTTTCAGAATGCACCGAGGAAGGTTTGTCTTGTCTGCAGACACTTAACAGTGTAGTTCAGGAGCACCATCTTGCCGGAGAAGATAGTGTCCTGTCTAATAAATCTTGAGAAAACCTTTCAGTTGCACCAATTGTGCCTGCAATTCTGTGGAGATTTCAGAAAGGTCCTCACAAACGTCTCAGATTATTCAACCATTGAAATGGAAGGTGCGTCTTTCAACCTATTTGTGCCCTGGTTCCATTTAAAATCACTGCAGAAATCATTGATGTAGATCGGGAGGTGAAGTGGGAGCTTTTCAGAATAAATGAGGTTGTCAGACTAAGAGGTGCCCAGTCAGGAGAGCTTGCGATCTCTGGAGACACTTTGAAAACAATAGGTCTCTGAGCAATGCTACATTAAAAAAAAAAAAATAAGGGAATTCTTGATTCTTGGAAAAAAAGCTGCCTCTTTTTCTCCTGCTCCAAACGAAGGCCGTAAACTACGTTCAGAAGAACGAACCATTAAAATTTAAAATGGCTCACTCCTGCCACAATGTGCACCGAGTGCGCGCCCACCAACGCTAGCACCGTCCTACACAAGATACGAGATGGTATGATACGATTGAAGGGACAATGTATAATTTACATGAACCTACGGGCGTGTACGTCTTTGGAGTGTGGGATGAAACCGGAGCACCCGGAGACCCATGTGGCCATGGGTAGAACATACAAACTCCATACAGACAGCACCCATGGTCAGGATCGAACCCGGGTCTCTGGCGCTGTGAGGGAGCAACTCTACCGCTGCGCCACCGTGCCGCCCCCGGGTGCTCCCATTTCCTCATCCCACTTCCCCGGATTGGCCATTATAAATGAACTCCAAATTTGTAGATGAGTGTAAAATGTAGTGATGGAGTGGGGAGGAAAAGGACTCGGGTTAGCGAGGGACGAGTTTGATAATGAGTTTGTCTTCAAGTCAGCGTTATGGGCCTGTCCCACTTCGGCGATTTTTTTCGGCCACTGCCGGCGACTGTCATAGTCGTAGCAGGTCGGCGAGAAACCGGCGGCTGTACTAATGGGCCTGTCCCACTTAGGCGATTTCTTTAGGCGATCTTTAGGTGACTGCCGGCAAATACGGCATTAAATTTCACCGAAGTCAGCACCGGCGACAACCTTCGTCACCCTGGCGACAACCTACGACATCCTGGCGACAACCGGCGACATCGTGCCGACCTCCTACATTAACTTGGCGACATCACCTACGACATCACCGAATCCAAGCTACGCTCATTTGGCGTCAAACCCCAGGTCGCCATTGTCGCAAAATGTTGGAAAATCTTCGCCGACCAGAACGACGCTACGACTTTTTGGGCGAGTGGGGAGACTGCTCGCGACCATGCAGGCGAAACCCCGGCGATCGCCTAAGTGGGACAGGCCCATTATGCTTAATTTAGTCATGACCCCAACTGAACAAATAGGTGGTCGATACTTCATGTGGTGCTCATGAATAGGATGCAGGAGAGGAGAAGCTGATGTGTTCAAATTCGCTGTGGAAGATCAAAGAGACTGTGGAAGTTTTCTCACAGTTGCACGCAGGAAGGTGAACTGGTGGGTTGATTTCCAGAACAGATTTTGCTATTCTCCACTGAATCACACAGTCCATTGACATTCACACCTTCTAGCAGTGGCAATGCTACATAGCTGGCATGGAAACCAGTTCATTTAATAAATAATTGGCAATAAACTATGATTACAATCTGCTGGGGTTAGTTCTGCCCTGGGTGGGAATTAGTCACACCGCTGGGATGGACAGAATAGAACTGTAATCCATTTTTTAAATGTTATTTTGTTATAGTATTGGGCCATTCGGTCCATCAGGTCTGCTCCGATATTCAGTCGCGGCTGATCCAACTTTCCCCATCAACCCATTCTCCTGCCTTCTCCCCATTACCCCCACACCCCCCCCCCCGACACCCGTACTAATTAAGAATCAATCATTCTGTGCCTTAATAGAACAAATGACGAGATAGGACTTTTGCCTTCCATCACAGTGAGGAGGTGTTGGAGATTCACTGTGATGGATGTTTGTGTAAAGTGTGTTAAGTGTGGGTCTTGGTTTTTTTTGTAATTATTAAGACCGTAGAAAATGCAATGTTGTTCAAACCAAGCTGTTTGAATGACAATAAAAAGGCATTCTATTCTATTCTGATAATATCCACAGCCGTCTGCGGCAACGAATTCCACAGATTCATCACCCTATGACTAAATAAATTCTGCCTCATCTCCTGTATAAATGTACAGTACGTTCTTATATTCTGAGGCTCTGGCCTCTGGTCCTAGACTCCCCACTAGTGCAAACATCATCTCCACATCCACTCTATCCAACCTGGGCAGCATAGTGGCGCAGTGAACGAGCTACTGCCTTACAGCGCCGGAGACCCGGGTTCGATCCTGACTACGGGTGCTCTCTGTATGGAGTGTGCACAGAGTTTGTACGTTCTCCCTGTGGGTTTTCTCCGAGATTTTCATTTTCCTCCCACACTTGAAAGGTGTACACGTTTGTAGGTTAATTGGCTTGGTGTAAATGTGAAAAAATTGTCTCTAGTGTGTGTGTAGGACAGTGTTAGTGTGCGGGGATCGCTGGTCGGTGCGGACTCGGTGGGCCGAAGGGCCTGTTTCCGCGCTGTATCTCTAAACTAAACTAAACTAAACTAAACTAAACCCATAATGGAACACTTATTGACCAGAGCATATTTAATGGTGACAGTGACCTTATGTAGAGGATATCTCAGTTCCCAGTACCGATTATAGATATTGCAAAATAATTGAATGAGTTCTGATGATGCGTTTGCACGTGAAACATTAACCCTGTTTATCTTACCGCTGTCCGACTTGCTGTCAGAAAAACGTTCCACTTTTTTGCGGTATTGGTTTGAGAGTTCCAGCATCTGCAATATTTCTGTTGATTTTGCTAACCGAATATGTTCTGTGTTGCTCAGGACGTCTTTCGTCCGTGCATATCACGACGCCAACCGGAGGCTTGTCGGTCGGCGGGTCGCGCCTGGAGGCTCGTCAGTCGATGGGACCAGCATCCCGCCAAAGGACAGCGTAACCGGGAGGGAGCTGATGATGTCGGGCGTGAGGAGCAAGGGCCGGTCGGAGGGTGTCGGCTGCAGGAGGAGGCCCCGGGACACAAAGATGGCCAGACCAGCAGAAGGATGTCGGTTCGCGGGAACTGCCCCAGTACAACGTGTGTGTGGGCCGACCAGGGGCTTTGAATAATGGCGGCAAAAACGGTGGTGCCTGCATATGTAATATAAGCAAAAAGAATTTGACTGCACAGTTGCACAGATGGCAAACAATGAACCATTGAACCATTAAACCATTGATGCCAAATTGAGCTAACCTTAGTTTAGTTTAGTTTATTGTCACGTGTACCGAGGTACAGTGAAACGCTTTTGTTGCGCGCTAACCAGTCAACAGAAAGACAATACATGATTACAATTGAGCCATTTACAAGGATACATGATAAGGGAATAACGTCTAGTGCCAGGTAAAGGTAGTAAATTCCGATCAAATATAATCCGATGGTCACAAATGAGGGAGATAGTAGTTCAGGACTGCTCTCTAGCTAAGGTAGGATGGTTTAGTTGCCTGATAACAGCTGGGAAGAAACTCTCGCTGAAACGGGAGGTGTGCGTTTTCACACTTCTCCAACGTTTGCCCGATGGGAGAGGGGAGAAGAGGGAGTGGCCAGGGTGCGATTCACCCTTGATGATGCTGCTGGCCTTGCCGAGGCAGCGCGAGGTATAAATGGAGTCAATGGAAGGGAGGTTGGGTTGGTCTGATGGGTCTGGGCTGCGTCCACAATTCACTGCAATTTCTTGCGGCCTTGGATGGAGCTGTTCCCAAGCTGTGATGCGTCCGGTTAAAATGCTTTCAGTGGCGCATCTGTAGAAGTTGGTGAGAGTTGTGGGGGGCATGCCCAGCTTCTTCTGCCCGCACATGATCCATATCCCACCACTCCCTGCATTCATTTCTTGAAGGCATGCGCTTAAGTTCATGGATATCAAAAATGTTGGACTAAATTCTCCTTTTGGGACAATCACTGCTCGTCACATTATTTATTGAGCTAATCGGAGTTCATCCCTGTTAAGAAGCAAAGATTGTTCCACAACTTCAAACACGGCAGGTTTCCTGAGAGCAAAAAAATCCTTTTTTTTTTTAATGTAATCCATCTATTTATTTCATTTTTCTAGTTTTCAGTAAAAGCACTGGGAATTGCACTTTGTTCGTTTAATTAGCTGAACATTGGACTTAGCATATTGCCACATGAGAAGAATTATTCAAAGTTAATCAAAATCCACTTTGCTGCTAATTGGATGCTGACCCCACTGTGTAAAACTTTTACGCATTCATAATGTACAATGAACATCATTACAGGAGTTCCTCAGAGCTGTACCTCGGCAGAAAACTATATTTTTTTCATAGTTCATCATCGATGAAGTTCCTTCCATTATGTTACAGAGGGCTTATGCATTCAACTTTACTCCAAGTTCCTCGAGTAATGCCCATATAGAACAAGACAGTCACGGTTATGACACGGTGGCACAGCGGTAGAACTGCTGCCTTACAGCGTCAGAGATCCGGGTTCGATCCTAACTATGGGTGCTTGTCTGTACTCAGTTTGTACATTCTCCCCGTGATCTGCGTGGGTTTTCTCCGAGATCTTCGGATTCCTCCCACACGTACAGGCGTGTAGGTTAATTGGCTTGTTATAAATGTAAATTGTCCCTAGTGTGTGTAGGATAGTCTTAAGGGCCGGTCCCACTTGGAGATTTTTTTCGGCCACTGCTGGCATCATATCAGGGTCGACAAAAGATTTTGAACATTTCAAATTCCAGAGGCGACAAAAAAAAAATGTTGCGACACTTGAGGAAACAGCGCGCGCCAATACGTCGTCACAACGCGTCACGCCGCTAATTTTTCGGTGACCTGATACGTCAGTCAATGATGCCGGCAGTCGCCGAAAAAAATCGGCAAGTGGGAAAAGCCCTTTAGTGTGCGGGGATCGCTGGTCGGTGCTGACTCCGTGGGCCAAAGGGCCTGTTTCCGCGCCGTATATCCAAACTAAACTAAACTACAAGGTCCTGTCCTTGTCACACATAGAAACATAGAAACATAGAAAATAGGTGCAGGAGTAGGCCATTCGGCCCTTCGAGCCTGCACCGCCATTCAATATGATCATGGCTGATCATCCAACTCGGTATCTCGTACCTGCCTTCTCTCCATACCCCCTGATCCCTTTAGCCACAAGGGCCACATCTAACTCCCTCTTAAATACAGCCAATGAACTGGCCTCAACTACCTTCTGTGGCAGATCATTTCAGAGACTCACCACTCTCTGTGTGAAAAATGTTTTCCTCATCTCGGTCCTAAAGGAATTCCCCCTTATCCTTAGACTGTGACCCCTTGTCCTGGACCTCCCCAACATCGGGAACAATCTTCCTGCATCTAGCCTATCCAACCCCTTAAGAATTTTGTAAATTTCTATAAGATCCTCCCTCAGTCTTCTAAATTCTAGCGAGTACAAGCCAAGTCTATCCAGTCTTTCCTCATATGAAAGTCCTGACATCCCAGGAATCAGTCTGGTGAACCTTCTCTGTACCCCCTCTATGGCAAGAATGTATTTTCTCAGATTTGGAGACCAAAACTGTACACAATACTCCAGGTGTGGTCTCACCAAAACCCTGTACAACTGCAGTAGAACCTCCCTGCTCCTATACTCAAATCCTTTCGCTATGAATGCTAACATACCATTTGCTTTCTTCGCTGCACCTGCATGCCTACTTTCAATGACTGGTGTACCATGACACCCAGGTCTCGTTGCATCTCCCCTTTTCCTAATTTGCCACCATTAAGATATCCACATTATACTGCATCTGCCATGCATTTACCCACTCACCCAGCCTATCCAAGTCACCTTGCAGCCTCCTAGCATCCTCCTCACACCTAATACTACCTCCCAGCTTAGTGTCATCCGCAAACTTGGAGATGTTGCATTCAATTCCCTCGTTCAAATCATTAATATATATTGTAAATAGCTGGGGTCCCGGCACTGAGCCTTGCGGTACCCCACTAGTCACTGCCTGCTATTCTGAAAAGGACCCGTTTACTCCTACCCTTTGCTTCCTGTCTGCCTGCCAGTTCTCTATGCACATCAATACTGAACCCCCAATACCATGTGCTTTAAGTTTGTATACTAATTTCTTATGTGGGACCTTGTCGAAAGCCTTCTGAAAGTCTAGATATAACACATCCACTGGTTCTCCCTTGTCCACTCTGCTAGTTACATCCTCAAAGAATTCTATAAGATTCGTCAGACATGAGTTACCTTTCGTAAATCCATGCTGACTTTGTCTAATGATTTCACCACTTTCCAAAAGTACTGCTATCCCATCTTTAATAACCGACTCTAGCAGTTTCCCCACTACCGATGTTAGACTAACTGGTCTGTAATTCCCTGTTTTCTCTCTCCCTCCTTTTTTAAAAAGTGGGGTTACATTAGCTACCCTCCAATCCTCAGGAACTACTCCAGAATCTAAGGAGTTTTGAAAAATTATCACTAATGCATCCACTATTTCTGTGGCTACTTCCTTGAGTACTCTGGGATGCAGACTATCTGGACCTGGGGATTTATCGGCCTTTAATCCATTCAATTTACCCAACTTCTCAGCTAACCTGGATTCCACTCAGTTCCTCCACCTTATTTGACCCCCGGTCCCCTGCTATTTCTGGAAGATTATTTATGTCTTCCTTAGTGAAGACAGAACCAAAGTAGTTATTCAATTGGTCTGCCATGTCCTTGTTCCCCATGATCAATTCACCTGTTTCTGACTGCAAGAGACCTACATTTGTTTTAACTAATCTCTTTCTCTTCACATATCTATAAAAACCTTTGCAGTCAGTTTTTATGTTCCCTGCCAGTTTTCTTTCATAATCTATTTTCCCTTTCCTAATTAAGCCCTTTGTCCTCCTCTGCTGAACTGAATTTCTCCCAGTCCTCTGGTAGGCTGCTTTTTCTGGCTAATTTGTATGCTTCATCTTTAGTTTTGATACTATCCCTGATTTCCCTTGTTATCCATGGATGCACTCCTGCCCTGATTTATTCTTTTGCCAAACTGGGATGAACAATTGTTGTAGTTCATCCATGCAGTCTTTAAATGCCTTCCATTGCACATCCACTGTCAACCCTTTAAGAATCACTTGCCAGTCTATCTTGGCCAATTCACTTCTCATACCTTCAAAGTTACCTTTGTTTAAGTTCAGAACCCTTGTTTCTGACTTAATTATGTCACTCTCCATCCTAATGAAGAACTCAACTATATTATGGTCACTCTTGCCCAAGGGGCCCTGCACAACAAGACTGCTAACTAACCCTTCCTCATTACTCAATACCCAGTCTAGAATAGCCTGCTCTCTCGTTGGTTCCTCTACATGTTGATTTAGAAAACTATCCTGCATACATTCCAAGAAATCCTCTTCCACAGCACCCTGCCCATTTGATTCACCTAATCTATATGTAGATTGAAGTCACCCATTATACCTGTTTTACCCTTGTTGCATGCATTTCTAATTTCCTGTTTGATGCCATCCCCAACTCCACTACTACTGTTAGGTGGCCTGTACACAACTCCCGCTAGCGTTTTCTGCCCCTTAGAATGTCGCAGCTCTACCCATATCGATTCCACATCCTCCAAGCTGATGTCCTTCCTTTCTATTGCATTAATCTCCTCTCTCACCAGCAACGCTACTCCACCTCCCTTTCCTTTCTGTCTGTCCCTCCTGAATATTGAATATCCCTGGATGTTCAGCTCCCAGCCTTGGTCCCCCTGGAGCCATGTCTCCGTGATCCCAACTATAGCATAGTCATTAATAACTATCTGCACATTCAACTCGTCCACCTTATTACGAATGCTCCTTGCGTTGAGACACAAAGCCTTCAGGCTTGTTTTTACAACACTCTTCCTCCTTATACAATTATGTTGACAAGTGGTCCCTTTTGATTTTTGACCTGGAAACCCACCATCTCTAATTCTCTGTTTATTATTCTTTTCTTCTTTCCCCCCTACATGTTGGGTCTGAGTGCTTCCCTTCTCTGCCTCCCTGTCTACTGGCTTTCTCTATTTGAGTCCCTCCCCCCAACCGTTCTAGTTTAAAGTCCCCCCGGTAGCCGCCAACATCATCGCCATTTGAAAACAAAATATTATTATTCCTTCGTTGTTGCTGAATCAAACATCTGAAGCACTTTAACGGCACTGTGGGAGTTGTTTCCATGCTCAGCTTGCGAGGAATACAACTCATCAGTGCTCTCTGAATGTCAATTAGGAATGGAGAACGCCACTTTTGTTTAGATTAGTTTCGTTTAGAGATAAGGCGTGGTAACAGAACCTCCTGCACACCAATTCTACACTCACCTGTACTGTAGTTCTATCCTACACACGAGGTACAATTCTTACCATTTGGCCCAGGAAGTTGACATTAGCTCCGGGCTATTCGATCAACCCTTTCCAAGGATCCATCTTTCCTTCATCCCGCGGGCAGCACGGTGGTGCAGTGGTCGAGCTACTGCCTTACAGCTCCAGAGTCCCGGGTTAGATCCTGACTACAGATCCTCGTTCGATCCTGTCTGTACAGAGTGTGTACCTTCTCCCCGTGACCTGCGCGGGTTTTCTCCAGGAGCTTCGATTTCCTCCCACACTCCAGAGACGTACAGGTTTGTAGGTTAATTGGCTTGGTGTGAATGTAGAATTGTCCCTGGTGTGTGTGGGGTAGCGTTAGTGTGTGGGGGATCGCTGGTCCTTGCAGACTCGGTGGGCTGAAGGGCCTGTTTTGATGATGAATCTCTAAACTAAACTAAAGCGAGGAGATCAAAATTGGACACGATTGGACACCGTTCCAGAAGTTGTACCGGGATAGACAGGTGGCACATGCCTCACACCACCGGAGACATGGGTTCAATCCTGACCATGGGCATATCAATACTTCCAAAAGAAGAAACAACTTTTCCGTCTCCACAGAGATCCCGTCTAACCCATTGAGTTACTCTGGCACTTTGTATCAAAATTACAATTGGTATGCTTTACCAATATTTCTCACTCTTCCTTGGGCCTTGCAGTCTGAGTCACAGAGTGCAAACAGGTCCTTCAGCCCAACTAGCCCCCACCGGCCAACATCTCCCAGCTGCACTAGTCACACCTGCCCATGTTTTGGCCCATATCTCCAAACCTGTCCTATCCATGTACCTGTCTAAGTGTTTCTTAAACGTTGCGATGGTACCTGCCTCAACTACCTCCTCTGGCAGCTGCACCCACCACCCTTTGTGAAAAAGTTACCCCCTCCTAGAGATTCCTATTAAATCTTTTCCCCTTCCCCTGGGGAAGGATGTGCTCGCTCTGGAGAGGGTCCGGAGGAGGTTTACAAGAATGATACCAGGTATGAGTAGGTTAACGTACGATGAGCGATTGATGGCACTGGGCCTGTACTCGCTGGAGTTAAGAAAGAAGAGGGGGGACCTCATTGAAACTTACCAAATAGTGAAAGACCTGGATAAAACGGATGTGGAGAGGATGTTTCCACTAGTGGGAGAGTCTAGGACTAGAGGTCATAGCCTCAGAATTAAAGGCCGTTCTTTTAGGAAGAAGATGAGGAGGAATTTCTTCATTCAGAGGAGGAGGAATTTCCTTAAGGGCCAGTCATTTGCACTTCACGCAGGTGGCGCGCGAAGATTTTGTGAATCCCCAAATCCTGTGGGCGCCGTGCGTGACCGCGCGACACTGCCTACGTCACCGCGCATCATGCGTGTGTAATGCACGCCATGCACGCATCATGTGCGCGGGCAAAAGATGCCGAAGTGGGACAGGCCCTTTAATCTGTGGAGTTCTTTGCCACAGAAGGCTGTGGAGGCCAGGTCAATGGATAATTTTAAGGCAGAGATAGATAGATTCTTGATTAGTATGGGTCAGAGGTTATGGGGAGAAGGCAGGAGAATGGGGTTAGGGGGGAAATGGCAGAGTAGACTTGATGGGTTGTATGGGTTAATTCTGCTCGTATCACTTATAAACTAATGAACATATGTTTTACCAATATTTCTAACCATGTCACAGTCCTTGTGTTTTAGCCTGTGCTAAATTTATCATTCAATTTGAATCTCCATCATTACTATATTTTCTGTTTCAAAACACGTCCATCAGGCACGTTCTAATACATGAAAATATAAATTGAAAGCAAACGGTAAACATACTTACATATCTTGTTCAAAGAGTCTATTTACTGACCGTAAGTGTGTGTCTGTAGTGTTTGTGGGAGAGGGGGAAAGGTCAGAGCCACTCATCTACTAACCCCCGCGGTTGGAGAGTTATTACATCCTATTTGTTCTCCAAAGATAAGTCTGGTGTTTCTTCCCAGCATCACTTACTTACATTTGATCCCGTGCATGATTACAGTGCTGTTACAAATGTCTCTGTAATGGAACGATGGATTTATCTCCTGCCTCTGACCACGTTTCTGGGGCAGGCGATCCTCAGTGCAAACACTTCACGGGCAGAGACCATCAAGAGCCGTCATTAAACATGTTCCTTTTATTGCTGGCTGCAAGAGAAGATGAGATGGCATGGAGTTCAATGGAACGAACTTGCTGGAAGGGCAAAGGAACTCATTAGATTCAGCTCACATCATATTTTATAATCACAATTCCACGGTTAAAGCTGACACAACAGAACGGGCGGCTTGCAGTCAGGATAATGTGAAACCTCTGCTGCATCTGCTTTCCCCTTGCAACTACTTGCTGGACTTCAATGCCAGCAGAGCATTAATCACCGGCAGAGGAGACTATTGCTGGGCCCATGGACCCTAGCACACCCTCATTTGGGGACTGCATCACTTCAGAAGGTTAACCTTTTCCAAAGAAACTCATAAAACGTCACCTAAGCAGGCGACTTTAGTTTAGTTTAGAGATACAGCGCGGAAACAGACCCTTCGGCCCATCCAGACTGCGCCGGTCAGCGAGCCCCGCACACTCACACTATCCTACGCACACAATCGGGACAATTTACATTTATACCGGGTCTCTGGCGCTGTAAGGCAGGAACGATCAGCCATGATCACAATGAATGGCTGTGCTGGCTCGAAGGGCCGAATGGCCTCCACCTGCACCTATTTTCTATGTTTCTAGGAACTCTACCGCTGCGCCACCGTGCCGCCCTTCTGCTCAAAAATGGAGCGGAGCGGGGAGAGGATGGTTGATGTCTCCTAATGAAAGAGCAGATCCATTTTAACGCTTAAGAATTACATCTTTGCATTATGGTTAAAAAAACACTATAGTTGTAATGCTAATACCATCCAGCAGAGGTGTCTGTTAACCACCATTTATTGTCCGCATGCATTCAATGAGTACTTAAAGATCAAGAGAGTCACAGTCATACAGCACAGAAACAGGCCCTTCGGCCCGACTTGCCCGTGTCGACCAAGATCTCCCATCTACAGTAGTCCTACCTGCCTGCATTTGTCCCATATCCCTTCAAGCCTTTCCAATCCATGCACCTGTCCTAATGTCTTTTAAACACTGCCCTAGTATATCCTCTGGCAGCTCATTCCATATACATACCACTGAAGAGTCAAGAGAAAAAAACTGTTTAATTATCATGTGTACTGCTAATAGAACAAAGAAATTATTACTTGCAGCGGCATAACAAGCCAGTAACACAATACACATAGATAATATATCGGCACGGACTGGAAGGGCCGAGAGGGCCTGTTTCCGTGCTGTAATTGTTATATGGTTATATAATGAACACAAAAAAACTATAAGTTACAGCACGGTGGCACAGTGGTAGAGTTGCTGCCTTACAGCGCTTAGAGTGCCAGAGACACGGGTTCGATCCTGGCCATGGGCGCTTGTCTGAACGGAGTTTGTACCTTCTCCCTGTGACCGCGTGGGTTTTCTCCAAGGACTTTGGTTTCCTCCCACACTTCAAAGACGTACAGGTTTGTAGGTTAATTGATTTGCTCCGAATGTAAAAATTGTCCCTAGCGTAGGACAGTGTTAATGTGCGGAGATCGCTGGTCGGTACGGTCTCGGTGGGCCGAAGGGCCTGTTTCCCTGCTGTATCTCAAAACTAAAATAAACTAAATGACCCAAATACCAGAACAAAATAAACCTTGAATTCTTTAGTGCAAGCCAGGACAGTCCAAAGTTCATTGGTTAGTGTTTAGTTTAGTTTAGTTTTGTTTAGAGATACAGCACGGGAACAGGCCCTTCAGCCCACCGGGTCCGCGCCGACCAGCGATCCCCGCACATTAACACCATCCTACACCTACTAGGGACAATTTTTACATTTACCACGGCAATTAACCTACAAACCTGTACGTCTTTGGAGTGTGGGAGGAAACTGAATATCTCGGAGAAAACCCGCACAGGTCACGAAGAGAGTGTACAAACTCCGTACAGGCAGCACCTGTAGTCAGGATCGAACCCGGGTCTCAGGCGCCGCAATCGTTGTAAGGCAGCAACTCTACCGCTGCGCCACAGTGACCGTCTTCTGCTGGGTGGTATAAGGAACATTTTGTTCAAATATTGATTCTGATGCCCCGTCCAATGCCAACAGCTGCTTTTTCAAAGCAAACTTTGATGAAACATATTAGTGGGAGCTGAGATTTCCGTAAATTAGCGCAATCATGTGCCAGGAGGCATTTACTTTAGTTTAATTTAGTTTAGAGACATCATTTACGCGTCACGATGCACGACGCAACGTAATTTACGTGACGCGCGGATGGCATGGCATGCAGTACGCACGCATGGCGCACGGTGAGACGTGGAGGCGTAGGCAGTGACGCGCAGTCGTGCGCGGCGCCCCAGGACTTTGGGATTCGCAAAATCTTCGCTCGCCACCCGCGTGACGCGCAAATGACTTCCAAGTGGGACAGGCCCTTCATGATCCACGAGTCAATCTTAACTCATTGTTCATCTGAACCGTTACTCAAGTCTGAATTCTGCAGAAAGGTTTCTGACCTGAAACGACACCTATTCCTTTTCCCCAGAGATGCCTGTCTGACCCACTGAGTTAACCCCTGCATTTTGTGTCTGTCTGAAGGAAAAGAGCAGGTCATATTATACAGGTGGCCAGATCCAAGCCCTAAAGAGGAACAAACGGATGTCCCGACAGGGTGAGAAGAAAATGGAAACAAGGACTTGCAGATGCTGGTTTACCAAGGAAAGACATAAAATTGCGGATTCAGGCTGAAGAAGTCTGAAGTAGGGTCCCGACACAAAACGTTACCTATCCATGTTCTCCGGAGGTGCTACCTGACCCATTGAGTTACTCCAGCACTTTGTGTCTTTCCAGGTTGAGAAGAAAGCTTGGGGTAGATGTCGTCTCGTAAACTATTTGTTCTTTTTTTCCTCTGTTGTCACACTATCTGAGAATATAAGATCATACGAAATAGGAACAGGACTAGTTTAGTTTATTATTGTCACGTGTACCGAGGTACAACAAAAACATTCCGTTATGTACTGCTCAGTCAGTGGAAAGACTGTATATGATTACTATCGAGCCGTGCACTGTGTATGGGCAATAGACAATAGACAATAGGTGCAGGAAGAGGCCATTCGGCCCTTCGAGCCAGCACCGTCATTCAATGTGATCATGGCTGATCATCCACAATTCAGTACCCCGTTCCTGCCTTCTCTCCATATACCTTGACTCTTCCATCTTTAAGAGCTCTATCTAGCTCTCTCTTGAAAGCATCCAGAGAATTAGCCCCCTCCGTCTTCTGAGGCCGAGAATTCCACAGATGGCAGAGAATTCCACAGATACATGATAAGGGGAGTAGAGGATATGGTGGAGTGATTGTAATGAGTGCTTGCAGATCCACTTCTGGGACCAGTACGCTGCGGGTCGCCTGGCCTGGGCGCCATCTTGGAATTGGGGGGGGGGGGGGGAGACAAAGGAGAGAAGGAAGTAAAGGGCCTGTCCTACCAGCATCCGACTCCATGCGGTGAGCGCGACCAAACCGGCAGCGGGGGCCGCGCGGAGGTCGGGGTGATCCCTGTACAGGGCCGTTCCCAACAGCATGCGCCTGCGTGCGAAGAGCGCGACCAAACCGGCAGTGGGGGCCGCGCGGAGGTGGGGTGAGTGGCGCGACGCGGCGCGAAGTGAGGTGAACTTGGAGCGAAGTCTTGAAGGTAAGTTCGCCAGGACAGAGAGGGACACACAGAGAGGGGCACAGAGGCACACGCAGAGAGGGGCACAGAGGCACACACAGAGAGGGGCACAGAGGCACACACAGAGAGGGTGACGGAGGCACGACGTCGAGGCGGTGTGTCATGCGTCGAGGCGACTGCGAGCCGACAAGCCGTTGCCGCGCGGAATTTTTGAACATGGTCAGTTTTTCGGAGCCCCGCGCGATGTCGGGACGAACTCCGCACAATTCCGCACGGCTCCGGCGATCGAAGTGGGACCGGCCCCGCGACGCCGGACGGCTCAAGCGACCACGTTACGTCGCACTCATCGCTTGGAGTTGCATGCTGGTGCGACAGGCCCTTAACAGGTTAAGCGAAGATAGACAAAAAATGCTGGAGTAACTCAGCGGGACAGGCAGCATCTCTGGAGAGAAGGAATGGGTGACGTTTCAGATGGAGACCCTTCTTCAGACTGATGCCAGGGGAGTGTGCCAATATTTTTATGCTGACACATTTTATTAACTGAACTTAAATTACTCAGCAGCCATAGTTGTACTTAAACACCTGTTTTAAAAAGGTAAAGCTGGAAGAGCTGCTGCCTCACTCGCCAGAGGCCTGGGTTCATTTACTGACCTCGGGTGCTGTCTGTGAGGAGTTTGCAGGCTCTCCTTGTGTCCGCGTGGGTTTCCTCCGGGTGCTCTGGTTTCCTCCCACACCCCAAAGATGTGTAGTTCTGCCTCTGTAAGTTACCCCACCCCCCCCACCATGTCAGGAGTGGATGAGAAAGTGGGATAATGTAGAGCCAGTGTGAATACTCACGCTCACTCGTCCCTGACCTACTGACAACCCCGATCCCGACAGTGAAGCCCAGACACAGAAGGTGCGTGGCCGTGCCAGCAGCTTTGCGCAGGGCGCGGCACAGCCAGAGCTCGGCGCTCGGCCATCGCGGCTGCCAGCGCTGGCCTCCTAATGCCACCGCACCTGGGGACCAGGAGGAGGAGCCCGGCTTCACGCAGGGCGATGGGCAGCACTTTTTCAGTGTTCCACCCGACCCTCAGTCTGAAAATCACCTTCCAGGTACCGGAGGTAGAAGAAAATGCTGGAGAAACTCACTCCAGCATTTTTTTTCTACCTGAGATTTTTCCAGCATCTGCAGTTCTTTCTTAAACATTCCAGGTACCGGAGATGACGGAAGTCTGCGGGCTGGATGATTTCGGGTTACGGGCCGGATTCGGCCCGTGGGCCGTAGGGTGCCGGCCCCTGCCCTAAATCTACGGTCTACTTCAAGATTCTGGAAAGTTTCAGCAACAGACCATGTCTGCACACTGTGTCATAAGCTGATGACAGATCGACGAGAGCAACACCAGCAACACAGCAGATAAACTTACTGAACCAATGATATAATATACTGTAGCTCATCTTAGAAGAGGCTGTGGTTGGATTGTCTTTTATTAAATTGGACTATGTTTGTGTCTACCTCTGGTGGCTTAATTAAGTTGTTAAAACTAGCTTAGACATTGACAAATTAATCAGAACCAACACTTTAAATGCACCAACGAATACATTTCTGCTTGTGTTTCTGCTGCTTTTTACATTTCAAACTGATGGAGCCTTGAAACATTTATCACATTAGGTAAAATTGATCACACAAGGATCAGTTACGCTAGTCTAATAAATTTAAATACTTTATTATTGGCGTTAACTGGATAATCGAGAAGATTGGAAAAAAATGCAAAGGGTGCCCGTACTTAGATAATCGAGTTAAATCAGCGATGATTGAATGGTGGGGTAGGCTTGATGAGCTGAATGGCCTAATTCTGCTCCTACAACTTTTGAACATCATGTTTTCTTAAGTTCACAAGTGATAGGAGCAGAATTAGGCCGTTAGGCCCATCGAGTCTACTCCACCATTTAATCATGGTTGATCTCTGCCTCCTAATCCCACTTTCCTGCCTTCTCCCCATAACCCTCGACACCCGTTCTAATCAAGAATTTG
This sequence comes from Okamejei kenojei, assembly GCA_035221665.1. Taxonomy (NCBI): domain Eukaryota; kingdom Metazoa; phylum Chordata; class Chondrichthyes; order Rajiformes; family Rajidae; genus Okamejei; species Okamejei kenojei. Next base: position 9,193,568 of record CM069156.1, read on the forward strand.
TCTATCTCTGCCTCAATAATATCCACTGACTTGGCCTCCGCAGCTCTCTGTGGCAATGATTTCCACAGATTAACTACCCTCAGACTAAAGAGGTTCCTCCTCACCACCTTTCTAAAAGAGCGCCCTTTAATTCTGAGGCTATGACCTCTGGTCCTAGACTCTCCCACCAGTGGGAACATCCTCTCCACATCCACTCTATCTGGAGGTGTGCGTTTTCTCACTTCTGCACCTCTTGCCTGATGGGAAAGGGGGAGAAGAGGGAGAGGGGGAGAAGACGGAGCCACAAACATGGCTGACCAGTGCTTTTTTCTTGCACTAATCCTGTTTCCCTTGATCCCCTTAAAATATCTACGAATCAATGAATCTCAGGAACACTGAGCATAAAATCGGGACGCATGGAAGAGCTGGGCACCAAATCATTAGCGTTTTGCCAAGTTACTCAGAGACCGTCCTTTACAACACAGCAAGTGGCGATGGGCTTCATTAGCACCGTTGTGGGATCAAACAAGGTTGAAAATGAAGGGTCTCGACCTGAAACGCCACCTATTCCTTTTCTCAATAGAGCGTACAAGCCCAGCAGCTCCATTCTCTCAGAATATGACGGTCCCGCCTTCCCGGGAATTAACCTTGTGAACCTACGCTGCACTCCCTCAATAGCAAGAATCTACGTGCACTCCCTGCACTCAGCAAGAATTCTCAACAGGTGCAGTCTGACCCACTGAGTTGCTCCAGCTTTTTGTGTCTAACCTCAGCTAACATTACAACCTCTTCGCAAGCACAATTAGCAGACACTCACTGCTGCAGTGGAAATGCAGGCTTCTCCAGTCCAGTGGTGGGGTGAATGAGCTATTAAATTGGGCCAAACCCAGGCAAATGGGACTGCCCCGAATGCTAACTGGGTCCGCATGGGCAGTTTAGTTTAGTTTAGAGATACAGCGCAGAAACAGGCCCTTCGTCCCGCCAGGTCCGCGCCGACCAGCGATCCCCGCACACTAACACTATCCCACACCCACAAGGGACCATTTTTACACTTACTAACCTACAAACCTGTGCGTCTTCGGAGTATTGGAGGAAACCAAAGGTCTCGGAGAAAACAGCGTGGGTGTTCTCCGAGATCTTCGGTTTCCTCCCACATTCCAAAGACGCGCAGGTTTGTAGGTAAATTGGCTTGGTGTAAGTGTAAAAACTGTCCTTACTGTGTGTGGGATAGTGTTAGTGTGCGGGGATCGCTGGTCGGCGCGGACTTGGTGGGCGGAGGGGCCTGTTTCCGCGCTGTACCTCTCAACTAAACTATAGAAATGGTGCTGCAAAAATAAAACAGGCTGTAACAATTTCAGCTCCCAATTAAAAGTGGCCTTGCAAGCCGTAAATATGCCCATGTAATATGTAGGACCACGCCGCACACATTTTTAGTGAATATCCTTGTCTAGTGCAACTAACATTAAAATAAATGGTCCTGTCAACTGTTTTCGTCCAGTTCACTACATTCTATTGGATTTTACAACCCTGGATGCTTCATAGACAATGAATTACTTCTGAAGTGTCATAATCTAGGCAGAGATGGGAAAAACTCATATGCAGTAGTGTCATCAGGCCATGACTGTTTCTTTTTTAATTGATGATCTGAACTGGAAACTTTCATCTCCAGAAAAAAACCTTCAGGGTGATGTGAAGGATTGGAAGAAGCCTAATCAAATGAAACAATTTGATTTAGTCTAGTTTAGACATGCAGCCTGGAAACAGGCCCTTCGGCCCACTGAGTCCTCGCTGACCAATGATCACCCGTACATTAGTTCTATCCTACACTCGAGGGGCAACTTGCAGAAGCCAATTAACCCACTGACCCGCACGTCTTTGGAACCTGAGCACCCGGAGGAAACCCACGAGGTCACAGGGAGATCGTGGCGCAGTGGTAAAGTTCCTGCCTTGCAGCACAGCAGACCCGGGTTCGATCCTGACTACGGGTGCTGTCCGTATGGAGCTCGCACGTTCTCCCCGTGACCTGCGTGGGATTTCCTCGGGCACACCGGTTTTCTCCCACACTCCAAAGACGTACAGGTTTGTAGGTTAATAGGTTTGCTATAAGTGTAAAAAAACTATCCCTAGTGTGTGTAGGATGGTGTTAGTGTATTGGGTGATTGGTGGGCCGACGGACCTGTTTCCGCGCTGAACCTCTAAACTAAACCAAACTTAACGTACAAACTCCCTACACATAGCGTCCCATGGTCAGGATCGAACCCGGGACTTTGACGCTGTGTGGCAGCTACTATACCGCTGCGCCATTGCGCTGCCAGAGATAGGTGAACTTTAGCAGCGGGAAAATTATTGGAATCAGATCTGAGATGGTATTTGCGGAGGCACAGATTCATCAGGGACAGTCAGCTCAAAGCTTCCTCGTCAGTTGCCAGGAACGCTAACTAAATCTTCTCCTTGTTAAAAAGGACTGACAATCCCAATCTCCTTGTGGAGTAGAGGAACACCTCTGTCCCCTGTCTCCGTCAATGGTGTGGATGTGCAGTTTACCAGGGAGTATAAATGCCTTTGAGTGTACCTGGACAGTAAACTGGACTGGTCCGTACAAGAAGGGACGGAGCTGCCTGTACTTTTTGAGATGGCTCAACATCTGCAGTAAGATGCTGCAGATGTTCCACCAATCGGTGGTAGCCAGTGCCATCTTCTTCGCTGTTGTGTGCCGGGGCAGCAGGGCAAAGGCCGCGGACGCCAACAGGACCAACAAACTCATCAGGAAGGCTGGCTCCATCCTGGGGGCGGAGCTGGATTCATAGGAGATGGTCTGGGAGGGAAGGATGCTCCTCAAACTGCGGAGCATCTTGGACAAGACAGCTCACCCCCTGAGGAGCACCTTCAGCAACAGACTGGTTCCACCAAGATGCAGCACAGAACGCCGCAGGAGATCCTTCTTCCCTGTGGCTATCAAACTGTTCAACTCCTCCCCCTTCTGTCGTGGGGTAGACTGAGACTGACTCCCCTCTCCCCCTCCCCCTCCCTCCCCAATCTTTGCATCGACCAACTTTGAAACACCAGCAAAGTAAAAAATCCTTGTCCAGCTTTATACACGTCGACATGTGCAGAAGCTGAGAAGATTAAGAGCCCAGTCAGATCTATGTTACTGATGTGTGACTCTAAGCAACTGTTCCTAATATCGGGAGAATTTTCTATCCTGTGGATCTGGACTCTCATCAGTTGAAAGGCAGGGTGAATGAAGAAAGAGAGATTACTGCGAGCTGAAAGATTAGCACGTCTATTGTGCAGTTCAGTATGGGCTCGTGTTACAGTTCAACCCAAAGGTTTGAAGCATGAATATACCATTTTACTCTAGTTTAAAGATACAGCCTGGAAACAGGCCCTTCGGCCCACTGAGTCCGTACTGACCAGCGATCCCCGCACAGTAATTCCCATCCTACACTAGGGACATTTTTTTACATTTATACCAAGCCAATTAACCTACAAAACTGCACGTCTTTGGAGTGTGGGAGGAAACTGAAGATCTCGGAGAAAACCCACGCAGGTTCTGGGGATAACGGTAGAAACTCTGTACACATAGTCAGGAATGAACACGGTACTCTGACGCTGTACGCGCTGTATGGCAGTAACTCTACCGCTGCACCACAGTGCCAATACTTCTGAGAATACTTGTCAGAAGTATTAACTGAGTAAGCCACAACCTTATACTATATGATTCATGTATGGGCCAAATTCATCTTTCGTTAATATTTAGAATCCGTAGCATCTGTTTTAGATTGAATAAAAAGCATGATTGAATTACTGTGGAATGGTTTGATTTAAATTAGGCTTAGGGTTGGGGTTTTCTGTTTAGAAAGGGGGCCTAAACTAATCTCACCGGCTGCTGTTTTATTCTTTTCACTGTTATTATCTTATTTCAGTGTCTCAGGAAGGAAAGCATTGCAAGAAGGATGAATTATGAAATTTTAGTTTAGCTTAGTTTCGAGATACAGTGTGGAAACAGGCTTTTCGGCCTACCGAGTCCACACCCACCAACTAGTTCACTAGATCTATGTTATGCATGTTTGATATCCAACACATTAGGAGCAATTTACAGAAGCCAATTACCCTACCAACCTGCGCCTCTTTGGAATATGAGAGGAAACCCGAGCACCCAGAGAAAACCCACGTGGTCACAGGGGGAGAACGTGCAAACTCTGCACAGACAACGCCTGTAGTCAGGATCGAACCTGGGCCTCTGCCGCTGTGAGGCAGCAACTCTACCAATGCGCCTCTGTGCATCAGTAGACTGCTTGCTGCCGCATAAAAACGGTACTTGAAGGAAGAGAATATTCTCTTACATTCCAATGGCAGGTGGCACAGTGACACAGCTGGAAGAGCTACTGCATCGCAGTGCCAGAGGCCGGAGTTCGACCCTATATCTTGTGTGGAGTTCGCACATGCTCCCGTTCTCCCGGGTGTCCTCCGGGTGCTCCAGTGTCCTCCCAGATCCCAAGGATGTGAAGTCAAGTCAAGAGAAAGTCAAGAGTGTTTTATTGTCATATGTCCCGGACGGGACAATGAAATTCTTACTTGCAGCAGCACAACAGAATATGTGAATATGTAAACATTGTATATAACGGGAAAAAAAAAATTAAAAGTTCAATAAATAACAAATATAATGCAAAAATAACAGATTGATTATTAGGACTGGGTGTTACAATCCCTAAGATTTCACTACAATTGACATCCTTGTGTACAACCACCAGGTGGATTTTGCTAACAATCAGACACATCTTCAGTTGTGTACCTCAACGTCACTGGGTGTTTCAGCCTTTTATCACAAGACACCCTCAGTCGAGGCAGGCCCACCACAGGTTGATCAGACCTGGGTGTGTGTCTTATTGCTAGCATCCAGATGGTCACGTGGCAGGCCCAGACAGCATCTAATAATATATAGTCTTTGCAGTTCGGAGCTCATAGCTTATTCATTGTATTTAATAGCCTGATGGCTGTGGGGATGTAGCTGTTCCTGAACCTGGACGTTACAGGCTCCTGTACCTTCTTCCTGATGGCAGTGGTGAGATGAGTGTGTGGCCAGGATGGTGTGGGTCCTTGATGATGTTGGCTGCCTTTATGAGGCAGCGACTACGATAGATCCCTTCGATGGTGGGGAGGTCAGAGCCGGTGATGGACTGGGCAGTGGTCACAACTTTCTGCTGTCTTTTTCGCTCCTGGACGTTCAAGTTGCCGAACCAGGCCAGGATGCAACCAGTCTGAACGCTGTCTATCGTGCACCTGCACAAGGTGCTGGTTCGTAGGTTAATTGACTTCCCCAATGTGTGGGGAGTGGATGTGAAAGTTGGATAGCATAGAACTAGTGCGAACAGTTGATCTGCACAGAAACATAGAAAAATAGTTGCAGGAGTAGGCCATTCGGCCCTTCGAACCAACACCGCCATTCAATATGATCATGGTTGATCAATTAAAATCAGTACTCTGTTCCTGCTTTTTCCCCATATCCCTTGATTCTTTTAGCACTAAGGGTCAAATCTAACCCTCTCTTGAAAACATTTAGTGAATTGGCCTCCACTGCCTTCACTGGCAGAGAATTCCACAGATTCACACCTCTTTGGGTGAAAAGGTTTTTCCTCATCTCAGTCCCAAATGACCTACCCTTTATTCTTAAACTATGACCCATGGTTCTGGACTCCCCCAACACGGGGAACATTTTTTTCCTGCATCTAGCCTGTTCAATCCTCTAAGAATTGTATATGTTTCTATAAGGTTGCCTCTCATCGTTCTAGATTCCTGTGAATATAAGCCCAGTCGGCCCATTCTTTCATCATATGTCAGTCCCGCCATCGCAGGAATTAACCTGGTGAACCTACGCTGCACTCCCTCAGCTGGAGGGATAGTGCAGCGACAGGGATAGGGGTATGGGCCAAACGCGGGCAGGTGGGACTAGTGTAGCTGGGACGTATTGGTCGTTGTGGGCAGGTTGGGCTGAAGGGCCTGTTTCCACACTGTATCACTCTATGACTCGGCATGGACTCGATGGGCCAAAGGGCCTGTTTCCATGTTGTATCTCTAAACTAACCTATATGTACTGTGCTGACCATTTTCACTTGACCATGTCTCAGATTTGGTCAATACGATGCTGCCAGCTTTTCCAGAGAGTGCCTTAATCCACACCCTTTATCACCCAGTTTTCCAATTTTCAGCTGAGTTGTAATAAAGAACAAAATGTTCAGGCATTGTAGGATGAATGGGTTAATTTCATTCTAACTTGCCTGTAAAGCTACAACAAATAAGAATTAAATTGTTCCAGTCCTGTTGCATATGACAAATAATAGTAAGATTAAATGAGAACTTACCAGTTTGAAGTTTGATCTTTATTTTATGAGGAGTTACGATGAGGGATTACGTGAAGACCCCGCCAGGACGCATGCGCGACATTCTTTAAAGCAGTGGTGTGAAATCACAGATACCAGAGTAGACTAATATAGTAAGATAAGAGAGAACTTCCATACCAGTTGAACTTTATAATAGAGGGTTTTGGGAGCGGAGGGCACGTAATCCCTCATCGTAACTCCTCATAAAATAAAGATCAAACTTCAAACTGGTAAGTTCTCATTTAATCTTACTATTTTACTTCGGAGTCACGTGAGTGACTACGTGAAGATTTCAAAGCTCTGTGATTTCATGCCCTGGAACGAGACCATGCTCACACACTGCCATTCTGGGACGGAGGATGAACGTATTTCACACACGACACTGTGCTGAAAAACAATAAAGGTATTATTCATACCTAAAATAATATGCCCCACATTGGGTAATTTATTTTACAGAACTTAATTTTTCCCTGCAAACGTCTCAGGATCGGCCACGGGTTTATTATAAAGCATTGAATGCGTTCATTGCTCCACCCCGCTGTGGCAAGGATGTGGTCCATAGGAACTCCAATCATCCTAGCGTCCGATGTAGATGCAGCCCTGTTGGAGTGAGATTTGAAACATTAGTATTCACCACTGCACGTAATACCACCCGAACCATCTGGATATGGTTTGCACTGTGACCTTAGGTGAGGGCATTTATGGCTAATGAGAAAGCTCTCTCCGTGCCCATAAGTGTCTTGGTGACTATATATTGGAAAGTTGTGTCACTATGCAGGGCCGACTATCTGCAGGATAGGCCAGAACTCTAATATTGGCCAAAGGAACCGGTTAGTCTTGTTTAAGTACCCCTGTATGTAGCAGGTTATCTGCCATTTGTGACAGACATGACGTCCTATTCTAGCTTGTGTAAGGACTGGACCCGTTGTGCTGATCCAAGTGCCATAATCATTCCCATCTAGGATATTAGTTTGTCCAGAGTGAGCCCGATATTGGTGTCCATCCTCGTAACATGGTGTACTACCTATGTCCCATATATGGGTGTATCTGGGCCTGGGGGGAATAGAGTACAAATACCCCTCATTCGTTTAGGTACTAGTGGGTGTGATCCTATAGCCAGGTGATCACTCCCTCTGCCCAGATATTAGATAGGGCACTCCTTGCACAATAATGGCACTGTAACTCAATCCTTCATCGAAATGAAGGGTGGCCAGAACTCCAGCACTTCAGTGTTGGTGGCTGAGTCATATGTAGTGTCCGTCCTGGTGCAGAACACTTCCCCTTTCCTGACATATGTCAGGCACTGTCTTCTCGTGGACTCCCTGCACGACGCTGAAATGGCATTGATCGTCCTGTCGGAGAGTCCGTATCCCAGAAATGGCCTGTTCAGAAACTGCAAATCAACAAGTTCATACAGTCATGGCACGGATACTTTCCCGCATGGGGTGTGCCAACCTCCTTAGCCGTTGTTGATCCAGATGCAGTTCTGAGACCATCTTTGTACTGTTGGGAACCATGGTACCCGTTGCGGCGTCTTGTTTAATTATTGTAAGACTCGCCTGATGAGGCAGAAGGGGAAAATGCATAGCAAAACAAATCCCCCCCCCCCCCCCCAATGCAGCGAGAAATCGTCCATCGCTGCTGCCCCTGGGTCTGGTTCCCAAGCAACATATGTTGGTAGTTGGTGAATTAGTCCGGATGGAAAAAAGGTCGATATCTGGTGTCCCATACCGGTCTATAATATCTGTAAACACTTTCCGATCCAACATCCATTTAATGTTGTCGTTGAATTTACGTGACCTGATGTCTGCCACTGTATTTAGCTTACTGGAAGGTAAGTGGTTGAGATCCAAATCTCTCTCCCAGACACCAGTGCCAGATATTATTAGGCAATTCATCACATGATATCGACTTTATTTCACCCATATGATTATATATAGGCCCCCAGTGTGGTATCAATCTGTACCGTACATGCAACTGGTGCTCATCTGAGCAGTAGGCCCTGAGTCCATGAAACGCTCCCAGCATTTCTAGATAATTAATTCCTAGTGCTTTAAACAGAATAATTTTTGTGCACTCATCTGCCACCACAACTTGCGGTGGTATTAGTTGCTCCCCAACCTTTAGCACTGGCATCAGTCTGTAATGTACCCTAGGGATATAGAATGGGGTGATGGGGTTAGGATAATATGGAACATTTCTATCCACCAGTTTAATTCTAATTTACTTTCCCTGGTAGTTGCATAGGCCTATTGAAATGGCCTGTATGATTTTTGAGAGCTAAAATTTCCCTCTTCCAGGTTTTAATAATGGAGTGGTCCAATTGTGCTGCTGGGAACGCAGCCACCTCTCTCTTCTGGCACCCCTCACAGTTGACTGTTCAGCCATTGCCCCTTCTTCAGGGTCAGCCCAGCTCTGACCCCTAATGCTCCCCTGCGAAGAGGGTGAGACATTTGGCAGTCCTTGAAAGGATGCTGCCGTGGGTCTGCGAAGAGACCCACTGTGACTCTGCCCCTGCATAAGCAGGTCACGCTGGAGCACTGCTCCCCACCCCGCTCCCGCGGGAAAGACGCCCGCCGTCCCTATCCGGGAATGGGGTGTCTTCAGGTCCGGACCCAGCCGAGTCAACGGACCTGTCCGACTCCCGGGTGGTTTTGCCGCCGACCGCGGCGCACCTGCGGTCTGTAGCGGCGAGAAGCCGGCAGCTGCTGGCAGCACCTGCAGCTCTGGAGAGACGGCACGCTGCTGGCTGCTTCCACAGCAGCGGTATCAGCTGCTGCTCTCCCTTGGCGACTCCATGGTTCTTCCTTCGTTCTGAAAAAGAAATTACACCGAGTCGCCACGCTCACCAGAAAAGGTAAGACTTACCTTCAGTAATTTTTCAAAATTCGCGCTGGAGGAGCGGCGCTCCTCCCGACTGTCGCTTCCGCAATGTGTTCGACGATATGTCGCGCATGCGTCCTGGCGGGGTCTTCACGTAGTCACTCACGTGACTCCGACGAATAATCACTCTTGTCTTTTGACTCTTGACTTTTGAGAGTCAGGTCAAGAGTGTTTTATTGCCATATGTCCCAGATAGAACAATGAAATTCTTAAGGGCCTGTCCCACTGTACGAGCTAATTCAAGATCTCTTCCGAGTTTAAAAAAAAATCAAACTTGTGGTTAGCATGTAGAATGTACGTAGCGGGTACGTCGGAGCTCGGGACGTCTCGTAGCGGCACGTAACGCTAATGGCAGGTACTCGGGAAACGCGGTAAGCTCGTGAAGACTCGTGAAGATTTTTCAACACGTTGAAAAATGTCCACGAGAGTCTCCGAGTACCCACGAGCGGCTATTACCTTAATTCTCCGAGTTCGAATCAGGGGAAACTCGGGAGAACTCTTGAATTAGCTCGTACAGTGGGACAGCCCCTTCACTTGCAGCAGCACAACAGAATATGTAAACATAGTACACTGTAAACAATATAATAAACGAGAAACAAAAAAAATCAGTGTGTGTATATATACACACACTCACATACGCATGCAGTATAGGTACAATGCAGTATATGGAGTAACTCAGCAGGTCAAACAGCATCTCTTCAGAAAAGGTGACCTTTCGGGTCGAGACCTTTCTTCAGACTGAAAAAGGGTCTCGACACAAAAGGTCAGCTATATATACACTCGCACCCATATGTAAACATAATAAATTAACAATAATAGTGCAATAATGGACTTTGTGGTTCAGTGTTTATTGGGGGTTGTGATGTTTAATAGCCTGATGGCAAAAGTGAAAACATGAGAGCAAAAATGTGGGAAATGGAATCAACATGGTTGAAGGCCCTATCAACTATGGTGAAGGACTATGGTCAACAGAAAAGAATTTGAAATTAGGAGAACTGGTGTGGAATGTTTAATTGTCAGAACAAACATGACCGAGTTAGAGAATGCGATGAAGTTCCTTCAAGAAATAGGGTGAGAGTTAATATGTCTACAAGAGTAGGTCGCAATACATATTGCTTGATAATCCATCTCCAAATATGGTGAGACAGGAAATCTGTTTCTGAGGCAGAAAGGCACAGATTGAAGTGTACGGATTTAGATTGGAGTTGGGGTTGGTGCAGCGGTAGAGTCGTTGCCTTACAGCGGCAGAGACCCGGGTTGGATCCTGAACACACGTGCTGTCTGTACGGAATTTATACGTTCTCCCTGTGGCCTGCGTGCATTTTCTCTGGGAGCTCCGGTTTCCTCCCACACTCGGATTTGGTAAAAAATTGTAAATTTTGTCCCTAAAATTGTCCCTAGTGGGTGTAGGATAGTGTTAATGTGCGGGGATTGCTGGTGGCACGGCTTGGTGGGCCAAAGGGGCTGTTTCGGCGCTGTGTCTCTAAAGTAAACATAACTAAAACGAAAAGCCAAAGCAGTAGTGAAATGAATTTACTTCAGCCGGCAAACTGTTATGAAATGAAAATACTGCCTGAAAAAATGTCGGGAACTGATTCAACAGTGGCTTGCAAAAGGGAATACTCTTTTCCAAATATATTTACTTGGTTCTTAAACTGTGCAAATATAGAGTAGGGTAAACTCACGCGTCAACCTTCTCAGTGCTAACCACAGCATTCCATTCACATTACATCAGCATGACCTGTTTCCATCTGTTTTTTTAACCTGCAAAAGGAAAAAATTGTATCGGCAAGACCAAGCGCAGATTCGGCGAGTGTTTTGATGAACACCTCCGCTCAGTCTGCCCAGGCTTACGCGGCCTCCCGGTTGCTAAACATTTTACCTTCCACTCCCATTCACACACTGACCTTTCTGTCCTAGGCCTCCTCCAATGTCAGAGCGAGGCCCAGCGCAAATTGGAGGAACAGCATCTCATAGTTCGCTTGGGGCAGCTTACATCCCAGCGGTATGTATAGTAACCCTTGCTTTCCATCTCTCTCCATCCCTCCCCCATCCTAGTTCTCCTGATTAAATGTTACTTATTGTGCGCCTCGTTGTCAGCCTCCCCTCAGCCAACAATGACCCGTTCTACATTTTCCTTGTCCTTCGTCCCCTTCGATATCTTGTTTTCACACCTTACCCTTCCATATCTCTATGTCTCCCTGTTCCCGACTCTCAGTCTGAAAAAAGGTCTCGACCCAAACCTGACATCCATTCCTCTCTCCAGAGACGCTGCCTGTCCCGTTGAGTTACTACAGCATTTTGTGTCTGTCTTAAAAAGGAACGGGATATACAGTATACTTTAAAAAGAGGGATGTGGGGAAAGAGCAGGGAAGTGGACCTAGTTGTCTGGACAAGGTAGGAGATTGACAATGGGCCGAATGGCTTTCTCTGTAGTTCTGCAATCGTACAAAAGTTGCTCTATCGGGGAGACATCCCTATACAGTTTTGTAGTGCAGCGTAGGTTTACAAGGTTAATTCCCGGGATGGCGGGACTGTCATATGCTGAGAGAATGGAGCGGCTGGGCTTGTACACTCCGGAGTATAGAAGGATGAGAGGGAATCTCATTGAAACATATAAGCTTGTTAAGAGTTTGGACACACTAGAGGCAGGAAACATGTTCCCGACGTTGGGGGAGACCAGAACCAGGGGCCACAGTTTAAGAATAAGGAGTAAGCCATTTAGAACGGAGACGAGAAAACACTTTTTCTCACAGAGAGTTGTGAGTCTGTGGAATTCTCTGCCTCAGAGGGCGGTGGAGGCCGGTTCTCTGGATGCTTTCAAGAGAGAGCTAGATAGGGCTCTTAAATATAGCGGAGTCAGGGGATATGGGGAGAAGGCAGGAACGGGGTACTGATTGGGGATGATCAGCCACGATCACATTGAATGGCGGTGCTGGCTCGAAGGCCGAATGGCCTACTCCTGCACCGATTGTCTATTGTCTGAAATCTGCTTGTTCCGTCACAAAGCATGCAGTTTCAGTTTAGTTTATTGTCACGTGTACCGAGGCACAGTGAAAAGCCTTTGTTGCCCGCTAACCGGTCAGTGGAAACACAATGCATGATCACAATCGAGCCATTCACAGTGTACAGATACATGATAAGGGAATATTGTTTCGAGATGTAAGCGTGTGGAGCGATTGTAATATGAGTGTGTAGATCTGGTTCTGTGGCAGGCAGGCAAATAGTCACCTGGGCTTGGCGCCATCTTGACTCTTTATTCAATGATACTATATTGTCACATGTACTGCGGGAACAGTAAAATTCTTTGTGTTTTTTTTGCATACAATACACACAAAATACACCAGAGTCGCCACGTTACTGGTGCCGACAAAGTTACAAGAAGTACTCCATCAAGCTGCGTGTAGGAAGGAACTGCAGGTGCTGGTTTAAAACGAAGATAGACACAAGATGTAGGAGTAACTCAGCGGGACAGGCAGCATCTCCGGAGAGAAGGAACGGGTGACGTTTCGAGTCGCGACCCTTCTTCAGTCCTGGATGATTCGCTTGCCTGATAACAGCTGGGTAGAAACTGTCCCTGCATCTGGAGGTGCGCATATATTCTCAGACTTCTATGCCTTCTATACTTCTATACCTTATATGCGGAAGGGTCTCGACCCGAAACGTCACCCGTTCCTTCTCTCCGGAAATGCTGCCTGTCCCGCTGAGTTACTCCTCCATTTTGTGTCGATCTTCGGTCCTCTGCATTTTGCTTGACACTGCATGGTAGCAGAGTCAGGTTGCGATGGTGGTGTTTAAGGGGATTTTCGGTCGACATGCATGTGCGGGCCTAGTTTTTCTTTTTACACCGAGGGTTGCAGGTGCCTGGGAATGCACAGCTTGGGGGTGATGGGGGCAGATCCCACAGTGTTAGTATAGCGCGATAACATTCTCCAATTGTGTGCGGTTTCAGGCTGTCGATCATTTTTCTTTTGAGACGAAAGGAATAGAGCAACAAGCTCAGTGGGAAGCTGTTCTCATTAGTTCTTTGTGTTCTAATGAGCCGCAGCCTGTGGAGAGATGTGCATGTGGAAACTCAGTGGGAATATGAATACATGTTCTGTCATGGTTATATACCCAGCCCCAGTGACATTAAGTAGTTAGCGTGGATGTCATCTTGTTATTTTGCAAAGCAAATTGCATGTTAAATGTTCTAATCCAGTGGATGTGCTGCATTTGTGTGACACTTGCTGCTAATTTTAACTTTTTAATAAACTTGATTGCACCCAAAGCCACACAATGCAAATGAATGGTAGAGGGCATGAAGGCGGCGCAGCTGGTAGACTTGCCGCCTCACAGCGCCAGATACCTAAGTTAGATCCCGACCTCGGGTGCTGTCTGTGTGGAGCTTGCATGCTCTCCCTCTGATCACAAGGATTTCCTCCGGGAGCTCCGGTTTCATAAGTCGTAGGAGGAGAATTTGTCCATTCGGCCCATTGAGTCTACTCGGCTATTCAATCGTGGCTGATCTATCTTTCCGGTCTCAACCCCCTTCCCCTGCCTTCCCCCATATTCTTTGACCTCCTTACTAATCAAGAACCTGTCAATCTCCGCTTTAATAATACCCAATAACTTGGCCTCCATATCTGTGTGTGGCGATGAATAAATAGCTCATTGAAACTTACCGAACAGTGAAAGGCCTGGATACAAAGGATGCGGAGAGGATGTTTCCACCAGTGGGAGAGTCTAGGACCAGAGGGCGCAGTCTCAGAATAAAAGGACGTACTTTTAGAAAGGAGATGAGGAGGAATTTCCTTCGTCAGAAAGTGGTGAATTCTGTGGAATTCATTGCCACAGACGGCTATGGAGGCCAAGTCATTGGCTTTTCTTACGGCAGAGATTGAATTATACTTGATTAGTACGGGTGCCAAGGGTAATGGGGAGAAGGCAGGAGAATGGGGTTCAGAGGGAAAGATAGATCAGCCATGATTGAATGGCGGGGTAGACCTAATGGGCCAAATGGCCTACTTCTGCTCTGAGGGTCTATGAAAATGAACTTATGAAATTTTACTTTAATGACATGTGTATGTAAGGACATGAAACCATAAGAGAAAAGAGCAAATATGGTATTTTTTCTCCTGGACACCCTCCCCCCCGCCTCCCCCCCCCCCCCCCCCCCTTCACCCCCCCCCCCTTCCCCCGCCCCACCTTTCAGACACAGTAAGTTCTTGAAGGGACTAATCTTATCCTCATCTCTATTTTCATTATTCTTAACTCTGCCATAGTCCGGAAGGTTTAATCACCCTTCACCAGCTGGGAATAGGTATCTTCATCTGCTCCAATGTGTACACCTCTGTCGGGTCTCCCATCCAGCCCTCTCCACCCCAAGGCAATCAAACCCCTTCCAGTCTTCCCCTCATAACATTCTGGTGAATCTCCCCAGTGCAATCCTACCCTTCTTTAGTGTGGTGTCCAGACCGGTATAGAGTAGCCCAGCTGTGCCAACCCATCCCTGGTCTCATACCCTAGTTTACTCGTTGGCCAATGATAACAATTACTTTGTGTAAGAAGGAACAACTCAGAGGGCGGTGGAGGCAGGTTCTCTGGATGCTTTCAAGAGAGAGCTCTTTAAAATAGCGGAGTCAGGGGATTTGGGGAGAAGGGAGGAACGGTGTACTGATTGGGGATGATCAGCCATGATCACATTGAATGGCGGTGCTGGCTCGAAGGGCCAAATGGCCTACTCCTGCACCTATTGTCTATTGTCTATAACGGCAGATGCCGGTTTACACCGAAGACAGGCACAAAATGCTGGAGTAACTCAGAGGGTCAGGCAGCATCTCTGGAGAAAAGGAATAGGTGACGTTTCGGGTCGAGCCCCTTTTCAGACTGAGAATCGGAGTAACAATTGTGTGAAGCACATATACTTGTGGTCTATTAACCTTTAACCAAGTCCATTGAAAGAATATACGGATGTTCAAACATGACTCACGAGAAGCTGAAAGAAAGTGTATTCAGTCAATTCAAAGACTCTTCACAGACTGCTTCTGGAACCTTCCGACAAATACTGACTCACATGACACAATTCTCAGAGGTTGCCAGCCTTAAAGTGACAGGTGTGTAGGAAGCAACTGCATTTGCTGGTTTAATTCGAAGATAGACTACGAAATGCTGGAGTAACTCAGCCGGGGCAGGCAGCATCTCTGGACGGAAGGAACGGGTGACGTTTCGGGTCGAGACTCTTGAAGGGTCTCGACCCGAAACGTCATCCGTTCCTTCTCTCCAGAGATGCTGCCTGCCCCGGCTGAGTTACTCCAGCATTTTGTGTGTATCTTAAAGTCACAGCTGTTGTTCCCGACCAACATTACAGATGCTACAATGGTGATTATTTCGAACCCGTCAAAGGGAATTGCGAGGAAATGGCATGTCGAATTTTTAGCTTCGAGAAGACTGATTCTCACTGCACCTGCTCCAAATTGGATGCCTCATTGTGAGTACAAAATTATATTTATTTTGCCAATTTACAAATATTCGTCATCTGTGTTGTTTGACAGGTTCTGACAGAAACCCGGCTGACATGAGCTGAACAACAAAACAAATTGTTGGATTCATAACGCTTTGTTAATTCTACCCACACCCGCGCGCCTTCAGAGCAACACATATGATAGTTGTTATTTTCCAGGACGCAGGCATTTAGCTCAGTTTCGTTTAGAGAATACAGCGCGGAAACAGGCCCTTCGGCCCACCGAGTCCGCGCCAACCAGCAATCCCCGCACAGTGAGAATTTTTACATTTATACATTCATATCGAGCCCATTAACCTACAAACCTGCACTTCTTTGGAGTGTGGGAGGAAACCGAATACCAGGGAGAACGTACAAACTCTGTACAGACAGCACCTGTGGTCAGGATATGACCTGGGTGTCTGGCGCTGTAAGGTAGTCAAGGTAGGCAAGACCTTTTTTTCACCCAGTTTTATTCCACCGGGGAGGTCTTACCTTCCACTACCTGCAACCTCCGGCAACCACCTTCAACTAGCATCGCAACCGGCTTCGACTAAAAATTTACCGATTTTAAAAACAGCAACCTATTTTTAGTCGCGGCCGGTTTTGAATTTTTGGAAACAATCGCCAGTACATAGAAGAAGCGGAAACCACTTTCGACCATTAGGGAGACTGACAAAAAACCTCCGGGAACCGCACGGAAACCTTGGGTGGGGTGCAAAGTCTCCAGAGGTTTCCGTTCAGGTTTCCTAAGTGGGACAGGGGCATAAATCTCCGAGTTCGAATCAGGGCAAACTCGGGAGAGCTCTTGGAATCGTACCGTAGGACAGGGCCATTAGGAGACCTAAACAGCAACCTCTGGTGACCTTGCCCGTCACCCAAGGTTTCCATGAGGTCACCGGAGGTTTTGGTCACTCTCCCTAATGGGCGAAAGTGGTTTCCGCGTGGTCGAGGCTTCATCTAGGTTGCTGCTATTTTTTCATCATGGTTAAAACCGGCCTCGACTAAAAATAGGTTGCCGTTTTAAAAATCGATAATGTTTTAGTCGCAGGTCTAGTCGAAGTCGGTTTTCTTCATAGTTGAGGAAGGTTTTCAACATATGCGTGGGAGGTGGTAGGAGGTTGCAGGTCACCTCGACCTTGATTTTTTTTTGGGTGGCGGGCAAGGTCACCAGAGGTTGCCGTTTAGGTCTCCTAAGTGGGACAGGGTGGCTCTACCGCTGCGCCACCGTGCCGCACAACGTTCCTGATCCACTTATACATTTCAAATATTCAAGGACACTTTCTCATTTCTCTGTGTTAGTACCTGACATAAAATTCTCGCTATATATTCCCACGCCTTGTATTGAACTTCAAAGTGAACATTGCGTACCTATTTTAAAATATTAATTGCAAAATCGGTATTCATGCAAACTTTATACCACCAATGAAACAAGTTTAGTTTAGTTTGGGTTAGTTTAGTTTAGTTTAGTTTAATTTAGTTTAGAGATACAGCACGGAAATACGCACTTCGACCCGCCGACCAGCGCCAGTACACCAGCACTATCCTACTTTACAATTTTTACCAAAGTCATTTATCCTACGAACCTGTACGTCTTTGGAGTGTGGGAATACACCAGATCTCCCATGGAAAACCCATGTGGTCACCAATGGAAAGTTTAGTTTAGTTTAGAGACACAGTGTGGATACAGGCCTTTCAGTGCAGAGAGTCCGCGCCGATCAGCGATCTCCGCAAACTAACACTATCCGACACACACTAAGGACAATTTACAATTTTACCAAACCAAATAGGCCTGCAAACCCTGTACGTCTTTGGAGTGTGGGAGGAAGCTGGAGCACCCGGAGAAAACCCACGTAGGTCACGGGGAGAACGTACAAACTCCGTACAGACAGCACCCGTAGCCATGATCGAACCCGGGTCTCTGGCGCTGTGAGGCAGCAACTCTACTGCTGTCCCTTAATTAATGAATGTAAACCATCTGAAGGTTGAAGGTGAAGGGGAAAAAATTAAGAGGAATCTGAGGGGCAACTTTTTCACACAAAGGGTGGTGGGTGTATGGAACGAGCTGCCAGAGGAGTTTGTTAAGGCAGGAACTATCGCAAGAAACAGTTAGACAGGTAACAGGGTTACACAAAAAGCTGGAGAAACTCAGCGGGTGCAGCAGCATCTAAGGAGCGACGGAGATAGGCGACGTTTCCGGTCGAGACCTTTCTTCAGACTGGTCAGGGATCAGGGAAACGAGAGATATAGACGGTGATTTGGAGAGATAAAGAACAATGAATGAAAGATATGCAAAAAAGTATCGATGATAAGGGGAACAAGCCATTGTAAGCTGTTTGTGGCGTGAAAATGAGAAGCTAGTGCGACTAGGGTGGGGGAGGGAGATAGAGATAGAGGGAACAGGTTTGGAGGGATATGGGCTAAACGCTGGCAGGTTGGATTAGTGTAGTTGGGACATGTTGGCCGGTGTTGGCAAGTTGGGCTGAAGGGCCTGTTCCCACACTCTATGACTCTCTATGACTCTATGAATCAAATCTCCATTCATTGCCTACACTATCCTTACCCTGAAGGCATGCACTCAGCTGTTATATTAATTCCGTTGGGGCACGTGCTTATATCTGTAGAGGGGAAATACAGTCACCGGCATCCATTACGCTTTAAATTGGAGCAGTTCCCATGTGAAGGCAGAATTATTGTCATGTGCTAAATGCTATTACAACAAAACCAACACTCTTCTCTGCCACTGTGGGAATAAAAATACATTCACTTGTTATCACTCCTTCCTTTACAGGAAGCAGATCGGGACTTTATTTATATAGCACTTAATGTATAAGTCTTCTGAATCCACAAAATCATCTTGTGCAGCTGTTGAACAAACTTGGGATTTGATCCAAGATCGAGCCGCGATGGAACTTTACTTTTAATTACAGACTCACAGAAAGGTTGCAGCACAGAGGGAGGCCATTTGGCCCATCAAATTCAAATTATTCCATTTTGGGTTTGGCGGCAGGGTCTGTGTGTTAGTTCCTACCCCAAATGTTTCTTTGCTCAGAGGGTGGTGGCTGTGTTCTTTAATCAAAGGGTGGTGGCTGTGTGGAATGAGCTTCCAGCAGAACTGGTGGAGGCAGGATCGATTTTAACATTTAAAAGTAAAGTGGATAGGTATATGGACGTGAAGGGAATGGAGGGGTATGGTCTGAGTGCAGGTAGATGGGACTAGGGGAAAACAAATGGTCGGCACGGACTGGAAGGGCCGAGATGGCCTGTTTCCGTGCTGTAATTGTTATATGGTTATATGGTTATATGTTGCCAATCTGCCCTTGATCCGACTTATGGAGCAACCACTTCCATTTAAATAGTGCCTTTAATAATAGCAGATTCCTATTCAATCCTTTCCCCTTCAGCTCAAACCTGTGTCCTCTTGTCCTGGCATCGCCTACTATTCCTAATCTATTCCTCTCATGACTTTATACACCTCTAACAGAACCCTCATCCTCCTGCGCTCCAAGGAATAGATTCCCAGTCTACTCAACCTTTGAATTGGATTGAACAACGATTGGACTGGAATGTTTTAACACATCTTGAAGAAAGAAGAAAGATTGAAGAAGAAACTGGAGAGGGCCAAGGAGGGATTCATAGTGAGGCCCAACGCAAATTGGAGAAACAGCACCTCATATTTCGCTTGGGCAGCTTACACCCCAGCGGTATGAATATTGACTTTTCTAACCTTGTAACCTTTGCTTTCCTTCTCACTCCATCTCTCCTCCATTCTAGTTCTCCAACTAGTCTGAGTGTGCTCCTGATTGCATTTTACCTTTGCATGCAGCATTGTCATCTTCCCCAAGCTAACGGTGATGTACTCGATACCTTCCTCGATCTTCGTCCCCTTTGTTCGCTCATTTTCACACCACACCCTTCCATATCTCCGTGTCTCCCGCTCCTCTGCCTCTCAGTCTGAAGAAGGGTCTCGACCCGAACCCTCATCCACTCCTTCTGTCCAGAGACGCTGCCTGTCCCGCTGAGTTACTCCAGCACTCTGTGTCTATCCTTCGAGGGATTCTTAACCCTGATTCTCAGCACACGACTGGGGTGACCGGTTAGCGCACGACAAAGCTTTTCGCTGTGCCTCGGTACACGTGACAATAAAACTAAACTGACGAGGAGCCGAATGCGTCACCACCAGGTTTGAGCTGATTAAATCAGAGATGGTCATGCATCCAGAATTGGGGGAGCGTTGATTTCTTGCAAGGTTGGCCAGCTGAAGAAAATCGCTGCGCAGTCTACGGTGTGAAAAGGGACAAAATTAATGGAGAGGGAAGATTCTAAGGAATAGTTTGTGGCAGGGGCTGAGGGAGGAGTGTGCCCTCAACCTTCCGTGAACATCGCTGGAGGGGCTTCCGTTCGTTCAATGCTGGAAGCTGGACAAGTTGGTGCGGCAGGGTGGCGCAGCGGTAGAGTTGCTGCCTTGCATCGCCGGAGACCCGGGTCCGATCCTGACTACGGGTGTTTGCCTGCACGGAGTAATTTGCGCAGGTTTTGTCCGAGATCTTGGGTTTCCTCCCACACTCCAAGGAGGTACAGGTTAGTAGGTTAATTGGCTTGGTATGAATGTAAATTGTTCAACACTACCACTCTCATTGGTAGGCCACATCAAAATTGTTAAAATGACAGTTTTACCTAGATTTCTTTATCTTTTTCAAATGATCCCCATATTCATACCGAGGACAACTTTTCAGCAATTAGCGATAGACTAATCTCATCATTTATTTGGAACAATTCATATCCCAGGATGAAGAAAATATACTTGGAAGTTCCTAAGAAGGTGGGTGGTCTAGGTTTGCCTAACTTTATCTATTACTACTGGGCTGCTAATATTGTAAACCTTTTACATTGGACATGTTCATATGAGAGTAAACAGGGCACAGACTGGGTACAGACGGAACTCATGGGATTTCAGCAGATGAAATAAGGGTTTGGACACGCTAGAGGCAGGAAACATGTTCCCGATGTTGGGTGAGTCCAGAACCAGGGGCCGCAGTTTAAGAATAAGGAGTAAGCCATTTAGAAAGGAGACGAGGAAACACTTTTCCTCACAGAGAGTTGTGAGTCTGTGGAATTCTCTGCCTCAGAGGGCGGTGGAGGCCGGTTCTCTGGATGCTTTCAAGAGAGAGCTAGATAGGGCTCTTAAAAATAGCGGAGTCAGGGGATATGAGGAGAAGGCAGGAACGGGGTACTGATTGGGGATGATCAGCCATGATCACAGTGAATGGCGGTGCTGGCTCGAAGGACCGAATGGCCTACTCCTGCACCTATTGTCTATTGTCTAATGTCCTATCTGATCCACTACCGATAATCACCAGCTCACAACCGTATAATCGTAAAATACAAATGACAAACCTGGTGGTTAAAACCTCGCTTAAAATATGGCTACAGTTCAGGAAACATTTTGGACTAAAAGGTACCAGCAGGCTTTTCCCGCAGGCAAATAATCAATTTTTTACATCCTCCATGAGAGATACTGCGTTTTCATATTGGCATAGGAATGGACTGGTATATTTTTGTGACTTGTTTACTGACGGAACGTTCACTTCTTTTGAAACGCTTGCTGAAGACCACAATATACCCAGATCTCATTTCTTCAGGTATCTTCAAATACGTAGCTTTGCTTAAACAGTGTTTCCCTCGTTTGCTTATCTGTCCACCAAGAGCCAATTAGACACTATTCTGGAGTTGGACCCCTTTGACAAGAAACGCATTTCAGCAATTTACACATTAGTACAGGAATTAAAACAGATAACCTGGGACAAAACTAAAGCGGCATGGGAGAGGGACCTGGGTGTAGAGCTTTCTGATGGGGCGTGGCGAGAGAGCTTAATTCGTACACACGCCTCTTCTCTGTGTATATGCCATGGGTTGATCCAATTTAAAGTGCTTCACCATCTTCATTACTCAAGAGACAAACTTGCCAGCATGATTTTCTACCGCAGATCCTGGCTGCCCTAGATGTGGCCATAGCCCAGCCTCTGTACGACCCATGTTTTGGACGTGTCCCCCTCTCAACAGCTACTGGGGAAACATATTTGAGGTAATCTCTCTCATATCTGCAGACAGGCTACAAATCCTGACTTGCACACAGCTATCTTTGGAATACCACCCCCAAACTGTAAGCTCGCAGATTTACAAGGAAATGTTTTAGCATGTGCACCATTGCTTGCTCGCAGGCTTATTCTTTTCAATTGGATGTCAAAAAAAGCTCGGTCTTTTTTGCAGCATAGAAACATAGAAACATAGAAATTAGGTGCAGGAGTAGGCCATTCGGCCCTTCGAGCCTGCACCGCCATTCAATATGATCATGGCTGATCATCCAACTCAGTATCCCGTACCTGCCTTCTCTCCATACCCTCTGATCCCCTTAGCCACAAGGGCCACATCTAACTCCCTCTTAAATATAGCCAATGAACTGGCCTCAACTACCCTCTGTGGCAGAGAGTTCCAGAGACTCACCACTCTCTGTGTGAAAAAAGTCTTTCTCATCTCGGTCTTAAAGGATTTCCCCCTTATCCTTAAGCTGTGACCCCTTGTCCTGGACTTCCCCAACATCGGGAACAAAGATTTTTCCTTTAAAGGAGGTGCTCTCCTTTTGACCCTTGGAATAAGATCAGGTATAAACAGTGCAAGGCCTGCAGAAACTTCGCTCTGACCTGGAACCCTTTTATAGATTTTATTAAAGATTTTTCCTTTAACTGAAAATATTGTCTATACAGTCATAATCATTTATTTATATTTGTACATTGCTGTTGTTAACATGTAACATTTGAACATAAAGACTCTGCCTTTCTATTTTTTATTTGTATTATTTTTTTTAATTATTTTTTTTTTTCTCTTTCTCTTTTTTGAGCCTTGGGGATGGGAAGGGGGGTATGTAAGTGTTGCACTGTTTTGTACTGTTTGTTGGTGTTCTGTGTAAATTTGTGTTTATAACTCGAAAACCAAATATAAAGTTATTTTAAAAAAAAATGTAAATTGTCCCCAGTGTGTGTAGGATAGTGTTAATGTGCGGGGATCGCTGGTCGGTGCGGACTCGGTGGGCTGAAGGGCCTAGTTCCGTGCTGTATCTCTAAACTAAACTAAACGCCTAATGTTAAAGCACAGTTGACTGAATAAATGTTGCTGAGTTTTATACTTACTTTGTGGAAATGACAAGGCAAATAAAACTCATATTAATCAGTATATATTCTTAAGAAGCTATTAAATATTTAAAATGCCTCACTTGTATTATTTATAGTTATGTTGGTGTGAAAGCTTATTGATCAATCCACCTAAATTTCATCCATTTTATAGGCAATTTACATTAAAAAATATTTAGAGAAGGCAGGAACGGGGCACTGATTGTGGATGATCAGCCATGGTCATAGTGAATGGCGGTGCTGGCGCGAGGGGCAAATGGCCTACTCCTGCACCTGTTGTCTATTGTCTATTAGCCAGTGAAAAACAGTTCTAGATTTGTATTACTGTAAATTCACCTTGAGGAGAGAGTCTTGGAGAGGCACAGCGGTAGAGCTGCTGCCTTACAGCGCTTGCAGCACATGAGACTCGGGCTCGATCCTGACTACGGGCGCTGTCTGTACGGAGTTTGCACGTTCTCCCCTTGGCCTGCGTGGATTTTCTCCGAGATCTTCGGTTTCCTCCCACACTCCAAAGACGTACAGGTTTGTAGGTTAATTGGCTTGGGTATAAGTGTAAATTGTCTCTAGTGTGTTGTGTTAACCCGAGGATCTCCTCTGCCAGATAACTCCCAAGTTATTTCTCCTTTGCGTGACTACGTTGTAATTGAGTTCATGAAACAAAATTCCTGCCATCTGTTCAGCGATGTCCATGAGGCAGAAATGAACCTGTTTAACACAAGACAAGTTGTACACACCTGCGCACTGTGGGGGTGCGGAAACCCATGAGCTACCTTCACCTGAAAATTTAATTGTGCAAATTTCAAGCAGTTGCCGCAGATAATTGAAAGAAACTGATGGGGCTGTCCCACTGTACGAGCTAATTCAAGAGCTCTCCCGAGTTTAAAAAAAAACCAAACTCGTGGTAAGCACGTGGAATGACGGAGCGGGTACGTCGGAGCTCAGGGACGTCTCTTAGCGGCTCGTAACGCTAACAGCAGGTACTCGGGGAAACGCGGTAAGCTCGTGAAGACTCGTGAAGATTTTTCAACATGTTGAAAAATGTCCACGAGAGCCCCGAGCACCGACGAGCGGCTATTACCGTAATTCTCCAATCAGGGGAAACTCGGGAGAACTCTTGAATTAGCTCGTACAGTGGGACAGGCCCTTAAGTAATGTCAAAGCAATTAAGTTGACCCAGGAAATGTGATGTTCAGCTCAATTTTTGTGGCCTGCCCCATTATCAGCTAAGCAAACTCTATCACTGCCCTCTCAAACTCAATGTTTGAGTTCTGTTTATTTTACGTGTACTGAGGTACAGTGAAAAGCTTTCGTTGCGTGCTGACCAGCCAGCGAAAAGACAACACATGATTACAATCGGGCCATCCACAGAGTACAGATACATGATAAGGGAATAACGTTTAGTGCAGGGTAAAGACAATATAGTCTGATCAAAGATAGTCTGAGTGTCCCCGATCAGGTAAATAGTAGTTCAACACTGCTGTCTGGTTGCGATAGGATGGTTCGGTTGTCTGATAACAGCTGGGAGGAAACTGTCCCTGAATCTAGAGGTGTGCGTTTTCACACTGCTATACCTCTTGCCCGATGGGAGAGGGGAGAAGAGGGAGCGGCCGGGGTGTAACTCATCCTTGACTATGCTGCTGGCCTTGCCTGGGCAGCGTGAGGTGTAAATGGAGTCAATGGAAGGGAGGTTGGTTTGCCTCCACAAACATGCCTTTTGTCCTTCAGCATTCTTGGAAGGCTGCGAACTTTCTCTGCACAAGCAATGAATCTGCCAAGAGCTTTGATTATGGTGGGGAATTGCGGAATGCTGTATCAAGTTACTGTTGCAATAAAGCCAGCTCTGACCGGCAGCCAACGTTTGCAGGCAGAAGCCTCTTCAGGAACACAGCCTACATGGAGGAGCCATATTACGCTTGGAGTAAGAGCACTCGCCATCTGTCAGAGGAGATTAAAGTGTTAAAGAAGGAACTGCAGATGCTGGAGAATCGAGGGTACACAAAAGGCTGGAGAAACTCAGCGGGTGCAGCAGCATCCAAGGAGGGAAGGAGATAGGTCTGAAGAAGGGTCTCGACCCGAAACGTCGCCTATCTCCTTCGCTCCTTAGATGCTGCTGCACCCGCTGAGTTTCTCCAGCCTTTTGTGTGCCCCGGAGGAGATTAAAGCCTGTGTAATGACCATTCTCACAGGGATGCTTCAAAGCTGTCTGCACGGTGGCGCAGCGGTAGAGTTGCTGCCTTACAGCGAATGCAGCACTGGTGACCCAGGTTCGATCCCGACTACGGGTGCTGTCTGTACGGAGGTTTGTGCGTTCGCCCCATGAACTGCGTAGGTTTTCTCCGAGATCTTCAGTTTCCTCCCACGCTCCAAAGGCGTACACACATTTGTAAGTTAATTGGCTTGGGTTGGTATACTTGGTATAAGTGTCTGTAGGCTTGTGTTAATAATGTGCGGGGATCGCTGGTCGGTGCAGGCTCGGTGGGCCAAAGGGCCTGTTTCCGCACTGCATCTCTAAACCAAACGAAACGAAACTCCAAAGCCGTACATGTTTGTAGGTTAATTGGCTTGGCGTATGTGTAAATTGTTCCTAGTGTGTGTAGGATAGTGTTAATGCGCGCGGATCGCTGTTTCAGCGCTGTATCTCAAAACGAAACTGAACAAAAATGTTGGGCCGATATGCGACAGTCAATCGTACAGCACGTGTTTCAATGAACATGTCGGCCGGTTTCAAGAACTCATGTAAATAGCAGGAAGTGTTTGATCGTTAACACTCTTAATCACATTTGGGGTGGCACTGTGTCGCAGTGGTAGATTTATAAGATCATAACTGACCGGAGCAATAGACAATAGGCAATAGGTGCAGGAGTAGGCCATTCGGCCCTTCGAGCCAGCACCGCCATTCAATGTGATCATGGCTGATCATCCCCAATCAGTACCTCGTTCTCCATTTAAATGGCTTACTCCTTATTCTTAAACTGTGGCCCCTGGTTCTGGACTCCGCAACATCGGGAACATGTTTCCAGCCTCTAGCGTGTCCAAACCCTTAACAATCTTACATGGTTCAATGAAATCCCCTCTCATCCTTCTAAACTCCAGAGTGTACAAGCCGAGCTGCTCCATTCTCTCAGCATATGACAGTCCCGCCATCCCGGGAATTAACCTTGTAAACCTACGCTGCACTCCCTCAATAGCAAGAATGTCCTTCCTCAAATTCAGAATTAGCCCATTCGGCCCATCAAGTCTACTGCGCTATTCAATCATGGCTGATCTGTCTCGTCCTCCTAACCCCATTCTCCTGCCTGCTCCCCATAACCCCTGACACACCTACTAATCAAGTTGCTGCCTTCCAGCGCCAGAGACCCGGGTTCGATCCTAACTATGGGTGCTGTCTTTACGGAATATGTACGTTCTCCCCGTGACCCGCGGGGGTTTTTCTCTAGGATCTCCGGTTTCGTCCCACACTCCAAAGACGTGCTCTAATGTTTGTAGGACACTGCTGGTGTATGGGGATTGTTGCTCGGTGCGGGTTTGATGGGCCGAAGGGCCTGTTTCTGCACTGCGCCTCTAAACTCTGGACACATTCTTCAAGTTAATGTCAATTGGGAATCCACTGCGCTGCGGACAAGCGCATTAAATTGTCTTTGTGACACTAATTTGAAAAAGGGGAGGAAACGACATTTCGAGCAGAACGACAACTTTCCCCACTAATAGCAGGGTAATTTTCTTGATAAAAGTGCAGTCAGCGGATAACAGTTACATCTAAATTCTGCTCACAAAATTTATCTCATTCATTTATTTCCGTGTAGTCATCGGCTTTTTTGTACGGAGAATGAAGCAAATCATTCGCACTGTGGCTAAGCAGGCCGTTGCCGTTATATGTAGCCCAATGAAAAAGACAAATGAACTACTTATAGTGATTGACCAACAATTCGTATTTTGTAGGCTTGTGTTTACGGTAACTGGAGCCAATGTTGGACACATTTTAAGATCATTTCCTTCCCTTCCTTCCCCTGCAATAAACATTTGCAGTGAATATATCTCTGTTCAATCCAGCGTAGTTTATCGCCGCGTGTATCAGCGGGGCGAAGGCCGCCGACGCCAATAGGATCAACTAACTCATCAGGAAGGCTGGCTCCGTCCTGGATTCATGGGATGTGGTCTTGGAGGGGAGGATGCTCCTCAAACTGCGGAGCATCCTGGACAATACATCACAGGAGATCCTTCTTTCCTGAGGCTATCAGACTTTACAACTCCTCCCCCTTCTGTCGTGGGGTAGACTGAGACCGGGTACCCTCCCCCCTCCCCCACCCTCCACAATATTTGCACATCCCCCCCAATACTTTCCACTCATTACTTTAATTTCATGTTTCATGTATCTTGTGTTTTGTGTATTTTGTGTTTTTATGACTGTTGGCAGACCAATTTCCTTCGGGGGATGAATAAAGTTCTATCGTATCCTTTCAAGGTACAGTGAAAAGCTTTTGTTGTGTGCTAACCAGTCAGCGGAAAGACAATACATGACTACAATAGAGCCATTTATGGTGCGCAAATATATGATAAGGGAATAACGTGTAGTGCATGGTAAAGCCAGCAAAGTCCTTTCAAGGATAGTCCGAGGGTCACCAACGAAGTAGATAGTAGTCCAGGACTGTTCTCTGTTTGTGGTAGGATGGTTCAGTTGCCTGATAATAGCTGGGAAGAAACTGTCCCTGAAGCTGGAGGTAGACAAAAACGCTGGAGAAACTCAGCGGGTGAGGCAGCATCTATGGAAATAGGCGACGTTTCGGGTCGAGACCCTTTTTCAGACTCTGCTGTTCCTTCTTAAACAACTGAATCTGGAGCTGTGCGTTTTCACGCTTCTGTACCTTTTGCCCAATGGGAGAGGGAAGATGAGGGAGTGGCCGGGGTGTGACTCGCCCTTGATTATGCTGCTGGCCTTGCCGGGGCAGCGTGAGGTGTAAATGGAGTCAATGGAAGGGAGTTTGGTTCACAATTGATAACAAAGACACAGGACTAAAAGGGAACCTATATTGCGAGAGGATTTGAGTTTAGGAGCAAGGAGGTCCTACTGCAGTTGTACAGGGCCCTGGTGAGACCGCATCTGGGGTATTGAGTGCAGTTTCGGTCTCCTAATTTGAGAAAGACATTCTTGCTATTGAGGGAGTGGAGCGTAGGTTCACCAGGTTAATTCCCGTGATTGGGGGACTGACATATGACCAAAGAAAGGGTCGACTGGGCGTGTATTCCCTGGAATTTAAGGTGAAAGGGGATCTTATAGAAACATATAAAATTCTGAAAGGGTTGGACAGGCTCGATGCTAAATGCTCCCGATTTTGGGGGAGTCCAGAACCAGGGGTTACAGTTTAAGAATAATGGGTAGGCCACTTAGGACTGAGATGAGGAAAAACGTATTCACCCAGAGAGTTGTGAATCTGTGGAATTCTCTGCCACAGAAGACAGTGCGGGCCAATTCACTGGATGTTTTCAAGAGAGAGTTAGATTTAGCTCTTAGGGCTAATGGAATAAAGGGAAGAAAGCAGGATACTGATTTTAGTTGATCAGCCATGATCATATTGAATGGCGGTGCTGGCTCGAAGGGCCGAATGGCCTACTCCTGCACCTATTGTCTATGTTGCTATGTTTCTATAATATTGTGGTTGGAAGGGCACTGTGTCAACCCATTGTACAGCATTTTTCATTACTTTCAGATTAGCAATTGTATTCTCAGGAGCATGGCCAACTGCCTAAAAATAGACAAAAGCCATGCTACAGATTTGTCTTGATATTAATTAAGGAACAGCTGCTGCAGCAACGAGGTGGCAATGATCAGAGAGACAGAAATCGCCCTCCACATAGATTTTGCAAATACTGGACTTGTTACGTAAAATAGATCAAATTAAGCCGTGGTTTAGTTCAGTTTAGTTTAGAGATACAGCGCAGAAACAGGCCAAGCGCGCGCCAACCAGCGCTCCCCAAACACCCGACACGAGAGACAATTGACAATGTTTACCGAAGGTACTGAACCTACAAGCCTGTACGTCTTTGGAGTGTGGGAGGAAACTGGAGACGACCCACGCAGGCCACGGGAGAACGTGCAAACTCCATACAGACAGCACACGTGGTCTGGATCAAATCTGGGCCTACGATGCTTTAAGGCAGCTGCTCTACCGCTGCGCCACCCTACCCCCCTATGCCTATGCTACAATTGGCCATGATGCCTGCACTGGACCAGACCATGGTTGAACTGGGAGGACCACAGCCTTGTGGAGCCATGTGGACAATTTAAGCAAAGTTGTGGTTTGATGTTCAATAGTTTTCTAAAAGACATGAGTGATGAGGAAGTGGTGCTTTTGTGAACTGAGGAGAGAGAACTGGAGTTGCAAGGAACTGCAGATGCTGCCTAACAGGAAAAGACGCAAAGTGCTGAAATAACTCAGTGGGTCAGGCCGGATGGCTGGACAACCGACTGAGGTGATGTTTTGGGTCGGGACTCTTCTTCAGATTGGAGTAACTCAGCAGGTCAGGCAGCATCTCTGGAGAACATGGATAGGTGCTGTTTTGGGTCGGGACACTTCCTCAGACAGGGTAAAACATGGGAAAGGTGACGTTTCGGGTCTTCAGACTGAGGAAGGGTCCCAACGTGAAACGTCACCTGCCCACGTTCTCCGGAGATGCTGCCTGACCCGCTGAGAAAGGACTGGATCTTTTCATCCACACAGAGTAACTCAGAGAAAAAATAAATCTATCAAAAAAGTTCTTCAAAAATTTCAGAACGGAGCATGAGCCAAAATTCCATTATCGGAACCACAGATGTATGTTGTTTCAGAGCCTGAGGCAGGAATCGGGGGAGTCAGTTGAAGACTTCAGTGGAGCAGCCAGTAGATACAAGTTCAGCAAAATGAATGCAAGGTCAGTGAGCCAACTCACCTGGTGCTCAGTTCCAGGCAGATCGCCCAGGAATGAAGGAGATGACCTCCCCACCATCGAAGGGATCTACAGGAGGCGCCGTCACCAAAGGCGGCCGGCATCATCGAGGACCTTCGCCACCCTGGCCACGCTTTCATTTCACTCCTGCCATCGGGAGGAAGGTACAGGAGTCCTTCTGTACCGTGGTAACATCCAAGTTCAGGAACAGCTTCTTCCCAACAACCATCGGGCTATTAAACGCTACAAAGTCCAACTAAACTTTGAACTATGAACTGCAAGGGTTACACCGTGGATTCTGGGCATGGTTTTGTTTTTGTGCTACATTTCAATCTCTCATTTATCTTGTTTTATCTCTCTGCAATGGGCCGAAGTTAAACCCAATGTAAGCCTTAGGTTTGATTCTTATAGATTGGTTCACAAAATGGACGTCTTGAACTCAACAAGGTGCAACAAAGCCCAGAACAGCGAGGGCATGCGGAGACAAGGAAGTGCGGATGCTGGTTCACACCAAAGGGCACAAAGTGCTGGCATGACTCAGTGGATCAGGCAGCATCTCTGGAGAACATGGCTAGGTGACGTTTCGGGTCAGGGCTCTTCTTCCAGGGGATCTTTCCCCAGAGTCTGAAGAAGGGTCCCGACCCGAAACGTCACCTATCCATGTTCTCCAGAGATGCTGCCCGACCCACATTGTCGCTCCAGTGTCCTTTATGTCCTTTTGTGAGCATGGCATAAGACAAAGAAACTCCAGTTACTGTGTACCTGCTGTTTTATCCTTCAAAGAAGCAGAGGTGATGCTTTTGGAATCGCCCTAATAGAAACATAGAAACATTCGGCCATTCGGCCCTTTGAGCCAGCACCGCCATTCAACATGATCATGGCTGATCATGCAAAATCAGCTCCCTGCTTTCTCCCCATATCATTGATCCATTTGCTCTAAGAGCTACATCTAACTCTCTCTTGAGAACACCCAGTGAATTGGCCTCCACTGCCTTCTGCGGCAGAGAACTCCATAGATTAATGAATGACCATTGGATTTAATAGAACGGTACAAAGATCCATTCCATGGAGAATATGCGAATATTGAAGTTGATAATTAAAATAAATCAAAACTAATCTTTAGACTTTGAACTTTAGGGTATAGTATGGAAACAGGCCCTTTGGTCACCCAACAATCACCCTGTATACTACCACTATCCAACACAGCAGAGACAATTTACAATTTACAATCGGCATCTAACCTGTAAACTCGAACTTCTTTGGAGTGAAGGAGAAAATTGGAGCAGCCGGAAAAAAATCTAAGTGGTCGCGGGGAGAATCCGTACAGACAACACCCGTAGTCAGGATTGAACCCTGGTCTCTGATGCTATAAGACATCAATTTTTCTGCAGCGCCAATGTGCCACCTATGATGTCTAATCTACACCAGTCCACATGAAGGGTCCCACTGTTCCTCCAACAGCTCATTTTTTGCTGCAGATTTTAGCATCTGAACCTCTTGTGTTTCCATGAATCTGTGGCGTCAGTCTGTAGCAAGATTGGCTGGGACAACTGTACTGTACCAGCAGAGCAGGGTGAAACTGAGCGGCCCCGCAGAATTCTGGAGCCAATGGTCCCAAATGTGGAGACGCAAGAAGCTACAGACGCTGGGATCTTGAGCAAAACGCGAAGAGCTGGAGGTACTCAGCAGGCCAGGAGTCAGGCCAAGAGTGTTTCATTGTCATGTGTCCCAGATTGGACAATGAAATTCTCACTTCCGGCAGCGCAACAGAACATGTAAACATGGTACACAATTGGAGAAAAAAAAAAGTTCAGTGTGTGTATACACATGCACACATACTCAATAAATAAACAAATATAGTGCAATAATAAAAATAATAGTCTGTTGTAGCTCAGAGCTTATTTGCTGTTGTGTCTAATAGCCTGACGGCTGTAGGGAAGAAACTGTTCCTGAACCTGGACGTTACAGTTTTCAGACTCCTGTACCTCCTTCCGAATGGCAGGGGTGCAATCAGTGCGTGGCCAGGATGGTGTGGGTCTTTGCTGATGTTGGCTGCCTTTGTGAGGCAGCGACTTTGATAGATCCCTTCGATGGCGGGGAGGTCAGAGCCGGTGACGGACTGGGCTGTGGTCACAACTTACTGGGGAGGAACAGGTCAGTTAACATTTTGCCCGTCCACAGAGAGTTGTGAGTCTGTGGAGTCAAAGAGAGTTGTGAGTCTGTGGAATTCTCTGCCTCAGAGGGCGTTGGAGGCCGGTTCTGTGGATGCTTTCAAGAGAGAGCTAGATAGGGCTCTGAAACATAGCGGAGTCAGGGGATATGGGGAGAAGGCAGGAACGGGGTACTGATTGGGGATGATCAGCCATGATCACATTGAATGGCGGTGCTGGCTCGAAGGGGCAAATGGCCTCTACTCCTGCACTTATTGTCTATTGTCTATTGTCTATTCCCTCCCCAGATGCTACCTGACCCTCTGGGCTTCTCCAACCGTTTGTGTTTTGGCTCCACGATGGGTTAATTTCAGGAAGGGCATGTTGGCGCAGCGATAGAGTCGAATTGTCCCGAGTGAGTAGGGTAGTACTGGTGAATGGGTGATTGCTGGTCGGTGCAGACTCGGTAGGCCAAAGAGCCTGCTTCCATGCTGTACCTCCAAACTAAAATAAAATAAACTAAGCTTGGTTAAATTTACCAGTGAGCAAATCTTATCCCTCAGAGAATGAGAATGAGAAATACTACGGCAGAAGAAATTATTAAAAGAAGATTATCAGTGGCAATCTTCACTGAATTCTGTCCTAACACACCATTCGGGAATGGACTGAGACTCAGAAAAATCTCTCACGTTAAGCTTTGTGGTTGGAACCAATTTTATTAAGAGTAACTGTGAAAAACACATACAATTAATATACATAATTTTCATAGTAGCATAATTCTTCAGTCACAAGCTTTACCTTGAGGTGATTTCTGAATTATCCCTAAAACTGGAAATCATCAGCGCGTTATTTATTGATGCTCTGCATGCTTAAGGTGGAGTGGAGATATTTTATGAAATAACTGTGCCCACAGCTTAGTGTTTGATCACGCAGAGAGTCCATCTGGATAAACAAGCAGGTGGTTTATCTGGGATGAGGTGCCAGAGTCCTGGTCCCTGCATGGCAGAGCAAGTGACGTCAGTGTAGATTGCTGAGTGTATGAGCTACTACTGTGATGTAGCAGGCAGGCTTCAGCTAGGAGGTGTAAGAGGGTTACGGCAAATATCAAATTTAGTTTCTGAGATAAAGCGTGGAAACAGGCCCTTCGGCCCACCGAGCCCATGCCGACCAGTGATCACCAGTGGAATTCTCTGCCTCAGAGGGTGGTGGAGGCAGGTTCTCTGGATGCTTTCAAGAGAGAGCTGGATGGGGCTCTTAAAAATAGCAGAGTCAGGGGATATGGGGAGAAGGCGGGAACGGGGTACTGATTGGGGATGATCAGCCATGATCACATTGAATGGCGGTGCTGGCTCGAAGGGCCGAATGGCCTCCTCCTGCAACTATTGTCGATTGTCTATTGTCTATTGTCTATCCTACACAATAGGGACAATTTGCAGGTGGCACTTAATCTAAAAACCTGCATATCGTTGGATTGTGGGAGGAAACCGGAGCACCCGGATTGAACCTGGGTCTCTGGCGCTTTAAGGCAGCAACTACTACTGCGCTGCTGTGCTGCCCTTAATATGTCCGCAGGAAGGATAATGTCCACTCATATTGAGGATATCTGTTGAGGAATTAATTGGTAATCAATTCACACTTTTGTTCATCACACTATCATATGTTTATAAGTCATAGGAGTAGAATTAGGCCTTTCGACCCATCAAGTCTACTCCGCCATTCAGTTATGGCTGATCTATCCTTCCTCTTAACCTCACTCTCCTGCCTTCTCCCCATAACCCCTGACACCCGTACTAATCAAGAATCTATCTATCTCTGTCTAAAAAAATCCATTGACTTGGCCTCCACAGCCTTCTGAGGCAATGAATTCTACAGATTTCCAAAGATTTTTTTTTTATCATCGACTTTCTAAAGATACGTTTGTGGTATGTATTTACGTCCCAAAAGCTCGCCGTTGTTTAGTTGTGCGATCATCTTCTCTGTAGCTAAGGGCTTAGTTCAAAGAGACAGTGCGGAAACAGGCCCTTTGGCCCACTGAGTCCGCGCCGACCAGCGATCCCTGCATACTAACTCTATCCGACCCACACTTGGGCCATTTTTTACATTTACCAAGCAAATTAACCTGCACACCTGCACGTCTTTGTAGTGTGGGAGGAAAGCGAAGATCTCGGAGACAAACCCACGCACGTCGCGGGGAAAAACGTACAAACTCCGTACAGACAGCGCCCGTAGTCGAGATCGAACCAGGGTCTCTGGCGCTGTGAGGCAGCAACTCTACCGCTGCACCGCCGTGCTCTTTAATTTTTTATTTTATTTTTACAACCTGGAACTAAATGAAGAAAAGGAATACTACTGATGCGTCGGTGGTATCGGATGACAGAAGCCCAATCCGGTTGGCACAACATAAAAACAACTCTTACAGTTTTGTTCCCACACCATTGCAACAAAGTCCTGGGTCTCTTCCTCTCAAGTTCAATTTCAAGTTCACATTTATTGTCTGGTGCACCAATGAAGGTGCAGCGATATTTGAGTTACCATCCAGCCATACAAGTAAAAAGATCGCAACACACAATAAATTTAACATAAACTTCCACCACAGTGGAATCGACATTCCTCGCTGTGATGGAAGGTAATAAAGGCTGTCCCTTGGGGTTGAGGATGTCTTGGGTCCAATACAGTGAAGAGCGGAAGATGCCAGCGTGTGATTTATTTCAGCGGGACCCATGTCGCGATTTTGAACAAATGAAAAAGGATTTCTGGAGGAATTAAGCCCCATGACTACCCGATAATTGTCTGTGGATGTAGCGGAGATCCCAGGACAGCCTGACTTATTTTTTTCTTCTTCAAGCAGGCCGAGGCCATTGATGATCGTAAGGTCACGCCGCGATGAGTCGTGGTGTTGAGACGAGCTGCAAGTGCTTTCCGTCTTCCTGAGGCTGCACAGTGGTGAATCATTGATATGTTGATAAGGCCATTGTTCAGTGGGAGCAAATTACAATGGGCGACATCATGCTTGTTTTCATCCTGTGGGGAAGTACTAAATTATAGTGTTTAGCAGGAAAGTTCAAGGCAATTGCAATAAAAATGAAATAAAACCTAAATTGCTTTTTGTGCTTTTTACTGAAGCTACTGACTACTGAAGCAAGCTACTGATTCTGCTCAAGCAACTTCATTTAAGTGCCATACAACGTGCTTCATCATCTCTTTTGGCGCTGCATCCACTTATATCACTTTCAGAACTACACTCAATTGCGGCCCAGCGGTAGAGTTGCTGCCTGACTGAGCCAGCGACCCGGGTTCGATCCTGATTGCAGGTGCTGTCTGTACGGAGTTTGCACGCTCTCCCCGCGACCTGCGTGGGTTCTCTCCGGGAGCTCCGCATTCCTCCAAAGACTTACAGGTTTGTAGGTTAATTGGCTCCGGTAAAATTGTAAATTGTCCGGAGTGAGTTATGGCCCTGTCCCACGGTGCGAGTTCATTCCAAGAGCTCTCGCGAGTTTAAAAAAAAATAATTCGAACTCGTGGTAAGCACGGAGAATGAACGTAGCAGGTACGTCAGAGCTCGGGGACATCTCTTACTGCTAACGGCAGATATACTCGGGAAGACTCGCTTACGGCAGGCAAGCACGGGAAGACTCGTGAAGATTTTTCAACATGATGAAAAATGTTCACGAGAGTCCGGAGTTCCAACGAGTGACCATTACCGTAAATCTCTGAGTTCGAATCAGGGCAAACTCGGTAGAACTCTTGGAATGAACTCATACCCTGGGTCAGGGGGTTTAGGATAGTGTTTTGTATGCTGGTACCCGGGTCGGTGTGGACTCGGTGGGCCGAAAAGCCTGTTTCCGCGCGGTATCTCTCAACTAAAGACCGAACTCTTGTCTAGGAGTAAGTCCCGAGTAGCCGTTTGGAACATTCTTCACAGCAGCATTAAGCCTCAGGCTATTCCCCTTCACTGCTCGCCTACACTATTTGGGCATTCTGCATGCTCTCCCTTCTCCGTGAAATAGTACCAGAGGGATGAATGAAACGCAAGCATCCAGCAATCATAAGCAAGATGAAGTCAGCTCAGGTCAGAAAACCTTTAGTTTAGTTTAGTTTGTAACATGCCCTTTGGCCCACCAAGACTGCACGTACGCTAGGGACAACTTACACATAGACCAAGCCAGTTAACC
Source organism: Okamejei kenojei (assembly GCA_035221665.1). Taxonomy (NCBI): domain Eukaryota; kingdom Metazoa; phylum Chordata; class Chondrichthyes; order Rajiformes; family Rajidae; genus Okamejei; species Okamejei kenojei. The sequence continues at coordinate 9,229,721 of CM069156.1, forward strand.
TACAAGCCTGTACATCTTCGGAGGAAACTGAAGATCTCGGAGAAAACTCACGCAGGTCACGGGGAGAACGGTACAAACTCCGTAGTCAAGAGTCAAGAGTGTTTTATTGTCATATGTCCCAGATAGAACAATTACATTCTTACTTGCTACAGCACAAAAGATTATGTAAACATGGAACACTGTGAACAATATGATAAACAAAAAAAAAACCGTCTCTGGCGCTGCCCCACCTTGAATGATTGAATTAATTAATATATTTATTGGCAAAGTATGTACACATACAAGGAATTTGCCTTGGTGCTCCGCTCGCAAGTAACAACGCGACATACAGTAGCAATTAATAATGACGCATGAAACATTAAACATTAATAATAAAATGTGAATGAAATAAAATACCAGAGCAAAAAGAGGCCACCGATTTTTGGTTATTGAGTAGAGCTACTACTCGTGGAAAAAAAAGCTGTTTTTATGTCTGGCTGCGGCAGCTTCGACAGTCTGGAGTCGCCTTCCAGAGGGAAGTGCTTCAAAGAGTTTGTGGCCAGGGTGAGAGGGGTCAGAGATGATCTCACCCGCTCACTTCCTGGCCGCCCTTACTACTCCTCCAAAGACTTACAGGTTTGTACGTTAATTGACCGGTAAAATTGTAAATTGTCCCGAGTGTGTGTCGGATAGTGTTAGTTTGTGGGTACCCAGGTCGGCGCTGACTCGGTGGGCCGAAGGGCCAGTTTCCGCACTTACTACGACCAAAGCTATCAGCTTGTCATTTCTGTATCTTAAAATATATACTTCACTTCCTGCAATATACTTCACTTCCTGCAATATACTTCACTTCCTGCAATATACTTCACTTCCTGCAATATACTTCCTGCAATATACTTCACTTCCTGCAATATACTTCACTTCCTGCAATATACTTCCTGCAATATACTTCACTTCCTGCAATATACTTCACTTCCTGCAATATACTTCACTTCCTGCAATATACTTCCTGCAATATACTTCACTTCCTGCAATATACTTCAGCAATATACTTCACTTCCTGCAATATACTTCACTTCCTGCAATATACTTCCTGCAATATACTTCACTTCCTGCAATATACTTCACTTCCTGCAATATACTTCCTGCAATATACTTCACTTCCTGCAATATACTTCACTTCCTGCAATATACTTCCTGCAATATACTCCACTTCCTGCAATATACTTCACTTCCTGCAATATACTTACTGCAATATACTTCACTTCCTGCAATATACTTCCTGCAATATACTTCACTTCCTGCAATATACTTCACTTCCTGCAATATACTTCACTTCCTGCAATATACTTCACTTCCTGCAATATACTTCACTTCCTGCAATATACTTCCTGCAATATACTTAACTTCCTGCAATATATTTCACTTCCTTCAATATACTTCACTTCCTGCAATATCAATACAGTTTATTTACGCAGACAGTTCCGACGTGCACTGTCATAGTATTAGAGTTGCAATGGCGTGGATGGAAACCACTCAGCGCATGTCAGCCTCACCCTGTCAGTCTCACACTTCCCCCATGGCCCTGCAAATACTTCTATCTCTCTATCTGATCCAATAGTCTTATGAAAGCAGGCGCAAAGGGCTGCAGTGATTCAGCGGGTCAGGCAGCAGCACCTCTGGAGAAAGGTGATGGGTGACGTTTTGGGTCGGAACCCTTCTTCCAGAGGGCAGAAGGGAAGAAAGGTTCTGACCTGAAACGTCACCCATTCCTTCTCTCCAGGGATGCTGCCTGTCCCCGCTGAGTTACTCCAGCTCTTTGTGTCGATCTCCGGTTTGAACCAGCATCTGCAGTTCCTTCCTGCAGTTGATGAGCACAGCGTGCGTGTGCAGGATGGATCAGCATTGGGAGAGCAGCACATCAGAGATGCTCGGCAAAGTTTGTAGTCACTGAAACATATCCAGAAATCTTTGCCATGGGATGCCGCAATCCACAACTGAGGTGCTGGACTTGTTTTTGAAATCGACTCTAATGAGGTTTCAAAGCAGCAGAGGAACCTTTGTAAGACAAGGCAAACTCTAATCAGTATGTACCGCACACTGTTCTGAGGCGCAGCTCCTACAAACTCCAATTATGTTGTCCCCTAGTCTGATTCGTATTCCCCATGCTGCCTTTCCATTCTGCAGGCTCTGGATCTAACTTTATGAACTTTGTGAGTTTAGGACGAGGGGGGGAATCTCACTGAAACTTATCGAATAGTGAAAGGCCTGGATAGAGTGGATGTGGAGAGGATGTTTCCACTAGTGGGGGAGTCTAGGGCCTGAGGCCATAGATCTCAGAATAAAAGGACGCACCTTTAGAAAGGAGACTAGACTAAGAGGGACCCGTTGGGTCCCATGTTCATATGGGAGGGCTGGTCCACCAACGCAATATTCCACTGCTCCAATATTGTTGGCCAGTGGGGGGGGGGGGGGGGGGGGGGGGGGGGGGCTTTCTGAAGTGCTAGTATGGGCGTTGTGGGTCGAATGGACTGGATTCCAGAGGGCTAGTATGGATATTGTGGGCCGAATGGATTCTTGGGCTGGCAGCTCAGTCACACAGGCCTGGTGGGCTGGCAGCTGAGTCACTCAGGGCTGGTGGGCTGGCAGCTCAGTCACTCAGGGCTGGTGGGCTGGCAGCTCAGTCACTCAGGGCTGGTGGGCTGGCAGCTCATTCACTCAGGGCTGGCGGGCTGGCAGCTCAGTCACTCAGGGCTGGTGGGCTGGCAGTTCGCTCCCGGCTAGTCCTTGAAATTCCATTTCAAGCACTGCAAGCCACCAAATTCAATGTCATAGCATTTCAGGCAGTGCAGGCCACCAAACTCAATTTCATAGCATTTCAGGCAGAGTGCAGGGCACCAAACTCAATTTCACAGCATTTCAGGCAGACTGCAGGTCACCAAATTCAATTTCATAGCATTTCAGGCAGAGTGCAGGTCACCGAATTCAATTTCATAGCATTTCAGGCAGAGTGCAAGCCACCAAATTTAATTTCATAGCATTTCAGGCAGAGTGCAAGCCACCAAATTTAATTTCATAGCATTTCAAGCAGAGTGCAGGCCACCAAATTGCCAAACAACTCATTGCATTGTCATTAAGGGCTAACAGATCATTTATTGCAAGTACATTGCAGACTCACAGTTCAGTTGATTCACAGTTTAGAATCACTGTTGTAGACTCTCCCTCATGAACTTCCAGAGTAACTGACTCACGCCCAGGCATCTGGGGTTTTATAGTCCTGCCCCCCCGGAAGGGGTGTTACCTTCATCGACAGGCGAGAGGACCAAACAGCTGATCTCAAGATTTTTTAAACACTCATAAGTTTTTTATTTTTCATCGATCGGATAAATCCTCGGGGCTGCCTCAGCGGAGGTGGACTGTGAGTAAGAATCATAGCGATATATGGTAGCGTTTTTTTCTAAAATCAATATACATTGCAGGAAGTGGTCGAGATGAGACTTTTAGTTTGAAGAGGAATTGCTTTATTCAGAGGGTGGTGAATATGTGGAGGCCAATGGATATTTTCAAGGCAGAGATTGACAGATTCTTGATTAGTACGGGTGTCGGGGTTATGGAGAGAAGGCAGGGGAATGGGGTTGAGAGGGAGAGATAAATCAGACATGATTGAATGGCGTAGTAGACTTGATGGGCCGAGTGGCTTAATTCTGCTCCTAGAACTTGCAGTCGGCACGGACTCGGTGGGCCGAAGGGCCTGTTTCCGCGCTACACTAACTTTAGGGGAGCAGCTACTGTGTTTTCCACTTGCTTGGCTCAGGCAAGTCCTGTGAAGTGCCTACACAGTGGTTTTTACACCTCACGGCCTTGCAAACTCCAGCAGAGTTAACGCTGAGAATCACCCGTGAAGCTGGTCCTGGCTTAACAACCTAAGTGCTTCCCGAGCCCTGATTTTCTTCAAGTTGTGCTCCCTCGCTGGGCAGTAAGAAAGTGGAGGTACAAGATAATACGAGCCCTGTTGTGAAAAAAAACATGCTGGGTTGGCAGACTCCTTCATATGTCCTCACAACATGACTCAATTCTACTTCCCTGAACCAGCCCAACATATCCCAGCCAGAACCACAGCCTGTAATGAAGCCAGCTCCTACAGATCTTCAATGGTAGACACAAAAGGCTGGAGTAACTCAACGGGTCAGGCAGCATCTCTGGAGAAAAGCAATGTTTTGGGTCGAGACCCTTCTCCAGATTTATTTTATTTTAGTTTAGTTTTGAGATACAGCCCAGAAACAGGCCCTTTGGCCCACCGGGTCTGTGTTGACCAGCGGTTACCCCGTACACCAGCACCATCCTTCACACTAGGGACAATTTACAAGGTTGCTGAAGCCAATTAGCCTACAAACCTGTACGTCCTTGGAGTGTGGGAGGAAACTGGGGCACCCGGAGAAAACCCACGCAGGTCACGGGGAGAAGGTACAAACTCCGCACGGACAGACCCGTAGATCGAGCCTGGGTCTCTGGTACTGTGGGGCAGCATCTCTACAGCTGCGCTACCATGCTACCATCTGTTCAATCAAATTTCCTAGCACTAAATCTATCGCTCCAGCACAGGAAGAGGCCGTTCAGCCCACCATTACTGTGCCAGCACTCTGAAAGAGTCACCGATTAGTTCCACCTAATTAATCTTTCCCTCACAGACAACGTTATTTTCTGTCTGAAGAAGGGTCTCGACCCGAAACGTCGCCTATCTCCTTCGCTCCTTAGATGCTGCTGCACCCGCTGAGTTTCTCCAGCTTTTTGTGTAACCCCCAAGTTATTTTCTCAGCTCAGCCACGGTGGCACAGTGGTAGAGTTCCTGCCTTACAGCTCTCACAGCGCCTGTAAGGCTCCTGCTGTCTGCACGGAGTTTGCACGTTCTCCCCGTGACCTGTGTCTGTTCTCTCCGGGAGCTTCGGTCTCCTCCCACACTCCAGAGACGTACAGGTGTGTGGGTTAATTGGCTTGGTGCAAATGTAAAAATTGTCCCTGGTGTGCGTCGGGCAGCGTAAGTGTGCGGGGATCGCTGGTCGGCGCAGACTCGCGCCTGTTTCCACGCTGTATCTCTAAACTAAAATTAAAAAAATAAACTAAATTAAACTCCGGGAAGTGTCTGGCACAAAAGAAAAATACGTACACATTTCCGAAGCGCAGAATTGTTTACTGGGGATGGACAGGAAACCGATGTAGGCTCAAACCATGCATAATTCGCTGCATTTTAAGATTAAATGGCTGCAACACTGGAATAGTCACTTCAATCAGCTCTCTGTCCCGTTTCGCACAGTTGCGCTTACTCAGTCATCCACTGTAGCCTCATTAATTCTTCAACAACTGCCGTGGACCTCATTTAAAAGGAACGTTATAATTTGCAGTCTGCTTGCATTGTAAAGCCATCAGCAGCAGAGTGTTTCAATGTTCAACAGAACCTACCCAGCCAGCTTGAGACATTGCCGGAAATGTCTAGACAGATTGAATATCATATTTTTCATGACAACAGCAATTTTTCCTTTAATTAATCAGGATGTATTTTATTCTCATCAGACGAGTTGCTTATCCTCCGTTTTTAATTCATTGCCAGGGTGGCACGGTGGCGCAGTGGCAGAGATGCTTACAGCGCCAGAGACCCCGGTTGGATCCTGACTGCGGGCGGTGTCTGTAGGGAGTTTGTACCTTCTCCCCGTGGCCTGCGTGGGTTTCCTCCGTGTGTAGGATAGTGTTAGAGTGTGGGATCGCTGGTCGATGGGCCTTTTTCCGCGCTGTGTCTCTAAACTAAACTAGGTGGGCTTTGCTGGCCGGGCAATTTCCCGCTCCGTCACACGTCACACAGTCGCCTGTACATCACCTTTTGGTTCCGTTCACTAACCTCGACAGAGGTGAAAAGACCCTGCTGTGAAGGCGAGCAGCCACAAGCCATGTTGAGATGTATCAGGGAGTGTGTGTGTCACAGTACTCTGAATAAGTGATGTGTTTTTACACTGGAACGTTATCTCCAGAATCCCCTCGTGGCTGCCTCGTTCGATCAACAACTAGCATCCTTGTGTCAAAGAGTTCGCTGTTGCGCCCGATGCGTTTTTTTCCCACATTGTTCATGCAGATCCTTTCTCATCTGTGGTTTTGCCTAGTGTGAAGCAGTTCTATCCAGGTTAAGATTCTTCAGTTTTAGTTTTAGAGATACAGCGTGGAAACAGGCGACTCGGCCCACCGAGTCCGCACCGACCAGCGATCGCCCGTACACTAGTTCTACCCGCACACGCGCTAGGGACAACTTACCGAAGGCAATTAACCTTCAAACGTGCTCGTCTTTAGTATGTGGGAGGAAACCGGAGCTCCTCGGAGAAAACCAACATGGAAACAAGGAGAATATACGAACTCCGTAGTCAGGAATGAACCCGGGTCCCTGGCGCAGTAAGGCAGCAACTCTACCGCTGCACCACCTTGCCTCCCTCGTCTATCTAGATCAATGGACTCAGTGGGCCTGAGGGCCTGTTTCCTCGCTGTATCTCTAAACTAAACTAAACTAAGTGGGCTTTGCTGGCCGGGCAATTTCCCGCTCCACCTGCAGTGAGAAGTGGGCGGTGAACCACTTTTCTTGGCTAGTCATAACCTTTGTACAATAGGGCAGTTCAGGATGCTGTAAAACTACATGGATATGACAGGCTTAGAGGGATATAGGCCAAACGCAGGCAGGTGGGACGAGCGTAGGTGGGACATGTTGGCAGGCATGGGCAGATTGCACTAAAGGGCCCGTTTCCGTGCTCTAAGACTCCATGCCTATCTTACTGGAGTCACTTATAACTCTGATCAGCTTTTACTCTTTAAAGGGCCTTATGGTCCTGTTCCGCTTAGGCGATTTTTTTAGGCAACTGCAGGCGACTCATTTGCTGCCACATGTTCGCCGGTGGTTGCCGGGAGAAGTCTCCTCAGTCGCGCAAAAAGTCGTAGCGTCTTTCTGGGCGCCGCTAACATTTTGAAAATTTTTCAGCGACAGTGGGTTTGACGCCAATGAGCGTAGTTTGACTTCTCCTGGCGTAGGTGCTGTCATAGGTTATCGCCAGGATGACGTAGGTTGTCGCTGGTTTTTTCGGCAATCTGATACGACAATGACAGTCGCCGGCAGTTGCCTAAAAAAATCACCAAGTGGGACAGGCCCATTAGTGAACCAGACTGGTTCACTACTTTCATTACTTCCCTTGTCACCATTAACACCTGATAGTCCAGATTTGTTTAGTTGACTGAATTTAATGTCCCAGGTTTATATGGTCGGAGTTGAATTAGATGTGGCGAGACCAAGAGTGGTCTAGGCGGCCATTTCAGAAAAACATTTGCATTTGGTCCTCCTTCATATTTAATCGGCCACAGTTTAAAAGGATGAGGGGGAACCTCATTGAAACGTACCATACAGTGAAAGGCCTGGATAGAGTGGATGGTTACACTAGTGGGAGAGTTTATGACCAGATGGCACAGCCTCAGAATAAAAGGATATTCCTTTAGAAAGGAGATGAAGAGGAATTTCTTTAGTCAGAGGGTGGTGAATCTGTGGAATTCATTGCCACAGATAACTGTAGAGGCCATTAATGGATATTTTTAAGGCAGAGATAGATGGATTCTTAATTAGTACAGGTGTCAAGGGTAATGGGGAGAAGGCAGGAGAATGGGGTTGAGAGGGAGGGATAGATCAGCCATGATTGAATGGTGGAGTAGATTTGATGGGCCGGATTCTGCTCCTGTCACTTATGAACCTATGTTCATAACCTTAGTTCCCGCTAAAACCTTCACCCTTTCATTCAGGTACCACCAATATTTATCTATCACTGTTGATGTGAAACAAAGTGAAAATACCCTGCTGTGAAGGCGAGCAGCCACAAGCAATGTTGAGATGTATCAGGGAGTGTGCGTGTCACAGTACTCTGAATAAGTGATGTGTTTTTACACTGGAACGTTATCTCCAGAATCCCCTCGTGGCCGCCTCGTTTGACCAACAACTAGCATCCTTGTGTCAAAGAGTTCCCTGTTACGCCCGGTGGGTTTTTGTTCATGCAAATCCTTTCTCACCTGTGGTTTTGCCTAGTTTTAGTCTTAGAGATGCAGCATGGAAACAGGCCCTTTCGGCCTACCGAGTCCGCCCCAACCAGCGATCGCCCGTACACTACTTATACCCACACACACACTAGGGTCAATTTGCAGAAGGTAATTAACCTTCAACCGTGCATGTCTTTAGACAAAGGGAGGAAACCAGAGCTCCCGGAGAAAACCAACGTGGAAACAGGGCGAGTATACAGAACTCCGTAGTCAGGATTGAACCCGGGTCTCTGTCGCTGTCAGGCAGCAACTCTACCGCTGCGCCACCGTGCCTCCCTCGTCTATCGAGATCAATGGCTAATAAGAAAAGAGCATGCTTGTTTTAAAAATTATATCATTGATTCAAGCAAGATTATATTCACAAGGATGTCTTTGTATAATGGTAACTAATTTGTCGTGAGTTTTTTGATGACTGTGGCAATTGTGCGAGCAAAATTGAACCTGAATGGTATATTTATATAGAGATTGTTTGTCATATGCAAACAGTTTAATTTATTTGCCTTGAGCATTCATTACTTTGTTTTCTGCAGATAACCTATTATTCATCTTTGTGATTTAGTGATTTTGAAAGACATTAGATCAATTAGAATTCAGTAAAATCGCCCACAGTACTTACTTGATGGGAGTACAACCGCTTGTTCTCCCTCCCAATGCCTGACCTCTTTCCCTTGACATGATAATGAAAAATGTACGCAAAAGCTGACAATTCCCTTCATTAATCAGACTAATGATGCTAAAGATGGTTAATTGTAAAATGATTTGCTGAGAGATTCTCTCAGCTATGTTCAGATCCCTCTAATTGTGCAAATTAGCGAGAAAGAGATCTTGGCAAGACGTTTTACAGTTAGAACAACTGCAACTGGGGCGGCACGGTGGCGCAGCGGTAGAGCTGCTGCCTTATAGACAATAGACAATAGGAGTAGGCCATTCGGCCCTTCGAGCCAGCACCGCCATTCAATGTGATCATGGCTGATCATCCACAATCAGTGCCCCGTTCCTGCCTTCTCCCCATATCCCCTAACTCCACTATCTTTAAGAGCCCTATCCAGCTCTCTCTTGAAAGTATCCAGAGAACCGGCCTCCACCGCCCTCTGAGGCAGTGAATTCCACAGACTCACAACTCTCTGTGTGAAAAAGTGTTTCCTCGTCTCCGTTCTAAATGGCTTACCCCTTATTCTTAAACAGTGGCTCCTGGTTCTGGACTCCTCCAATATCGGGAACATGTTTCCTGCCTCTAGCGGGTCCAAACCCTTAATAATCTTATATGTTTCAACAAGGGCCCCTCTCATCCTTCTAAACTCCAGAGTATACAAGCCCTGCCGCTCCATTCTCTCAGCATATGACAGTCCGACCATCCTGGGAATTAACCTTGTAAACCTACGCTGCACTCCCTCAATAGCAAGAATGTCCTTCCTCAAATTAGGGGACTAAAGCTGCACACAATACTCCAGGTGTGGTCTCACTAGGGCTGTAAAACTGCGGAAGGAACTCTTTGCTCCTATACCCAACTCGGCTTTCACCGCCGGAGATGCGTGTTCGATCCTGACTATGGGTGCTAGCCTGTACGGAGTTTTGTATGTTCTCCCACGTCAACCGCGTGGGTTTTCGCCGAGATCTTCGGTTTTCTCGCACACTCCGGAGGCGTATAAATGTAAAAACTGTCCCTAGTGTGCGTAGGATAGTGTCAGAGTGTGGAGATCGCCAGTTGGCGTGGATATGGTGGGCCGAAGGGCCTGTTTCCGAGCTGTATCTCTAAACTTAACTAAACTAAACTAAACAAATTGTAGAACCCTTTTGCAGGCATGTTTGTAAAGTTTTGTCAGACGTAGCGTGCAGTGATGGTTGATTGATACGTGCGATATGCCACACAAGAGTCACCATAAGTTGCCAACCAACGTTACAAAGTGCTAATTACAGTCCCCAATGATCCCTCTGTTCTCAGCGGCAAGTCCTCATAAAGTCATAGGGTCATAAGTGATGAGAGCAGAATTGGGCCATTCGGCCCATCGAGTCTACTCCGCCATTCAATCAGGGCTGATCTATCTCTCCCTCTCAACCCCCATTCTCCTGCCTTCTCCCCGTAACCCCTGACACTCATTGTTCATGATTCCCAAGAAAAATGGTATGTCTACACTGGGCCTACTATTGAGCTGTTGATCAAAAACAGTGCACATTTGTGCTTTTGATCGCAGTAACCAAGGGACATAATTGTTTGAATGAGAGTTTCCATTTCATTTGCAAATGATCAGAAGAGGAGCATATGTGCTCATCAGATAATGTAATAACTCGTTTAGTGCAAGGGACCCAAGGGAGCGTGCATCCGAGTTGTATTGATTTAAACTGAATACAATCTCTCCGGGGCTGAATTATGAACAGACTTTCTATAGTGAGAGCCTGCTGGAATGAGCTCTGTATTCGTCAAGTGAAAGTCGATGAGTTTTATTTCACAGATCTTGTTTATTTTTGGAATGTGCGTTCGCGTGGAGTTTGGAAGTTGCACCGTGGAAATGTTTTATGCACTGTGGTCACAGGTTAATGTGTCAGAACGGAGCAACAGTGCAAGGAGCTGCCAGCCATGTTTGTGACTGATACCAAGCTTATATAGGAGAAAAAAACCTTCTTCACCCAGAGAGTATGAGGAAAAACTTTTTCACCCAGAGAGTTGTGAAAATGTGGAATCCTATGCCATGGAAGGTAGTGGGGGCCAATTCACTGGACGTGTAAATAGCTCACTCTAAGCTCCCCCCCCCAGTCTAGTTTGAGTCAATAAAATACTGAATCAAGCACTTGAGCAACTAAACTTTATTTTGGATAACACAACACAAATTCCCCTATACAATAGCCTAACCACCGCGGGTTCGATCCTTGTATCTGCTTGGCCAAGCCCTTCTAGCCTCGTGCAAGCAGAGACACTCCAAAAGGTGAGGCAGTCCCAACCGTTCTTCCGGAAGATCGACACAGGACCTCGTGGGGGTTGCCTTTTATAGGTCCCCGAACCTTGAGGGGCCGAACTACATGGAGGTGGTCTCTGTACAGTCCAATAACACATATCGATTACAACAGTACATTATTGACAGTTCCCTACCCCAATAACATAGTAACTAATACATTGTATTTGAAAGGAGCTTCTAGAAGGAAGCCAACATAGATGAATAATGCAACATGTGCCTTGGGATTCAGACAACCCAGACAAAGCTTAACATTTCAACCAATCAACAACTAACCAAGTAATGCTTTGCAACATTATTTACACTATGTATATCTGGTTTGCATTGACTCAATTAGCTCCATACATTTTACACCTCATTGTAAGAGAGCTGCAGATGTCCCATTTTTTCTCTGCACCTCTTATCTGGGCCACAGACAAACTGGCACCATTCTGCAGCTTGTCTCAGTTCTGCAAAGGCACATTTAACTTGACTAAAATGGCCTAGCAGCACACAAGCCTTTACTCAATTTTAATACCACGGCTGCTCCAATTTAGCCAGGATTAACAGATGTATTCCAGAGAGAGTTAGATTTAGCTCTTAGGTCTAATGGAATCAAGGGGTATGGGGAGAAAGCAGGAACGGGGTAATGATTTAGGATGATCAGCCATGATCATATTGAATTGCAACTTTGGCTCGAAGATGGCGCTGCGGTAGACCTACTGCCTTACGGCACCAGAGACGCGGGTTCGATCCTGACTACGAGCATTAGTCCGCACGGAGTTTGTACGTTCTCCCCGTGACCTGCGTGGGTTTTCTTCGAGATCCTCCGTTTCCTCCCCACGCTCCAAAGGCGTACAGGTTTGAAGGCCAATTGGCTAGGTGTAATTGTAAAATTGTTCCCCTCCGCGGGTGTGGGATAGTGTTAATGCGAGCGGGGATCACTGGTTGGCACCGACTCATTGGGCCGAACGTACGGTTTCCGCGCTGCATCTCTAAGACTAAATTAAAGATCAAACACAGTTTAAATTTACTGATGTGAACTGAACCTGATCTCCCTCAATGTTCACATCACGTGCTTCCTTCCCCCCGCAGCGTGTTATGTGCCAAATGGTTTCACATTGAGAGCAGTGACGTGCTGGACTGAACTCCAGGGCAGAGAGTGAATCAGCATTCAGGAGGAGCAGATCTCATGATAACATCCCACACGGTGACTCGACCCTTAAGATAGACTAGCTGTTAATTTATGTCATGTTCATCTAAGGGTTGCCATGGAGAGAGATGGGTACGGTTGTTTCATGCCCAAAGGCAATCATTTTGAGCTGGCTGCTGAATATGTCGTCACTTTCTAAAAAAGCTGCCTCTTTCTATAAAAATAACAAAGCAAATGGCATGTTGGCTTTCATAACAAGAGGAGTTGAGTATAGGAGCAAAGAAGTATTTCTGCAGTTGTACAGGGCCCTAGTGAGACCACACCTGGAGTATTGTGTGCAGTTTTGGTCCCCTAATTTGGGGAAGGACATTCTTGCTATTGAGGGAGTGCAGCGTAGGTTCACCAGGTTAATTCCCGGGATGGCGGGACTGTCATCTGCTGAGAGAATGGAGCGGCTGGGCTTGTACACTCTGGAGTTTAGAAGGATGAGAGGGGTTTTTATTGAAACATATAAGATTATTAAGGGTTTGGGCACTCTAGAGACAGGAAAAATATTCCCGATGTTGGGGGAATCCAGAACCAGGGGCCACAGTTTAAGAATTAGGGGTAAGGCATTTAGAACGGAGATGAGGAAACACTTTTTCACACAGAGAGTTGTGAGTGTGTGGAATTCTCTGCCTCAGAGGGCGGTGGAGGCCGGTTCTCTGGATACTTTCAAGGGAGAGCTTGATAGGGCTCTTAAAGATAGCGGAGTCAGGGGATATGGGGAGAAGGCAGGAACGGGGTACTGATTGTGGATGATCAGCCATGATCACATTGAATGGCGGTGCTGGCTCGAAGGGCTGAATGGCCTACTCCTGCACTATTGTCTATTGTCCATTGTCACTTTTAAAACCATTTTGCATTCAACTGCAGCTGTCCCTGTGGCTATCCCTGATGGGCCAAATGGCCAACTGTCTGTAGCCTTTAGAGATCCGGCGGCCTTCAGCCCACCAGGTCCCTGCCGACCAGCGATCATTCTGTTCGCTAAACTACACACACTAGGGACAATTTTTTTAACAACTTACCATAGGCCAACTAAACCCGTGTCGGGAGGAACGGCAAATGCTGGTTTACACCGAAGATAGACGCAAAAAGGTAGTAGCTCAGTAGGACAGGCAGCATCTCTCATGACCTTATGAACCAGAGGACATAGTTTTAAGGGTGGAGGGGACAGATTTAATAGGAACCCGAGGGGAAACTATTTCACTGGGTGCATGGAATGATGTGCCATGTGTTTGATGACTCTGGGCCTATACTCGCTGGAGTTTAGAAGGATGAGGGGGAATCACATTGAAATTTACCGAATAGTGAAAGAGCTGGATGGGTGTGGAGAGGATATTTCCACCAGTGGGAGAGTCTAAGACCAGGGGGCACGGCCTCAGAATAAAAGGACGTACCTTTAGAAAGGAAATGAGGAGGAATTACTTCAGTCAGAGGGTGGTGAATCTGTGGAATTTATTGCCACATACGGCTGTGGGGGCCAAGTCATTGGGTATTTTTAAAACGGAGATTGACGGGTTCTTGGGTGCCAGGGGTTCCGGGGAGGAAGCAGGGCAATGGGGTTGAGAGGGAAAGGATGGAACAGATGTTATTGAATGATGGAATAGATGGGCCGAATGGCCTAATGCTGCTCCTCTGTCCTGTAAACATGAACTTATTGATCTGTTTTTTGCCTTCTCCAGTGGGCATAGGAATGATTTAACGTAATGGAGAAGGTTTATATGAATAACTGCACCCCACCTGACATCGCAACGCCTGCTGCTTTCCTTGTCAGGCTAATATTCCACTAATGCCAGCCAACGGTGGACTTTTAGTCTAATTGTGAGGTTGCACGAAAGTCATTTGATGTAATTGGATATGATGCAAATTTAGGAGCAGCTGATTAAACCAGAGAGGAGGAGGATGACAGTACATTGCTATTTTCATAGTGCCTGGGGATTATGTGAATGCAAGTTTAATTCGATGAAACCATTGCTTTGCTTACATCAAATTACAATTTCCGCACAGCACCCTCTGCTGAATGACAAGTGGTTTGCTTCTTAACCTTGTCATGCTGGCAATCAGATTGTGATTGTCTAATCCTGTGTAGTTAGTCGTGACCTCGAAGAAGCGTCAGGATGTTAAGTATCTCTCTCTCAGTACCGTTCAGGGCGGCACGGTGGCGCAGCAGTAGAGCTGCTGCCTTGCAGCGCCAGTGACCCGGGTTCGATCCTGACCATGGGTTGCTGTCCGTACGGAGTTTGCGCGTTCTACCTGTGACCTGCGTGGGTTTTCCCCGAATGCTCTGCCTCAGAGGGCGGTGGAGGCCGGTTCTCTGGATACTTTCAAGCGAGAGCTTGATAGGGCTCTTAAAGATAGCGGAGTCAGGGGATATCGAGAGAGTGCAGGAACGGGGTACTGATTGTGGATGATCAGCCATGATCGCATTGAATGGTGGTGCTGGCTCGAAGGGACACATGGCCTACTCCTGCATCTATTGTCTAATTGTCTAATTGTCTAATCTCCGGTTTCCTCCCACACCCCAAAGACGTACAGGTTGTGGGTTAATTGGCTTGGTATAACTGTAAATTGTAAGTTGTCCCTAGAGTGTGTAGGATAGTGTAAGTGTGCGGGGATCGCTGGCGAGTGAGGACTCGGTGGGCCGAAGGGTCTTTTTCCTCGCTATATCTCTAAACTAAGCCAAATTTTGAGTTGAAATCTACACTCTGTCCTGTTATATTTTATAAGTCTACCTATTCCTAACTTTCCCGGCAAGCAGGCCCTGCTCACCCACCTGGGTTTTTGGGTGGGACCGGGACCCCGCCTGAAGGCTCGGCAGACAGCGTAACCGGGAGGGAGTCGGAAAAGTCGGACGTGAGGAGGAAAGGCCGGCAAGCAGGCGAACCGGGGTAATGCCTCCAGCGCCTTCAGGGTCGGCTGCAGGAGGCACCCGCAAGACACAAAGATGGCCGAGAGAGGAGAGAGGAGAGGAGAGGAGAGGAGAGGAGAGGAGAGGAGAGGAGAGGAGAGGAGAGGAGAGGAGAGGAGAGGAACATCGGTTCGCGGGAACCCTCCGGTACATCGAGTGCATGGGCCAACCGGAATCTGGACTTTGAATAGTGGCGCCAATAATGGCGGTGCCTGCATGTGTAATATATGCATAAAGAATGTCACTGTGCAGCTGCATATGTGGCAAATAAACTACTATTGACTAATGAATAACTATTTATTTTACAAAATATTACAAATATCCTTTTCAAACATCATCAACTCAGACCCTCTCAAATTGGTTTAGTGGAAACCTTATTGAGATGATTGTTTGAAAGATACTGCCTGGAAATAGGCCCTTCGGCCTACTGACTCCATGGCAGCCATTGAAGACCCGTTCACATTAGTTCTGTGTTATCCCGCTTCCGGATCTACTCCCTACATAACAGGGGGCAATTTACAGAGGGCCAAGTCACCTGCAAACCCGCAAGGCTTCGGATTGTAGGGGAAACTGGAGCACCCTGAGGAAACTCTCAGGGAGAACATGCAAACTCCACACAGACAGCATCTGTGTAGGTAGGCTATCTAGGTAGGCTATTTATCAAAAATAGCCTACCTGCCGACCTAGACCCACTGCAGTTCGCCTACAGAGCCAATCGATCCACAGAGGATGCAGTCTCAACAACACTGAACCTCGTACTGCTACACCTTGATCGGAAAAATACTTATGCCAGGATCCTCTTCATAGACTTCAGCTCTGCTTTTAACACAATCATTCCGCAGCAGCTGGTGGAGAGGTTGGAGTTATTGGGGGTTGATGCTGGCACATGTAACTGGGTCCTGAACTTTCTATCACAACGGCAGCAGACAGTCAGGGTGGGCAGTAGGACATCAAAAACCATAGCCGTGAGCACTGGCTCGCCCCAAGGCTGTGTCCTAAGCCCCCTGCTGTTTAGTCTGCTTACACACGACTGTATTGCTAGACTCAACAACAACTTCATCAACAAGTTCGCTGATGACACAACAGTGGTGGGTCTCATCAGTGACAATGATGAGTCAGCGTACAGCGTGCAAATCCCACAACCTCATTCTCAACGTGGGAAAAACAAAGGAGATGGTGGTTGACTTCAGGAGGGCGGGAAAACAACGCCATACACCTCTGCACATCGATGGAGCTGAGGTGGAAAGGGTCAGCAGTGTGAAGTTCCTAGGACTCCACCTGTCAGATGACCTGACGTCCACGACCAACACCGCAGCACTGGTCAAGAGAGCCCAGCAGCGACTACACCCTCTCCGAAGACTACGGAAAGCAGGTCTCCCCACTGCACACCTACGAACTTTTTATAGGGGGACAATCGAGAGCACATTAACCTACGGCATCACCTCCTGGTTCGGGAGCTGCAAGGCGTACGAACGGCACCAACTGGACAGGATTGTGAAGACCGTCCAGCAGGATTATTGGTGCTTCCACTCCCTTTATTGCTGGACCATATACAGGAAAAGATGTATTAGCAGAGCCATCTCCATCATCAAAGACCCCTACCACCCATCGCATCACATATTCTCCATCCTGCCATCTGGGAAGAGGTACAGGAGCATCAGCTGCAAAACCAGCAGGATGCTCCTCAGCTTCTTCCCGCAGGCTATAAGACTGATAAATGGACTTTGCCCCCTGCCAAAGTATCGCGCACCAAACACCAACCTGGACACACTGAAGCAGAGCCATTGTCGTGCCACTGCCGATCGGAACTCGTGACATATGTACTTTTATTCTCTATCTCTATTACTGAATGGACACTGGTTGAGAAACGCTTTTTCGTTTTCCTCTGGGTATGCAAATACTCAGAAAAATGATAATAAAGATATTCAATCTGAAGTCAGGATCGAACCCGGATCTCTGGCGTTGTGAGACCAGTGAGGTAGAAGATCTACCATCTGTGCCATATCGCCGCACTCCCCCCCCCCCCCCATTACTTATCAAGTGGCACGGTGGTGCAGCGGTAGAGTTGCTGCCTGACAGCGAATGCAACGCCGGAGACCCGGGTTCGATCCTGACTACAGGCGCTTGCCTGTCTCTCTAAAGAAAGCCAATTTAAATATTTCATACAGTTACAATTAACCAAAGGTGAAAATACTTCAAATTTGTGTCTTTTTGACTGAAATAGATCCAATTTAACGAAAGCGTTTCCCTGTACCTCGGTACACGTGACAATAAACTGCGGTGAACTGATAATATTGGCAATTGATATAGAATTAATCTTGAAAGTCGGGACAATCTTGATAGAAGAATAAATTATGAGCGGCACAGATAGGGTAGACAGTCAGGACCTATTTCTTTCCAGGGTGGAAATATCTGACACTAGAGGGCATAGCCACAGTGCCCTCCATAATGTTTGGGACAAAGACCCATTATGGTGCCTGGGAATGGGGGGGGACTATGTATAAACACTGTTGTAATTTCTACATGGTGAAACCAAAATGTACAAAAATGACCTTTATTAACATCGGACAGTGCACTTTAACCACATGTGATTTTTTTTCTGTTACAACTCTCAAATTGTGGAGTGCAGAGGCAAATAAATAAATGACGAGACTTTGTCCTGCACATTATGGAGAGCACTGTATAAGGAAAGAGGCGGAAAGATTAATGTGGTTGTGCGGGGCAAAGTGGTGGAGACAGATACGACAGTGGCGTTTAAGGTGCTTTTAGATAGGCACGCAGAACTCCAAGGGAATTTGGATCATTTACAGGCAGATGTGATCAGTTTCATTTTGCATCATGGCCAGCACAAGCATTGTGGGCTGAAGGGCCTGTTCTGATGCTGCACTATGTTCCAAGATATCAACGCACTTACACTAAAACAAAAATAAATCAGAGATGAGGAAGGTCTTTTATTCTTTGCAGATTGGCAAAACATTTTTAATTTGAGAGCAGCTGAAGAAACTCTGCTTTTCACAGCTTTGAATTTTCGTGTAATGAAATAAAATCGTGCTCCAGACAGTGAGTATGTTATCCGTCGCTGAGCCATCACATGCGTTTCCCACCCAACAAATGGTTGTAATGCTTTCCAATGTCTATCTGAGATTCATTGCCGCAGACGGCCGTGGAGGCCAAGTCAATGGATATTTTTACGGTGACGATTCTTGATTAATAGTCGTGTCAGGGGTTATGGGATGAAGGCAGGAGGATGGGGTTGAGAGGGAAAGATAATTCCAAAGGCGTACAGGTTCGTAGGTGAATTGGCTTGGTGTACATGTAAAATTGTTCCTCCTGTGTGTAGGGAAGTGTTATTGTGCAGGAACCGCTGGTCAGTGCGGACTCGGTGGGCCGAAGGGTTTGTTTCCACACTGTATCACTAAACCACACTCATCATCATCATCCTTGAAAACATCAACAGGCACGGTGTCTTACAATGCTACGTACGACAGTGATCGCAACTTCTACTGAAGTGTGGATGGCCGTTGGCTCACTAAACTACACTAAACTAAATCAAACCAGGAATGATTGAATGGCGGAGTAGACATGATGGGCCGAATGGCCTAATTCTGCTCGTAGAACCCAGGGCTGCATACCTGGAAAGAGGATTGATGTAATCACTTGCCTCAGTTGAGCCCAATTTGGATCAGAGCTGGGTCTACTGGTGAACCGATGCCTGTCATTGTGTAGCAGGGTTGCCACGTGACTGAGTTGCTGAGGACGACCAAATAAGGATAATCCAGCAACACCGCAAGCTGGAGGAACAGCACCTCATATTCCGCTTGGGGAGTCTGCATCCTTTGGGCTTGAATATTGAATTTTCTCAATTCTGTTAACCCTTGCTGTCTCCTCCCCTTCCCACCTCTCCCTCAGCCCTCGGGCCCTGGCATTCCCTCTATCTCTATCTCCCTCCCCCACCCCAGTCGCACCAGCTTCTCATTTTCACACCACAAACAGCTTACAATGGCTTGTTCCCTTTATCACCGATACTTTTTTGCATATCTTTCACTCATTGTTCCTTATCTCTCCACATCACCGTCTATATCTCTCGTTTCCCTGATCCCTGACCAGTCTGAAGAAGGGTCTCGACCCGAAACGTCGCCTATCTCCTTCGCTCCTTAGATGCTGCTGCACCCGCTGAGTTTCTCCAGCTTTTTGTGTACCAAGGATAATCCATTATCCCTCTCTGAGTTGAAAGCCCACATTTAGTTTAGTTTAAAAGATTTTTAGTTTAGTTTAGTTTAGTTTAGAGATACAGTGCAGGAACTGGCCTACTGATATCGCGCAGACCAGCGATCCCCACACACTAACACTATCCTACGCACTAGGGACAACCTACAAACATGTACTTCTTTTTCTTAATGTTTTTTATTTTTTAAATCAAAACATTTATTCAATTATTAAAAAATATATACAGTACTATAATACAAGCCAAAGCCCACCACCATAATACAATACAAACATATATCCATGATAAACTATTATACAATTATGATACAATCCTTATTGAGGATACATTCTACATCCTGCGGAGACCAGCGTTCCCGGAATTCCCGTGGACAGGGCGTATTCCCTGTCTAACCGCACCCAGGCACGGACGTATCCCCGGAAAAGGGGCGAGCAGCCGGCTCGGGTAGAGCCCTCCACCGCCTGGCGCCTTGACTCGCGGATGGCCAGCTTGGCCTAACATGTACTTCTTTGGAGTGTGGGAGGAAACCAGAGATCTCGGATAAAACCCAGGCAGGTTACAGGGAGAGCGTACAAACTCCGTACACAGCACCCGTAGTCGGGATCGAACCGGGCTCTCTGGCGCTGTAAGGCAGCAACTCTACCGCTGCGCCAGCGTGGCGCCTGTGTGTTGTCATTAGCTATGTTAAATGAATGGAATCGACATTGCAACTCAAGTGAGGCGCGACGCCACGGCGCAGGGGCGGAGTTGCTGCCTTACAGCGCTGGAGAACTGGGTTTGTTTATGACTACGGGCGCTGTCTGCACGGAGGTTGTGCGTTCTCCCCGTGACCATGTGGGTTTTCTCCGGGTGCTCCGGTTTCCTCCCGCACTCCAAAGGCGTGCAGGGTTTGTAGGTTAATGGGGTTCTGTAAATCGTAAAATTGTGTGTAGGAGAAGAGCGTTAGTGTGATCGCTGGTGGGCGCGGACTCGGTGGGCTGAACGACCTGTTTCCGCGCCAGATCTCTGAAGTCTAAAGTAAAGCCTCGGTGATTTAATCTGCATGTAATCCTGCCATCGAAAAAAAAGAGTCTTCCTACTTATGTTTATCAGATATATGCTGAATCCCCTGTGTCTTTTCCATCCACCATCTGTTCTGCAGGTCACGGGTTTTTTGTTGGCCCTCACCCTTCAAATGCCTGGAGGGCTGATGCGCTTTTCTTAACGTGTGAGAGAGTTTCCAGTCCAAGATTGCCTTGTGTTTACAAATACTTGAATCTTGATCTCCTGTTGTTCTCATCATTCCACTCTGCTGCTTTCTGACAGGGAACGCAACGGCTTCTCATGCTGGCCGATCCCTCAGGAGATCAGGCATAGCGGAATGTCTACAGTTCACAGTCATAGAGAGGTGAGGCGTGGAAACAGCCCCTCCGGCCCATCCAGTTTGTGCCGACCATCAGCCACCCTTACTCGCGGCACGGTGGCGCTGCGGTAGAGTTACTGCCTCCCAGCGCCAGAGATCCGGGTTCGATCCTGACTACGAGTGCTGTCTGTATGTTGTTCGTACGGAGTTCTCCCCGTGACTGCGTGGGTTTTCTCCGGGATCTCCAATTTCCTGTCACAGTCCAAAGACGTACAGGTATGTAGGTTAATTGGTTTTGGTAAAAATGTAAATAGACAATAGACAATAGGTGCAGGAGTAGGTCATTCGGCCCTTCGAGCCAACACCGCCATTCACTGTGATCATGTCTGATCATCCACAATCAGTACCCCCGTTCCTGCCTTCTCCCTATATCCCCTATCTTTAAGAGCGCTATCTAACTCTCTCTTGAAAGCATCCAGAGAATTGGCCTCCACTGCCTTCCGAGGCAGCGAATTCCAGACTCACAACTCTCTGGGTGAAAAAGCTTTTCCTCATCTCCGTTCTAAATGGCCTACCCCTTATTCTTAAACTGTGGCCCCTGGTTCAGGACTCCCCCAACATCGGGAACATGTTTCGTGCCTTGAGCGTTCCTGCCAAGCCCATAATAATCTTACATGTTTCAATGAGATCGCCTCTCATCCTTCTAAATTTCAGAGTATACAAGCCCAGCCGCTCCATTCTATTCACGTTTGATAGTCCCACCATCCGGGAATTAACCTCGTGAACCTACACTGCACTCCCTCAATAGCAAGAGTGTGTAGGATAGTGCTAGTGTACGGGGTCCCTAGTGTGCAGGATAGTGCTAGTGTATGGGGTGAGTGCGGATTTGGTGGTTCAAGTGCCTAATACCGCACTGTATGTCTAAAGTCTAAAGTTTTGTTTAGTTTAGTTTAGAGATACAGCGAGGAAAGAGGCCCTTCGGCCCACCGAGTCTGCGCTGACCTGTGATCACCCATTACGCTAGCACTATCCTATGCACTACGGACAATTAACCATGTACAGCAGCCAATAAACCTACAAAACCTTTATGTCTTTGGAGTGTGGGAGGAAACCGGAGCAACCGGAGAAAACCCATGTGGTCATGGGGAGAACGTGCAGGCCAGACAGCGCCCGTAGTCGGGATCGAACCCGGGGCTCCGGCGATGTTAGGCAGCAACTCTACCGCTGCGCCACCGTGTACCGCGGCCGATCACTGATGCATTCGCCTGCGGTTCTCGTGACAGACCCAGGGAAATGACACCTACAGAATAGCAGCAGTTCAAAGCAATCTCCCAGACGAGTAGTCTCAATTAAAAAAAAAAAAAAATACCAACAGGGAGACCAGCCATTCATAAAGCTTGTTGTGACTTGCAATTAATTAGTCTTGATATCTCCTACATTACTTTCGGTTGTAAGAGAAATCCTGACAGCACAACCCTCCAGGGAAGCCGCTATTAAAGGCAATTAAGAAAATGCGGTTTTTATTTTGTGTGAAATCAAAGCAAAGCAAACATGAACTTTGGTGTTATTTTCTTGGAATCATTTTCATACGAACCCATTACAAATTGCTACACGAGCAGGCAGCGGATGATAACTCGGAGAAATAAAATAAATGATAATTTATGCACACATTTTCATTCATTTGGGAAATTCAAAACACTTTTCAACCATTTAAGAGGGTTTTTTTTAAGTGTGTCCCAGCTGCAGGCTTCCACACAGTAGGATTCCACACGGGGGACAAGAGAGATCAATAGAAGGCATTTCTACGGCTCGGGCAGAGCTTGACACGGTGGCGCAGCGGTAGAGTTGCTGCCTCACTGCGCCAGAGACCCGAGTTCGATCCTGACCACGGGTGCTGTCTGTACGGAGTTTGTACGTTCCCCCCCCCCCCCCCCCCCCCCCCCCCCCCCCCCTCCCCGTGACCTGCGTGAGTTTACTCCGGGTGCTCCGGATTCCTCCCACACTCCAAAGACGTCCAGGTTTGTAGGTTAATTGGCTCGGTATAATCATCGACTGTCCCGAGCGGGGATCGCTGGTCGGCGCTGACGCGGTGGGCCGAAGGGCCGGTTTCCGCGCTGTATCCAAAAAAAACATCGGCCAAAATATCCATTGCCTGCCACAGATTCACCACCCTCTGCCTAAAGAAATTCCCTCCTCATCTCCTTCCAAAAAGAACGTCCTTTAATTCTGAGGCTACGACCTCTCGCACTAGCGGAAACATCCTCTCCACATCCACTCTGTCCAAACCTCTCTGCGCCACTGCTCATGGTGATTAGAGCAGTCTCAATAGGATATCAGAAAGATATCCCTCTGCTCGTGAGTGCATTTGAAAGACGTCTCTTATAAGTGCCGTTCCGCTGAAGCATTTTTGAACCGCTATTTCTACATGTGTTGCTGCCTGATTATAGCGGACAACCGAGATAATGTTTATGACTGACCTCGAGATTTTAAATGAACCATGATTGCATTCAATGGCTGCTCAGCACTCTTCCCTAATGAGGCTCTGGCATTTCTGAATGCCAACTGCACGGGGCACAGGAATATTCAGCAGTTATTAAAATCTAAAGCTTATTAATGGGTCTGAGAACCCAGGGTTCCTTAATTTCTGTATTCTTCCATGCAGTGAGTAGATGTCCTTGCACGCAGTATGGATCGCCTTCTGTAGGGCAATGAGATGTGCAGTGCGACGGGATAAAGCCAGTAATTGCCCACCGCAGAGCAGTGTCAGGGTCTGACATTTGAAATAATTTTCCTTTCAACAGTATCTAACTGAGCTGAGCACCGCAAATGCAATCCATCATAATCTGAGCCGGGATGTTATTTACAAGGAAAATTAGCTCCACTTCCCCCATAAGAGGCCAAACCCCTACCCCGCCACCAATCTCTCTCCCCTCCCCCCCCCCCCCCCCCCCCCACCACCACCTTTCACCTTTCTCCCCCACCCTCATGCCCCACCTAGACTCGCACCTATTTTTCCCCTCCTCCTCCCTCTCTTTAAGCTTCACAAGCTCATGCCAGCAGCATAATCAAGGACGAGTCGCACCCTGGCCACTCCCTCTTCTTCCCTCTCCCCCGTCTGGCAAAAGGTATAGAAGTGGGAAATCTCCAGATTCAGGGACAGTTTCTTCCCGGCTGTTATCAGGCAACTGAACCAACCTACCAACAACTAGAGAGCAGTCGTGAACTACTATCTACCTCATTGGTGACATTCGGACTATTTTTCATCAGACGTTACTGTCTTTACCTTGCACTAAACGTTATTCCCTTATCATGTATCAACACTGTAAAAATGGCTTGATTGTAATCCTGTATTGTCCTTCCGCTGACTGGTTAGCAACGCAACGAATGTTTTTCACTGTACCTCGGTACACGTGACAATAAACTAAATGAAATAATTTGCACCCTTCAATCCTTCTGACTTGCACCTTCCGCCTTTTCATCTCTGGCCTTTGTCCAACCATCTGCCGATCAGAGACCCCCTTCACCTGCATCCGCCTGTTACTTTCCAACCTTTGTCCTGACTCTCCTCTCTTTCAGCTTTCTTCCCTCCTTCCCCATCCCGCATTACAATCAGTCTGAAGAAGGGTCCCGGTCCGAAACCTCACCTACCCATGTTCTCTAGAGGTGCTGCCTGCCCCGCTGAGTTACTCCAGCACTTTGTGCCTTTTTTTTTTCTCTCAACCGCATCTGCAATTCCTTGTTTCTGAAAGTATTTCTGCAAGTTAGCGGCACGGTGGCGCAGCGGTAGAGTTGCTGCCTCACAGCGCCAGAGACCCGGGTTCAATCCTGACTATGGGTGCTGTCCGTACGTTCTCCCCGTGACCTGCGTGGGTTTTCGCCGGGTAGCTCCGGTTTCCTCCCACACTCCAAAGTCGTACAGGTTTGTAGGCTCATTGGCCTCTGTAAATTATCCAACGTGTGTAGGATAGAATAGTGTATGTGTGATTTCTGGTCGACGCAGACTCGGTGGGCTGACGGGCCTGTTTCCACGCTGTGTCTCAAAACTAAACTAAACTAAACTAATGAGTACTAAAAATTCCAAGAAACAGCTAATATTAATAGTATTAGCGTTCAGTTTATTGTCACATTGACCAAGGTACAGTGAAACGCGTTCGTTTCGTGCTAACCAGTCAGCGTAACGACAATACGTGATTGATTACACTCAAGCCGTCCACAGTGAACGGGTACACGATAAAGGGAATAACGCAAAAACGAAACTAAACTCAACTAATTGTTAAAGAAGGAACTGCAGATGCTGGAGAAGGGGTCTCGACCCGAAACGTCGCCTGTCTCCTTCGCTCCTTAGATGCTGCTGCACCCGCTGAGTTTCTCCAGCTTTATTGTGTAACCCTAAACTCAACTAAACTATTTAGCGCCCTTTGGCCATTGAGTATCATGGGGTCGAAACCTCTCGCTCACTCAATTCCAAACTTACCGTGCTCCTGGCAATGGGGAAACCAAGGCTCCTACTGATGGCAGGCCGTGAGCTGATGGCAGTGATATTAACCTGACGTCGGGAAAGGAGAGAAAGTCCAATCTCTGTCGTATAGAGGTACAGCACAGAAACGGGCCCTTCGGCCCACCATGCCCACGTTGACCAACAATTGCCCCGTACACCAGGCACTATCCTGGGGACAATTTACAATTGTGCCAAAGCCAATTAACCTACAAACCCACAAACATCTTTGGAGTGTGGGAGGAAACCGGAGCATCCAGAGAAAACCCAGGCAGTCGCAGGGAGAAGGTACAAACGCTGTACGGACAGCACCCGTAGTCAGGATCAAACCTGAGTCTCTGGCGCTGTGAGGCAGCAACGCTACCGCTGCGCCACCGTGACGCCTAGCTCACGAGAGCCACGTGAACATCTGGTGGGAAATGAAGGGCTGCTTCCATTACTTTAAACAGATGACTGAGATGACTCAGCTCACGTTTTCGAAAAACAAAGAGCATATTCTTCACCCCTCCTTTCGTTAACGGTGAAACGCTGGAAAAACTCACACATCACCTGTGGAGGGTGAAACAGGGTTAAACCGCCATGTTGTTAACATTGAAGGTTAAATTTTGTTCGGCATTTTTAGCTCAGTTCACTTTACTTTAGAGATACTGCGCGGAAACAGGCCGTTCGGCCCACCGAGTGCACACCGACCAGCGATCCCCGCACACTAACACCATCCCTCACCAACTAGGGACAATTTACATTTATACCTCCTGCACCTATTGTCTATTGTCTATTTACATTTTTACCAAAGCCAATTAACCTACAAACCTGTACGTCCATTGGAGTGTGGGAGGAAACCAGAGATCCCGTGTAAAACCCAGGCATGTCACGGGGAGAACATACCCACTCCGTGCAGACAGCACCCGTCGCCAGGATCGAACCCGGGTCTCTGGCGCTGTAAGAGAGCAGCTCGACCACTGCGCCACCGAGCCGCCCAATTTAGAAGAAATATTTGATGAAAAGAGAAATCGATTGTGATTAGAGAGGCTGCAGGCATCGGTGATTGTGTCAAAGTTCAAATAGAATCTGTGGAGCACATTACTGCAGTACAAATACTCTGCACTGCAGTCCTAATGGCACGTGAAACTAATGGCAGAATCTATAGCATACTGCACTTTATGTCAAAGCAAATTAAATGTTCATTCATCTAGTAATGGCCAGCAATACTTCAAAGAGAAATTTAGAGATCCTAATATAAAAGGCATTCCATAATGTTGGACAATTGTCCAAATCGTACCAATTTCCTTTTCTGATTTTATCGCCTTTCATTGAAACTTTTTGAAGTCAAAGAAAGACATTTCCTGGCAAGGAACTTTAAATATCTTGATTAGAATAAAAATCCATTGACACAGAAGGGAACATTTTGATATTATGTTGGTGTTCCCGGCAATCCAATGTGTCTTGAAGTAATTCAACTGATGGGATTTATGTTTTTAGGTAATTATAAAATCTATAGCTTTGAAACTATTACATCAGTTGTTTTTTTGTTAAATTAATTAATGTCCCAGTCTAATACCTGTCGACAGGAACTGCAGATGCTGCTTTAGAAACATAGAAATTAGGTGCAGGAGCAGGCCATTCAGCCCTTCGAGCCTGCACCGCCATTCAATATGATCATGGCTGATCATCCAACTCAGTATCCTGTACCTGCCTTCTCTCCATACCCCCTGATCCCTTCAGCCACAAGGGCCACATCCAACTCCCTCTTAAATATGGCCAACGAACTGGCCCCAACTACCTTCTGTGGCAGAGAATTCCACACGGAATTATACGGCAGTTGGACGCAAAGCGCTGGAGTAACTCAGCGGGTCAGGCAGCATCTCTGGATTAAAAAGGATGGGTGACGTTTCGGGTCGGGACCCTTCTTCAGACTGAGACGCTCGGCCTGAGGAAGGGTCTCGACCTGAAAGGTCACCTATTCCTTTTCTCCAGAGATGCTGGCTGACCCGCTGAGTTACCCCAGCGCTTTGCGTCTGTCTTGAATGTTTAAGATGGTGAACGTTGTGCCATTCCTTTGACTTGCACGGTGCTAAGCACCATGTCTATCTCCGACCATTACGTCTTGCCTTGAGTTGCGTGTATGAACCAATACTAGCCCAAAGCACACCTGAAGCTCTAAGATTCGTGTGTCTATGGATTTGTGTAGAGAGAGGGGAATGTATGGGTAAAAACACACTTTGCAAACAAAATTTGAAGGCTATTTTTTTGGTTATAACACAATGAAAGTGCTTTCAGCTTTCAGCGTGAAGAAGGACCACCGACCTAAGCCATTACCCTCCACAGATGCTGCCTGACCTGCTGAGTTTTTCCTGCACTTTGTTCTTTGCTCAAGATTCCAGCATCTGCATTTCATTGTGTCTCATAGTCATAGAGTGATATAGTGTGGAAACAGGCCCTTCAGCCCAACTCACCCACACCGGCCAACAATGTCCCAGCTATCCTAGTCCCACTTGCCTGTGCTTGGTCCATAACCCTCCAAACCTGTCCTATCCATGTACCTGTCCAACTGTTTCTTAAACGATGGGATAGTCCCAGCCTCAACTACCTCTTCTGGCAGCTTGTTTCATATACCCACCACCATCTTTGTGAAAAAGTTACCCCTCAGATTCCTATTAAATCTTTTCCCCTTCACCTTGAACCTATGTCCTCTGGTCCATGATTCCCCAACTCTGGGTAAAAGACTCTGTGCATTCCTTTCATGATTTTGTAATTGTGAGAGGAATTCTCATCTCATCCTTATTGTTTTCCTTGAATCCTGATTTTGCAGGATTCAAAGAAACTGGGCTTATATTCACTGGGATTTAGATGAGAGGGGATCTTATAAAAACATATAAAATTCTTAAGGGATTGGACAGGCTAATGCAGGAATTTTTTTCCCAATGTTGGGGGAGTCCAGAACCAGGGGTCACAGTTTAAGAATAAGGGGTAGGCCATTTGGGACTGAGATGAGGAAAAATGTTTTCACCCAGAGAGTTGTGAATCTATAATAATAATAATAATAATAATAATAATAATAATAATAATAATAATAATAATAATAAATACTTTATTGATCCCCTCAGGGAAATTCAGATGCCCAGAAGCCCCTAACCAACACATCCACACATTCAAAACGAACGCAGACAGAAAATATATAAAATACAATATGGACACTACCTGAGAGCAATAAACACTTTAAAAAAAACCAACAACAATAATTAACAATTAAAAATAAAAAAATAAATTAAAAAATGCAAAAATGCATCCCCCTACAGCCTAGCGGTCCGAATTATAAAATCTAATGGCTGCAGGGGTGAAGGATCTCCTGAACCGTTCCGTTCTCCAGGTTGTATTCTCCAGGTTGTCCAGGTTGTATACCACAGAAGGCCAATTCACTGGATATTTTCAAGAGAGAGTTAGATATGGCTTTTAGGGCTAATGGAATCAAGGGATATGGGAAGAAAGCAGGAAGGGGGTATTGATTTTGGATGACCAGCAATGATCATATTGAATGGCGGTGCTGGCTCAAAGGGCCGAATGGCCTACTCCTGCACCTATTTTCTATGTTTCTGTGCTCAGCGTGAATTTTGTGCTCTGCAGTTATTGAAAAAAGATGAACATGTGGTCATCCCGATGGGCTCCATTTTAAATGTTTTGGCAGGAGGCTCATTAATTGATTCCAGAGAATGTTAACAAATATGGGTGAAAAGGTTTCTCAGTCGAAGTGGCTTTGTTTTGAACCACATCTGTCTTCACTCTGCATCTGGCATTGACTCAGGTGTTGAAATAGACTCGCTCTAACCAAGCAGGGAGAAAAAACTTTGATTTGCAATTAAGAGCAATTGTAACCAGCTATCGTAAAACAATCCTCCATAATTATTATTGCGACATCAATGCAAGTTAACAACGGAGCCAAGTTGTCCTTTTTATCACATTAATTGTAATTAAAATATGATTGCATTTCCAAAGAATTCATCTTTCAAACTGACTCCAAGGAATGCTTAATTAAATACTTGTACAAATAACTGCAACACCAAACAATAGTGGTTCCAATAATAAATGACATCCCGAGCTGTCTCAGGGAACACATTGATCTCCACTGGGAATCATTCAAGCTGCACATAATTAACTTAATCAAACGCTTTATTCTTGTGAAGAGTAAACCACAATTGTCCCCACATTTTAACATTTAGTCGTCAGTTTAACAGACTGCAACTGGACCTGAAACTCCTGCTTTCTTCATTAGGAAACGCAACGACATGTATGGGTGGCACGGTGGCGCAGCGGGACAGTTGCTGCCTTACAGCGCATGCAGTGTCAGAGACCGTGGCCACGGGTGTTTGTACGTTCTGCCCGTGAGCGCGTGGGTTTCCCCCCGAGAACTCCGGTTTCCTCTCGCACTCCAAAGACGTACACACACGTCTGTTGGCTTTGCTCTAAAAGCTAATTGGCTTCGTTTTTAAAGCAAAAATTGTCCCTCATGTAGGGTAGTGTCGATGTGCGGGGATCGCTGGTCAGTGCAGACTCGATGGGCCGAAGGGCCTGTTTCCGCGCTGTATCTCTAAAAACTAAATATGTAAAACCCAAACTTTAACTCAAAGCAACTTTCTCCGTCCCTGCCCCACCCTAGTTGTCCTCCTAGTTTCACTGTTGTCCTGCTGGTCACATCCCTTTGTTATCACCTCTCCCACAGCCAACAATGAACCATTGTGGGTTCCATTTACCGTTGGTCATCTGTGCAGGCTTTGATTTGTTCTACACCGTTCAAACCTCTAGTTTCCCTCTCCGCTGACAGTCTGAAGATGGGTCTTGACCCGGAACGTCACCTACTCCTTGTTCTCCAGCTGCCTGACCTGCCACGTTACTCCCGCATTTTGTGTCTATTTTCTGAATTTTAATACTGACCAGAGTTTCTTTGCTCATGATAGACACAAAATGCTGGAGTAATTCAGCAGGAATTAGAGGGAAAAGATGTCCAAAAGCTTAATCATGAATGAATGAATGAATGAATGAATGAATGAATAAATGATACTTTATTGTCACATGTGACCAGTCACAGTGATAATCTTTGTTTTCCATACCCAAGGTATGTAAAGAGTCTCCACATAAAGGGCACAGACGAAGTTACATAGTGTTCTATTTTACCCAAACCATTTTGAACACATTCCATTTGAGGTCCCACCTAGTTCTCGATGCTCCCCCCACGCCGGGTCCCCCTTTGTGCCCCCTCTCGGAGCTGCATCCATGCTGGGTCCCTCTTTGTTCTTGGCGGCGAGTATCAAAAAGGTGGGACCCGAGGAACACCTCAAAGAAGACCTCTTAGGCCCCCTTCGCTCATGGCTGACCATGGGTGTCTCCAGGGTGCTATTCCCTATATGGAGGACGCCTGTGCGTGACTTTGTTTAACGTGGGGAGACCGGTGCACAAACGGCCACCCCACGGTCCTTGACAGACCTGGGTCAGGATCCAGTGGCATGGAGTCCAAGACGACCGGAGACCCTTTCCTGCTGCAGCCTTCATCCGCCTTCCCAGTCGCTGTGACGCTCCACTAGGGTCAGCCATCGTCCTCCGCCTGTTCCACCGTTGAGGTCTTGGTTGGAATGCTCTTTGTCAGAGTCCTTCCCCTCGACCTTACCGCCATGGGTGGCCCTACCAAGAGCATCGCCAGACGGCATCGCTCTCAGGATCTCAGGACCACACAAGCTTCTCCACCACGACAAGGTGACAATCCACGGAGAAACAATAGATTGGTAACCATCTAATAGATTGTTAACTATTAAGAGGGTCACTCCATCTCCTCCCCTCTCCCATCAGGGAAGTGGTAATGAAGTGTGAAAACGCACACCCCCAGATTCAGGGACAGTTTCTTCCCAGCTGTTATCAGGCAACTGAATTATGCTATCAATAAATTTAGAGTGGTCCTGACCTACTATCTACCTCATTGGAGACCCTCGCCCTACCTTTATTCTGGCTTTGCTGGACTTTATCTTGCAGTATACATTATTCCCTTTATCCTGTATCTGTACATCTGTGGACGGCTCAATTATAATCATGTATAGTCTTTCCGCTGACCGGATAACACGCAACAAAAAGCTTTTCGATAAATTAAACTAAACTAAACTAAACGGTGGTGCAGCGGTAGAGTTGCTGCCTTACGGCATCAGAGACCCGGGTTTGTTCATGACAACAGGTGCTGTCTGTACGGAGTTTGTACGTTCTCCCCGTGACCTGCGTGGGTTTTCTCCAGTTGCTCCGGTTTCCTCCCGCACTCCAAAAACGTAAAGGCTGGTAGGCTAATTGGCTTTGGTGAAATTGTAAATTGCCCCTAGTGTGTAGGATGGTACTAGCGTACGGAGATCGCTGGTCGACAAGGGCTCGATGGGCCAAAGGGCCTGTGTCTGGGCTGTATCTCTTAACTAAACTAAACTATGCAGATTGGTTCCATAGATGTTTTAACCGCAGGGGATTTTTTTAACGGATTAGGAGATAATTAAGGAGAACAAGAAGTCAAAGGGTTGTATTTTTGGTTTTTCTAACATTGCCTGAGGGCACTTAATGCAACAATGAAACGTAAGTCTCTCCAGTCTTTAACATAGTCTCTAACTGCCCCCCTGGTTCCCTAATGGCAAGGCCCTCCCTCCTGCAGTGACATGCACATGAATGGTCTGCAAAAGCATATAGAGATTCCTCCAAAGACAGACACAAAAAGCAGCAGTAACTCAGCGGGACAGGCAGCATCTTTGGAGAGAAGGTGTGGATGACGTTTTGGGTCCAGACACTGCCTATCCCACTGTGTCAAGAAGTTATTGCTCAACATTAATACCACAAAAGCAATTGGACCAGATCAGATACAAAATCAAGCCCTCAAGATCGCAGCCGAAGAACTGGCTCCATTTTTACAGTTCATATTTCAACAATCGCTTGACTCGGGCGATGCACCGCTGGATTGGAGCACGGCCAACATCACTCCTCTCTTTACGAAGGGTTCAACCACCTACCCAGCGAATTATCGTCCTGTTTCACTAACAAGTACTTGCTGTAAATTGCTGGCGCATATCACGTGAGCAAACATAAGATCCTTGCCAACAGCCAACATGCATTTAGGAGGCATAGATCGTGCGAGTCTCAGCTTATCCTGATGACAAATGACCTGGCCAAGCACCTTGACAATAACGTCATCATGGATTTAGTTGTACTGGACTTTTCTAAAGCATTCGATGTCATCCCACGCCAGAGACTGCTTCGGAAGCTTGACTTCTACGGTATTCGTTCCAACACGAAACGATGGATTTCCATTTTCCTGACAAAACGTCTTCAGCGCGTGTGCGTGAACAGAAAGAGCTCCAATTGGCACCCAGTGTTGAGTGGGACACCCCAGGCCACAGTACTTGGCCCACACCTATTATTGCTTAACATCAATGACATCCATGGAAAAGTCGCAAGCACGACCAGACTATTCGCTGATGATTGTTTGCTGTACCGTCCAATTAAGTCAGCTGATGATGAAGATGCTCTCCAAAGAGATCTCGATACTATGGTCGAGTGGTCACAACAATGGGGCATGCAGTTCAACCCTTCCAAATGCGAAACCATGCGTGTCAACCAGAAAGAGGAATCCAGGCGTCACATCTTACAACATACGTGGTGTCACCCTTGAAGAATCCAAACAAACCAAGTATCTTGGCATCAAATTGCAGAATGATCTACGTTGGAACGGTCAGACTCATCATGCAACAGCGAAAGCAACAGGTGTCCTAAACTTCCTGAGGCGCAACTTCCATCATTGTTCAGCTTCTGTCAAGGAGAAGCTGTATTTCACCCTCGTTAGACCTCATCTGGACTACGCAGTTGCAGCTTGGGACCCATACACAGATAAAAACATTTCATCCATCGAACGTGTCCAAAGACAGGCCGCTCGATTTGTTACTAACACCTACGAGAGAGAAGCGAGTGTCACCAAACTTCTGAATTCTCTGGGGTGGAACCCTCTCCAAGACAGACGTGAAGCTCACCGTTTGATCTTTTTTTTTCAAAATGTTAAATGGTCAGCTAGACATAGATCACAAGACCTACACCAACCCCAAACCAATTAGGAGCAGACGAGGGCGTTCGATGCAATTTGTGGTCCCAGCCACAAAGACAGATGTGTACAGCAATTCGTTCTTCCCACGCACTATTAAAGCATGGAATAATCTCCACCAAACCACGGTTGCCCAGCCAGATGCAACTAAATTTAAAGTGGCACTTTCTTCCCAATAACCCTCTCTGGCTAAACCCCTCCCTTCACCACCTCCAGTTTAAATTCCAGTTGGAATAT
Organism: Okamejei kenojei; assembly: GCA_035221665.1. Taxonomy (NCBI): domain Eukaryota; kingdom Metazoa; phylum Chordata; class Chondrichthyes; order Rajiformes; family Rajidae; genus Okamejei; species Okamejei kenojei. The sequence continues at coordinate 9,263,236 of CM069156.1, forward strand.
TTTGGAGGACCAAGTAACCAAGAACCAAGAAGAGTTTTGTGTCTATCTTCAGAGATTCCTCCTACTGCTTTCTAAGCATTATCACCATTTCCGTTAATTGTCATCTGTCAAATGATAGCAGATGAAGGAGCATTTGTATCAGTCTGGTTTGGGAACAGTTCCATCCAAGACGCAAGTCGGTCTGTCAAGGAGGACTCTCCCTAACTTTTACAGGTGCACAGTAGAGAGCTTGCTGACCGGTTGCATCGTGGCTTGGTTCGGCAACTTGAGCGCCCTGGAGAGGAAAAGACTACACAAAGTAGTAAACACTGCCCAGTCCATCATCGGCTCTGACCTCCCTTCCATCGAGGGGAACTATCACAGTCGCTGCCTCAAAAAGGCTGGCAGCATCATCAAGGACCCACACCACCCTGGCCACACACTCATCTCCCTGCTACCTTCAGGTAGAAGGTACAGGAGCCTGAGAACTGCAACGACCCGGTTCAGGAATAGCTACTTCCCCACAGCCATCAGGCTATTAAACTGGGCTCGGACAAAACTCTGAACATTAATACCCCTCCATCTGTTATTTGCACTTTATTAATTTATTAATTAATGTGTGTATTTACGTATATAATTGTAGTCAATGCCTACTATGTTCTGTTGTGCTATGCAAAGAAAGAATTTCATTGTCCTGTCAGGCACACATGACAATAAACTCTTTTGACTTTTGAAGACCCCACAAGACATTGCAGAGAATTGTGGACACGGCCCCGATCAACCAACCTCCCATCAATTTGTCTCCATCTGCACCTCGCGCTGCCCCGCCAAGGCCAGCAGCACAATCAAGGACCAGTCTCACCCCGGTCACTCCCTCTTCTCCCCTCTCCCATCAGGCAAGAGGTATAGAAGTGTGAAAATGCATACCTCCAGATTCAGGGACAGTTGCTTCTCCACTGTTATCAGGCAACTGAACAGGTCCTCTCTCCAGCCAGAGAGTCAGCCTGACCTCCCATCTACCTCATTGGAGTCCTTTGAACCATCTTTCATTGGACTTTATCAGTCTTTGAACCATTTATCTTGCACTAAATATTGCACCCGTTATCCTTTATCTGTACACTGCGGACAGCTTGATTGGAATCATGTGTTGTCTTATCTTTGACTGGATAGCGTGCAAACAAAAGCTTTTCACTACCTTTGTACGCATGACGATCGTAAATTAAACCAGACTGCTTCAGGGCTTATTCCTTCTGAGCTGTAGCGTATCCATGTGCTTTGCTTCTCAGATCTCCATAACTTAGATTTAAATCAAATGAAAGGAATAAACTCTTTACTAAATCCTCCAAACCAGAACGAGAATCAAATTTTTTTTTCAAGTGCTGATACCTTACTGGAAGCCAATACGCTCCATCTTCTTAATGGTCTTAGCAACCAGTTGTGTTCTGAACTTGAACTATACATTAGGAAGTTCATTAGTACATCGTCTGTTTAGATTAAGAGGAATCCCGATATGTGACTGGAACATTTGTGCAGTGCCAGGTCGCTAAGTCCCCAATTAGAACAATTAAATTGGCTTTCCAAAGCAAGGGGATATAGTCTTATGTGTAGGAAGAAACTGCAGATGGTGTCAAGTTGGGAAAAGGGGAAGTACTACGGGATCTGGGGGTCTTTGTCCATCAGTCAATGAAAGTAAGCATGCAGGTACAGCAGGCAGTGAAGAAAGCGAATGGCATGTTGGCCTTCATAACAAGTGGAATTGAGTATAGGAGCAAAGAGGTCCTTCTGCAGTTGTATAGGGCCCTAGTGAGGCCATACCTGGAGTATTGTGTGCAGTTTTGGTCCCCTAATTTGAGGAAGGACATTTTTGCTATTGAGGGAGTGCAGCGTAGATTTAATTCCCGGGATGGCGGGAGTGTCATATGCTGAGAGAATGGAGCGGCTGGGCCTGTATAATCTGGAGTTTAAAAACATATAAGATCTTTAAGGGTTTGGACACGATAGAGGCAGGAAACATGTTCCTGATGTTGGGGGAGTCTAGAACCAGGGGTCACAGTTTAAGAATAAGGGGTAAGCCATTTAGAATGGAGATGAGGAAACACTTTTTCACACAGAGAGTCTGTGGAATTCTCTGCCTCAGAGGGCGGTGGAGGCAGGTACTCTGGATGCTTTCAAGAGAGAGATAGATAGGGCTCTTAAAAATAGCGGAGTCAGGGGATATGGGGAGAAGGCAGGAACGGGGTACTGATTGTGGATGATCAGCCATGATCACATTGAATGGCGGTGCTGGCTCGAAGGGCCGAATGGCCTACTCCTGCACCTATTGCCTATTGTCCATTGTCCGATGCTAGTTTAAACAGAACATAGACACAAAATGTTGGAGTAACTCAGCGATACAGGCAGCATCTCTGGATAGAAGGAATGGGTGACATTTCGGGTGGAGACCCTTCTTCAGATCCTTCGCGTCTCGACCCGAAAGTTCACCCATTCTTCCTATCCAGAGGTGCTGCCTGTCCAGCTGAGATAGTCCAGCATCTTGTGTCTATCTAGAGATATAGAACGGAATTAGGCCACTCGGCCCATCAAGTCTATTCCGCCATTCAATCATTCAACTGATCTATCTCTCCCTCCTAACCCCATTCTCCTGCCTTCTCCCCATAACCCCCGACACCCGTACTATTCAAGAGCCGACGTATCTCTGCCTTAACACTTTAACACTATCCTGCACACTCTAGGGTCAATTTACACTTATAGCAAGCCAATTAGCCTACAAACCTCTTTGGAGTGTGGAGGAAACTGAAGTTCTTGGAGAAAACCCTCGCAGGTCACGGGGAGAATGTACAAACTCCGTACAGACAGCGCCCGTAGCCGGGATCGAACCCGGTTCTCTGGCGCTGTAAGGCAGCAACTCTACCGCTGCATCGCCGTGACCGCCCAATAACTCCAGCACATTACGGTTTTTGTTTTTTATCAACGTAGATTGATGCATTTTAAACAACAACCCTTAAAAATAACAACTCTGTAAAGCAAGTGATCAACACTTCAGAACATGACAGTGATTCTCCTATAGAGTTAGCTTCAATTATTCACTTCAGCGTTTTCAACAGCAGTGAAAGGGCTTGAGGCTGGTTTGGATTTTTTAATCTTTTATCAGTTCTGCTACATTCTCCCCCGGTATTAAAAACATCCAAAAACCTGTACTTGTAAGATGCGCGCAATGATTGCAATTTTGTAACTTGAAAGTAATTCATATTCTTCCTTACACATAAATCTTATCTAGCTGATTAGGCGAGAAGTCAGTGCTGTTCATTTGAGTTTTGATGTCGTGCATTAACTCAAACAGAAAAGCTGGAAAAGGTTGCAAGCCTGTCAAATTGCAAGTCTGATATATTTTACCGTGGTTTGATGTGTATTTGTTATTGAAGTGCCTAGAGTGGAAGTCTGTCTTTATAATATACAGTCCAAAGCATATGAATATAAACTGATAAGACTTATTGTCCTTCCCCCGATAAAACTATCTTAAAATGGCAACATTATGAGGTTATACAAGCTGCCATGGAACTTGTCTTTTTCTAAACTAAAGAAGCCTTTTGGGCGGTGAAAAAAGATCCCTGCCCAGCACAATTTCTATTTATATTTCATGACCAAAATCCACGGACATCTTATTTTTTTCTGTCCACAAGCCGACTATCTCGCACCCGGTCAGATCTGAAGCAAATTGCAAGACGCATTTTCACCTGTTATTATTTTCAACCATTGCTTAGGCTGACGTTTGGGGTTTTTTTTATATGCCTTATGCTCTCATGCCTTGCACCATTATCTCTTGAATCATTTAATCTCCCCATCTTCAGATATTCTCCCAATTCTGCCCTCTTCTTGTCCTTTCCCCTCCCTTGCCTTTGGCCCGGTTAACGCTTCTCTTCGGAGATTGTGGACGTCCGGTTCAAATCGAAGACGACACGAACAGCAGAAGCCAAAAGCCTTTCATCTGCTGCAAGAAATGTTTCACCTGATACCACGAATCATCATTGATCCAGGACATTGGTTAGGCTGCGTTTGGAGTATTGTATGTAGGGAATTGGCTGCCCAATTATGAGAGGGGCGTGGAGGCTTTGGAGCATGTGCAGAAGTGGTTTACCGGAGAGTCAAGTTTAGTTTAGTTTGGAGATACAGCGCGGAAACAGGCCCTTCGGCCCACGGATGCTGTCCGTACGGAGTTTGTACGTTCTCCCCGTGACTTGCATGGATTTTCTCCAAATCTTCGGTTTCCTCCTATACTCCAAAGACGGCAGGTTTGTAGGCTAATTGGCTTGGTATAAATGTAAATTGTCCCTAGTGTGTGTAGGATAAGGTTAATGTGCGGAGATCGCTGGTCGGCGTGGACTCGGTGGGCCGAAGGGCCTGTTTCCGCGCTGTATCTCTAAACTAAACTAGCAATCTCCGTCACCACTCCTTTTAAATTCACCATCCATAATCCTGGAGGTCATAATCCACCAATTATTTAGAGGCTGTGGCTATAATAATTCACCAGGCAGCTAACCTGTTGTGAGTCATTCATCTTGTGACTCACTGAAGCCTCTCCATCATCTACAAGGCACACATCACGACTCGCTTCTGCTGAGCCCCCGTCCAGAACGTGAACTGTGTACAAAAAACAGTTTCTTCCGTTAAAATCCCCTCCTCCTCTGTCCTTTGGTGTAGAATTAGGAGTAGAATTAGGCCATTCAGCCCATCTAGTCTACGCCATTCAGTCACGGCTGACCTATCTCTCCCTCCCAAACCCCATTCTCCCGCCTTCTCCCCTTAAATCCCTGACACCCAGCTGGTGTAACCTACCACTTTCTACCTGTGTGGAGGCAGTGAGACCTCCATTATAAGGATGCCCAAACAAGGAGGTCAGAATTGAAAACCTCCCAGCAACCAGTAGGCATCTAAGAAAGCAATTGTTACAATTAGAGGTGCCACTTTCTTGGAATACACATCTATTTTAATCTTTGCAAGGAAAAGCGATTGTCTGCCACATGCATTGACAGGGGAGGCGCAGCAGTAGAGCTGTTGCCTTACATTGATAAACTGAGCCAGAGTGCCGGGTTCGATCCCGACTACGGGCGCTGTCTGTACGGAGTTTCTTCGTTCCCCCCGTGACCTGCGTGGGTTTTCTACCAGATCTTCAGTTTCCTCCCACACTCCAAAGACGTACTGGTTTGCAGGTTAATAGGTTTGCTATAAGTGTAAAAAACTGTCCCTAGTGTGTGTAGGATAGCGTTAATGAGAGGGGGATCGCTGATCGGTGTGGTCTCGGTGGGTCTAAGGGCCCGTTTCCGTGCTGTATCTCTAAACTAAACTAAACTAAACTAAACTAAACTATCTCTAAGCAACATCCACATCTCCTGCAGAATAGGCATAATTAATGTCATTGTTATTAGAAATCTTTTATTGTCATGTGTCCCAGATAGAACAATGAAATTCTTGCTTGCCGCTGCACAACAGAATATGTAAACATAGTACATAACGGGAGGAAGAAAAGAAGTTTGGTGTGTATATACATGCACACGTACTCAATAAATAGCAAATATAGCGCAATAATAATAATAGTCTGTGTAGTTTAGAGTATATATTTGTTGTCGTGTTTAATAGCCTGATGGCTGTAGGGAAGAAGCTGTTCCTGAACCGTTCTATATTTTCCAATCAAAAGCTTATGCAAACGTCTGAAGAAGGGCCTCGACCCGAAACGTCTCCCATTCCTTCTCTCCAGAGATGCTGCCTGTCCCGTTGAGTTACTCCAGCATTTTGTGTCTATCTGCAGTTCCTTCCTAAAGTAAGCTAAATATATGTTCACAAATTGCTGGAGATTTTCCAGAAGGATCAGGAAAGGCTAAAGGTGTTAATGTACAGTCCTGGTTACCACTGGGCCATGACAGACAGAGTTTGAGTTCTCTGCTTTAATAATTGCCGTAACATATTTGTTACATTTGGAAGTTCCTCCGGGAGGATAAGATAATTGCCTGGGTGCTGAACTTCACAGGCAAGGTATCATATAAACCGCAAGAACATCCTGAAATGGTGCTAGCACATCCTGGAAGCATCTCAGCTTGTCAGTAAATCATCTTGTTAGCACCTCACTAAACTATAACAGTACGAAGGAAAGGTGGGAGAGTTGTCGAAGGGCCTTTTTTTTTGTCCTAAGATCCCTTACAAACTGAACCAAATGCACTCTAAATGCACTCTAATGGGTTTCTTGGCAACATCCACTTCTCCTGCAGAATAGCCTTCATTAAGAAGTGTGCAGGAAGGACCTGCAGATGGATGCTGGTTTAAACCGAAGATAGACACAAAATGCTTGGGGCAACTCAGCGGGATGGGCAGCAATCTCTGGAGAGAAGGAATGGGTGATGTTTCGTGTCGAGACCCTTCTTCAGACTGAAAGCCACGAGAAAGGGAAATGAGAGGTAGCTCTGAGAGAGGGCGTTGCAGAACTCTCGTCGGAGAGAGAAGGAGAACTTCTTCAAAGTAGACACGCCAGTCATTGTTATTAGAAATCATACGGTATTTTCAAATGATAGCCTTGTGCAAACATTACCAAAGAATGGTCTTCATTGATTTACATTGCCATAGTGTACTGATCACTAGAAACCAATGGAAATGGGAAGTTAATGTTAGATAATGACATTATATACAATCAGGTATGTGACACTTCAGGATATGACCTTAAACCGTCAACAGATGCCCTGTTGCAAGCAGACATGTCGCGGTGGTTTAGTTTTAACTGTTATTGCAGTGTTTGAAATAGCAGCAGGAAAGTGAAGGCATTGAAACCTACAGGATAATCAAAGGCACAGATAGTGTGGATGTGGAAAGGATGCTTCCACTGGTGGGAGAGTCTCGGACCAGAGGTAATCGCCTCAGAATTAAAGGGGTGCTCTTTTACAAAGGAGGTGAGGAGGAACTTCTTTAGTCAGAGGGTAGTTAATGTGTGGAACTCATTGCCACAGAGGGCTGTGGAGGCCAAGTCCGTGGATATTTTTAAGGCAGGGATAGACAGATTCTTGATTAGAACGGGTGTCAAGGGTTATGAGGGGAAGGCAGGAAAACGGGATTAGAAGGCAGAGATCAGCCATGACTGACTGGCGGAGTAGACCCGATGGGCCGAATGGCCTAATTCTACTCCTGTAACCTGAACTTGTGAACGTGAAAATCCAAGGAGGCAGGGAAGACGCAAATTTGAGATTGAAGCATGTCGGAAGGAACTGCAGACGCTGGTTTAAACCGAAGATAGACACAAATTGCTGCAGTAACTCAGCGGGTCAGGCCGCATCTTCGTAGAAAAGGAATAGGTGACGTTTCGGGTCGAGACCCTTCTTCAGACTGAGAGTCAGGGGAAAGGGAAACGAGAGATGTAGACGGTGATATAGAGAGATATTGATTAGCTGTGTCAAGGTGAAAATGAGTTACAGACAATGAAACTCACTAGGACCGCGTGGGTTTTCTCCGGGTGCTCCAGGTTTGCTCCCACCCGCCAAAGACGTGCAGGTTTGTAGTTTAATTGGCTTCTGTAAATCGTTAATTGGCCCTAGAGTGCCTATTAGTCCTATGGTATTCTGATTGTTGGTATGATGGTGTGGAAAGGAAATCAATCTTAAGAATTGTAAAATTGATCATATCAATCTATTGTCAACCACGAATACTTGATATCAAATCAATGGCAGGAATACCATAAGGGGACGAGATGTCGGTGCTGTGGAGGCAGAGAAGTGGGCTGCACGGTGGCGCAGCGGTAGAGTTGCTGCCTCGCAGCGCCAGAGACCCGGGTTCGATCCTGACCACGGGTGATAACTGCACGGAGTTTGTGCCTTCTCCCTGTATCCACATGCGTTTCGTCTGGGTTCTCTGGTTTCCTCCCATATCCCAAGGACCTACAGGTTTGTAGGTTAATTGGCTTCTGTAAATAATTGTAATTTGTCCCGAGCGCGTAGGATAAGTGCTGGTGTACGGGGAGATCGCAGGTCGTCGCGGACCCGGTGGGCCGAAGGGCCTGTTTCCGCGCTGTGTCTCGAAACTCAACTAAACTAAAGTGAAGGGTAGAGCAGTAATCAGGCAACCACCCGTATCAGAACGGTTGCCATGTGTGCATAGCTCAGACAACCTGCCAAATTAGGTCGTCCATTTGCGCAAGGGAGAAGAATCCTGGGTTTAAAACAGCTGACGGGTAAAGGTTTACAGTAATTCTTTCATTCCTTTTCTAATTAAACATCCCCAGCAAGGATCAGTCCTGTCAGTTTGACGAGGCTGAGAGCTAGTCAAGTACAGTAAGGCAAATTGCCCGAGTTACTGGTAATGATGGAGTCATTGCAGGGAGGAATTGGAAATCAATACTTGTCATCGCCACACGTTACTCTTTAATCAGGATGGCAATTTGTAAATGTAATCTGAGTGACACACAGAGAAGCTAGAAGCCGTTCAACTGCAGCGGTATTAAGTGGAACTTAGAAATGGGTTAAGCACCAATGAATGGCATTATTATTAATAATGACAAGCAAACTGCATTATTAGCATCAATAGTTCATCTTCCAGGCTGTGAGGCTTTCCTGTTTTCTAAAAGAGAAGCATATCCAGATTATGTATTAGCAAGGGGGCACGTTTGGACATATGGACATTACTAAATGCTATTCACGTTATGTGTAGCGAGGAACTGTAGATGCTGGTTGCAACCCGGCGGTTTGAATATTGACTGCCCTTGCTTTCCCTCTCTCTCCATCCCTCCCCCATCTTAGTTCTCCGACCAGTTTGACCGTCCTCCTGATTAAGTTGTATCGTTGTACGCCTCGCTGTCACCTTCCCCGGCTAACAACGATCCATTGTACATCTTCCTCGATCGCCGACCCCTGTGATCTCCCTTTTTCGCACCTCACCATTCCATATCTCTGTGTCTCCCTCTCCCCCCGGCTCGTAAACGCCACCATTCCTTCTCTCCAGAGGCGCTGCCTGTCCCCGCTGCGTTACTCCAGCATTTTGTGTCCACCTTCAGTGTTATTCACGTTATTCCTTTTATCCTGTACCTGCCCACTGCGGGCTGCTCGATTGTAATCACATACTGACTTTCCCCTGGCTGATCAGCATGTGACAAAAGCTTTTCACTGTACCCCGGCACACCTCAAAGGTTCAAAGGTTATTTATTGGTCACATACACCAACTGGTGTAGCGAAATATTTCTTGCCAATGCAGCACATAAAAAAGAATAGAGACATAACAATAATAAAGAGATTTTAAACATGAAAAACATCCCCCCACAATGGTTCCCATTATGAGGGAAGGCACACCTGATAATAAACTTAACTCATTTGCAAAGGACTCAAAAGCTCAATGCATGATTCAGAATGAAATGAGGTGATAAATTCAGACAAGAAACGTTGGAAGAAATACCTTCGGATACTCTGGAAGAATTGGTCCATTGGGAAATAAAGATAAACCGATTGTTTGACATTCAATAAAGGTGCATAATTTAATGCTCAAAAGAAGTAGGGCAGGAGTAAACCATTTTGCAACTGATCTGTCTGAAGACTGGATGAGAAAAATGTAAAAGGGGGTGTATAGGAAGGAACTGCAGATGTTGCTTAACTCCGAAGATTGACTTAAAAAGTTGGGGTAACCCAGCGGGCCAGGCAGCGTCTCTGGAGAAAAGGAAGAGGTGAAGTTTCGGGTCGAGTCCCTTTAGACTGGGGAGAGGGAAATGAGAGATATAGAAGGTCCATAGAACAAATGAATGAAAGATATGCAAAAAACTCCTCCTCATATTCCGCTTGGGGAGTCTGCATCCTCTGGGCTTGAACATTGAATGTTCTCAATTCTGTTAACCCTTGCTGTCTCCTCCCCTTCCCACATCTCCCTCAGCCCTCGGGCCCTGGCATTCCCTCTCTCTCTATCTCCCTCCCCCACCCTAGTCGCACTAGCTTCTCATTTTCACACTACAAACAGCTTACAATGGCTTGTTCCCTTTATCATCGATATTTTTTTGCATATATTTCATTCATTGTTCTTTATCTCTCCATATCACCGTCTATATCTCTCGTTTCCCTGATCCCTGACCAGTCTGAAGAAGGGTCTCGACCCGAAACGTCGCCTATCTCCTTCACTCCTTAGATGCTGCTGCACCCGCTGAGTTTCTCCAGCCTTTTGTGTAACCCTCGATTCTCCAGCATCTGCAGTTCCTTCTTTAACAAATAGGTGTAGGTGTAGGTTTATTACTGTTACATGTACAGAGATGGAATGCAAAGCTTTGTTTTGTATGATATCCAAACAGATCAGGTATACTACACATAGATACAATCAGTTCACAACTAAAATACAATAAATAGAGCAATAGAGCGATAGATAGATAGATAGAGCAATAGAGAGATATATATATAGAGAGAGAGATATTGAGATATAGAGAGAGATAGAGAGATAGATAGAGAGATAGAGAGAGAGAGAGAGAGAGAGATAGAGGGATGGAAAGATAAAGAAGATAGAGAGTTAGAGAGATAAAAAAGATAGAAATAGATTGAGAGATAGATAGATAGATAGAGAGAGAGAGAGAGAGAGAGAGAGAGAAAGAGAGAGAAAGAGAGAGAAAGAGAGAGAAAGAGAGAGAAAGAGAGAGATAGATAGATAGATAGATAGATAGATAGATAGATAGATAGATAGATAGATAGATAGATAGATAGATAGATAGATAGATAGATAGTCTGAAGGTCTCGAACCGAAACATCACCCATTCCTTCTCTCCAGAGATGCTGCTTGTCCCGCTGAGTTACTCCAGCATTTTGAGTCTATCGCCAATTTAAACCAGCACCTGCAGTTCCTTCCTACACAATAGATGGACGATGCACGGCGCAGAATATAGTTCTCAGCATCGTGTCACATTGTAGCGCATAAGTTCGTTAGATAAAGTCTAATGTCCGCAACGGGGTGGAGGCAAATCGAACTGTGCACTAGCTTATGGAAGGACTGTTTAGAACTCTGATAATGGAGGGGAAGAGGCTGTTCCTGGGTCTGGGGGTGCGCGCCTTCAAGCTTCTGTACTTTCTGCTGGGAAGGACCATGGAGATGAAGGAATGGCTGGGGTGGGACAAGTCTTCGATTAGGGTAGGTGCTTTTCTGTGGCAGCGTTGTGTGGATGGAGTCAAAGGTGGGAAGTCTGGTCTGTGATGGACTGGGCTACATTTACAACTGCAATTTCTTGCTGTTTTGGGGCAGAGCTGTTCCCAAACCAATCCGTTGGTGCATCCCAGTAGGTTGCTGTAGACATTTTTTAAGAGTCACTTCAATTGTGTCACGGGGAGAGTTGCTACGTTGCAGCACCAGAGACATGGGTTCAATCCTGACTACGGGCGCTGTCTGCAGAGTAGTTTGTACTTTCGCCCTGCGACCACGTGAGTTTTCTCCGGCTTCCGCCTACACTCCAAAGACGAACAGGTTTGTAGGTTAATTGGTTTTGTTTTTTGACAGCTCCCATAGTCGGGATCGAACCCGGGTCTCCGGCGCTGCAAGTGCTGTAAGGCAATCGAAGTTAATTATGGTTAAATTTGCAATCAAAATTTATAATCCCAATTACGTTTGGTCTCAATGGCACATTTAATTGATCCAGTCTCTGAATCAATCTCTTTCAAGGATGCCCTATGACTGGTATTAAGTGATTTAAAATAACCCTTCCACTTCCCTATTTCTCTGTTCTTATAGTTTTTAATTTTCTATTTATATATTTATATGCAATTATACTTTAATCTAAGTGCGTTATTTACACATACGTGTTCATCCTTGTAAACCACAAGATGCGGGATTTGATGTTCTTGCAGTCAACTATTTATTTTTCTGATAGCAGGCTTCTCTTCCTGACTTTAATTACTTCAATACAAGTGGGTAAGTGAAATGCTTACGGTATTAAATAAAGTTCAAATTCTGCACAGTTAAAGTGAGCATTAGTAAAGCACCACTTTCCCTTTTCTAGGGTAGGTGCAGATGCAAGAACACACATAGAGTGGCACGGTGGCACAGCGGTAGAGTTGCTGCCTTACAGCGCTTGCAGCGCCAGAGACACCAGTTCAATCCTGGCTACGGCTGCTTGTCTCCAGGGTTCTCCCCTTGACCTGCAAGGGTTTTCTCAGGGAAACTTTGTTTTCCCTCTCACACTCCAAAAACGTACAGGTTTGCAGCTTAATTGCCTTGGTAAAAATGTAAAGATTGTTCCTAGTGCAGGCTAGTGTTGGCGCGCGGGGATCGCTGGTCGATGCGGACTGGGTGGGCTGAAGAGCCTGTTTCCGCATTGCATCTCTAAACTAAACTAAAACATGAAGCTTAACACCCGAGCAAGTCAAAGGAAAGGCACACCATCTACCATCCGAAACATTCATTCTTCCCACCAGTTGGTTGCCTTGTGAACCATCTACAAACGTACACTTCAGTTACTTGCCTCAGCAGAGTGGCCTCAGCAAGTAACTGCAATGCCCCTCCCAAGCCAAAGATCTCAACCAGCATGAAGGACAAGGGCAACAGGTATTTGGAGATAGGGCATTCTGCATGTCCCCCGAGCTGCACAGGGCACACGGTGGCGCAGAGGTAGAGTTGCTGCCTTACAGCGCCAGAGACCCGGGTTCGATCCTGACCATGGGTGCTTGGTTGGACGGAATTTGTACGTTCTCCCCGTGACTTGCGTGGGTTTTCTCCGGGTGCTACAGTTTCCTCCCGCACTCCAAAGGCACGCAAGCTTGTAGGTTAATTGACTTCGGTAAATTGCCCCTAGTGTGTAGGGGCGTGCTAGTGTATCGCTGGTTGGCGTGGAATTCAGCGAGGTTCAGCGCGGAATCGAACCCGTCGGCCCACCGGGTCCGCACCGACCAGCGATCACCGCAAACTAACGCTTTCCTACACACACGCAGGATAATTTACATTTATACCAAGCCAATTAACCTACAAACCTGTACGTCTTTGGAGTGTGGAAAGAAGCCAGAGCACCCAGGTAATCCCACACGGTCACGGGGAGAACGTACAAACTCAGTGCAGACCACCTGTAGTCAGAATCGAACCCGGGTCTCTGGCGCTGTAAGGCAGCGACTCTACTGCTGTGCCACCGTGCCTCCCACAGTCTAAAGTCTATCTTCATCGGAAGGAAATGAAAGACGTCTGAAGAAGGGCCCCAACCTGAAATGTCACCTATCTATCTTCTCTTTTGTAAACCAGCATCTGCAGTTTCTTGTTTCTAAAGAAACTCACTCCCGCTTTCTCAAGGCCAATTAAAAATGGATGATTAATGTTTACCTTGATAAGGATGCATGGATCCCCAAAATGAGAAAATGAATTGCCTTAAGCTTGTTATTGCTCTTTACCTGCTCATATGCACAACAGTAGGGGCGGCAGAGGGGTGCAGCGGTAGAGTTACTGCCTTACAACGCCAGACACCCGGGTTCGATCCCGACTACGGAGTTTGTATATCCTTCCTGTTTCTCCGGGAGATCCAGTTTCCTCCCACATTCCAAAGACATGCAGGTTAGTAGGTTAACTGGCAAAAATTCATGAGAATGGTTTTTATGACCAATATTTAAAAATGGATTGAAATTGTGGCCAAAGTTGCTCACAGATTCTGCCGTGTTCATCTTGGCGGTGGCGTAGCGACTGGACTACTGCCGAGCAGCGTCAGAGATCCAGGCTCGATCGTGACTGCGAGTGCTGTCTGTCACGGAGTTTGCACGTTCTTCCCTGTGACCTCGTCAGTTTTCTCCAGGTCCTCCGGTTTCCTCCCACACTCCACACAAGCATACAGGTTTGCAGGTTAAATGGCTTCAGTAGTCTTGTACATTGTCCCTGGCATGTGGGATAGTGCCAGTGAAGGCAGGAGGCAGGGGAATGGGGTTGAGGGGGAGAGATAGATCAGCCATTATTGAATGGTGGAGTAGACCTGATGGGCCGAATGGCCTAATTCTGCTCCCATCGCTGATGAACGTTTGGAAGGTGAAGCCCACAATGGTCCATTGTTGGCTGTGGGGTAGGTGATAAGGAGATAGACAGATTGTGAAACTCAACAGGACGACGGTTGGGACACAATGAATTAGTGCTCGGGGTAACTGCTGGTAGGTTGCAGACTCTGGTGGGTGGGCCGAAGGGCCTATTTCTGCCCTGTAAGGTTTAAAGTCTAAACTCCAAAGTAAGCCGTATATCTAACTGTTTTATCAATAACTTCAAACTCCAAATGTATCTCGTAAATTTACCATTGAGCAAAACTTAAATGCTGTCTACCCTAATCACCATTAAAGACTATTTAATAACCTTAAGGCTTTCACAAGAGAGAGGCTAATTTCCACCTCAAATAATCTCTGGATAAAGCAGCCAACACAACAAACAAAGGCTTAACAAAGTCTCACCTGCTTACTGTATTATGCCTCCTGGCATGTAGGGCAGCAAAGAAGGTCCTCCACTCCTTGTTGATTCCCTCAGTTGCTGTTTCCGTAACATATTTGTTTTACGAGACAGGGTTGTTAGCCCGGTGCTCAACCCCCAACCTGGAGGACCAGTGGATCGCTCTTCCTCCCGCCTCTACCCTTCCACCTGTCCAGCATGGGAGACCCAAACAGGAGACGAATCTCCCGCTGGCATAGCTCTACGGGTCACTGAGACACACAAGCTCCACGACCACGACAAGGTTGCAATCCAACGGGGAGAACAAAGTCTCAGATAGATACAAAATGCTGGAGTAATTCAGCGGGACAGGCAGCATCTCTGGCGAGAAGGAGAGATTGAAAAGACTAGGCTTGTATTCACTGGAGTTTAGAAGGATGAGGGGATATCTTATAGAAACATATATAATTATAAAAGGACTGGACAAGTTAGATGCAGGAAAAATGTTCCCAATATTGGGCGAGTCCAGAACCAGGGATCACAGTCTTAGAATAAAGTGGAGGTCATTTAAGACTGAGGTGAGAAAAACCGTTTTCACCCAGGGAGTTGTGAATTTATGGAATTCCCTGCCACAGAGGGCAGTGGAGGCCAAGTCACTGGATGGATTTAAGAGTGAGTTAGATAGAGCTCTAGGGGCTAGTGGAGTCAAGGGATATGGGGAGAAGGCAGGCACGGTTTATTGATCAGCCATGATCACAATGAATGGCGGTGCTGGCTCGAAGGGCCGAATGGCCTCCTCCTGCACCCATTTTCTATGTTTCTTTGTTTCTATGTTTCTATGAATGGGTGACGTTTCGGGTGGAGACCCTTCTTCAGACTGATGAGTCTCTGTTTACAAAGTCTATTTAATCAAAGTCTCTATTTGCCGAACGGTTAGTTCTCCCATCCTGAAAATAGATTTTCTACTTAGAATTGATAATTATAGTTTAGTCAAAATGTAATCAGATATAATGTGCTGTCAAAGTAATAGCGAGGCTAATGGCATTCACAAATCTATTGCACAAATACAGGGGTGGAGCAGCTGCAGAAGGCACCATGGTTACGCTTGGCCAGGCCGACCCTGCAACGTCGCCAGGACAACGGGCCTTCATGGTCAGGTCAAGATCACTGCACTTACAATGGCATGTTGGCCTTCATAACAAGAGGAGTTGAGTATAGGAGCAAAGAGGTCCTTCTGTAGTTGTACAGGGCCCTGGCGAGACCACACCTGGAGTATTGTGTGCAGTTTTGGTCCCCTAGTTTGAGGAAGGCCGTTCTTGCTATTGAGGGAGTGCAGCGTAGGTTTGCAAGGTTAATTCCCTGGGATGGCGGGACTGTCATATGCTGAGAGACTGGAGCAGCTGGGCTTGTACACTCTGGAGTTTAGAAGGATGAGAGGGGATCTCATTGAAGCATATAAAATGATTAAGGGTGTGGACATGCTAGAGGCAGGAAACATGTTCCCGATGTTGGGGGAGTCCAGAACCAGGGGCCACAGTTTAAGAATAAAGGGTAAGCCATTTAGAACGGAGATGAGGAAACACTTTTTCACACAGAGAGTTGTGAGTGTGGGGAATTCTCTTCCTCAGAGGGCGGTGGAGGCCGGTTCTCTGGATACTTTCAAGAGAGAGCTAGATAGGGCTCTTAAAGATAGCGGAGTCAGGGGATATGGGGAGAAGGCAGGAACGGGGTACTGATTGGGGATGATGATTACATTGAATGGCGGTGCTGCCTCGAAGGGCCGAATGGCCTACTCCTGCACCAATTGTCTATTGTCTATTGGCTGTTGTCTATTGTCTACAACAACTGGGATTTGAAAATTAAAGGGCGCTCTTTTAAAAAGGTGAGGAGGGACTTCTTTAGTCAGGAGGTAGTTTATCTGAGGAACGCAATGCATCAGAGGGCTGTGGAGACCCATGACCCTTGACACCCATTCTAATCACAAAATTGTCTATCTCTGCCTTTAAAATATCCACTGGCGTGGCCTCCACAGCCCTCTGTGGCAATGAGTTCCACAGATTAACTGCCCTCTGACGAAAGAAGTTCCTCCTCACCTCCTTTCTAAAAGAGCACCCTTGAATTCTGAGGTTATACCCTCTGGCCCTAGACTCTCCCACCAGTGGAAACATCCTTTCCACATCCACATCTGTGCCTTTCATTATCCTGTAAGCTTCAATGTGGTCCCCCCTCAACCTTCTAAAGTCCAGCGAGTAGAGGCCCAGTGCTGTCAAGCGCTCATCATGTGCTAACCCACTCATTCCTGGGATCATTCTCGTAAACCTCCTCTGGACCCTCTCCAGAGCCAGCACGTCCTTCCTCAGATATGGGGCCCAAAATTGCCCACAGTACTCCAGATGCGGCCTGAACAGCATCACGGTACAACTCTGTTTTTGTGTTACATTCCTCTTGATATAAATGTTAGCGCTGAATGATTGGATAAGTTCTGTAAATATTGTGGGCTGCCGAGAACAAAGATGGAGGCGTTGGGGTCCTGCCAAGACTGAAGAGGGACTCAGTGAGGGGCTGCTTGCGGTCACAGGTGCCGCAAGGTCCGGTTCATCGAAAAAAGACACAGAATGCTGGGGTAACTCAGCAGACAGGCAGCATCTCTGGACGGCGTTTTGGAGTGTGGAAAGAGGCCAGAGCACCCAGGTAAACCCACACGGTTTCATCGGCCCGTGAATTCCATTGTGGAATAACTGAGGGCGTGGCGAGCATCGACCACATCCTGGAGATGTGTGAAAAAACTGTTCTGAGCGAGCGTTTCAAAGTCGGATGTGAGAGATTTATCCCCAGGAGCAGAGTGTCATCTCAGTCAATGAATGACAATCTTCGCTTCATGGGAGTGAAGTTGTGACCTGTAATAAATCCTGCGCAGAAATTAAAGAACAGCTGCATGCAAGTGGCCATACTGGATTCTGTCTAATAAATCACTCGGCAGAAAGCACCTGCAAGCCATAATGTATATTTTGCCAAGGATGATAATCGATTGCAGCTGTTTTTATAAGCACTTGCTCCAGCAACAAAAAAAAAACCCATTCCTGATTCCACAAATAATGGGCCGGGCAGATTTACTGCCTTGTCAACCACGGAGGAAGAACATAATTATGGTCCTCTTAAAATAACAATTACCGTCGTATTATTAGTGGTGGGATTATGCTCTCATCTCGCTGAAGAATGTCAGCAGCAAAGACTAGACGCAGAGCTAGATTTAGCCCTTTGGGCTAAAGGAATCAAGGGATATGGGGAAAAAGCAGGAACGGGGGGTACTGATTTTGTTGGTTCACATGCTAGATCAATGGTGTTTTATCATTAATGTTTTATTATTATTAATGTTTAGTGTTTTCTGAGTCATTCGTAACTGTCACTGTATGTCATGCTGTTACTTGTGGGCGGAGCACCAAGGCAATTTCCTTGTATGTGAATACTTGGCCAATAAACTTACTTACTTACTGATTTTAGATGATCAGCCATGATCATATTGAATGGCGGTGCTGGCTCGATGGGCTGAATGGCCTACTCCTGCACCTATTTTTCTACGTTTCTATGCTGCTAAAGTGCAGCTTGTTCTGATCTATCCAGTGAATTCTCAGTCGCTTCAGCGGGGTGTTTTATGCTGCAGTAATTTAGTTTAGTTTTTGTTTAGTTTGGTTTAAAAACAGGCCCTTGGGCACAAACCGGGTCCGCAGCGACCAGCCATCCCCACGCACATTAACACACACTGGTGGGCAATTTTACATTTATACCAAGCCAATTACCCGACAAAGCTGCACGTCTTTGGAGTGTTGGAGGAGACCGAAGATCTCGGAGAAAACCCACGCGGGTCACAGGGAGAACGTTGACTGTCCCTGATCAGCCCATGCCCAACCAACTGCCTGTATAACCTATCCCTCCGAATACTCTCCAGTAACTTTCCAACTGCAGATGTCAAGCTCGCCGGCCTATAACGCGGGCCACCGGGACAAACTCTGTGCCGACAGCACCCGCAGTCGGGATCGAACCCGGGTCTCTGGCGCTGTAAGGCAGCAACTTTTCACTTTTTATTTTTGGTTTGTTTGTTTTTTGTTAGAAGTAAATACAATAATGTGGTACATGCGTGCCTGATGCATACGGACACATTACAATTCTTGTACAACTTCTTATTTTTAATTTAATAATAAAACAGCCAGTATGAAAAGCAATGATAGAAAGAAGAAAATAGAGAGCGTCGTAGGAAATGGTGATGGTGCTAGTTCGTGATATAATAATGAAAAGCCCGAAAAAAGAGATAGATGGACAAGAGAGTAGAAACGAATAGCGAGAGAAACAGAAAGAAGAAAGAAGAAGCTAGAGGAAAAAAAAGAAGGAACAGTGATTAAGAGAGATATACCTATTTAATATCTTTACCCAACCAACTCTACCACTTCTGAGCTCACTTCCCACCATTTATTCTGTCGATACACTTACTGTCGGGGACTTTGGCCAACTTTCTCCTGCTGTACCCTGCCAACAGGATCCTGATAGAGATGACCATTCAAGGTTGCCTTAGTCGTTTAGTTTAGTTTATTTATTGTCACGTGTATCGAGGTACAGTGAAAAGCTTTTGTTTTTCACTGAGCCAGTCGGTGGAAAGACAGTACACGATTACAATCGAGCCGTCCACAGTGTACAGATACGTGAGAAGGGGAACAACGTGACGCAAGGTAAAGCCAGTAAAGTCCGATCAAGGATAGTCCGAGGGTCTCCAATAGGCAAATAGTAGCTCAGCACTGCTCTCTGGTTGCGGGTGGATGGTCCCGTTGCCCGATAACAGTTGGGAAGAAACTGTCCCTGAATCTGGAGGTGTGCGTTTTCATACTACGCCCTTCGGCCCACCGGGTCCACGCTGACGAGCGATCCCCACACGCTAACACTATCTTACACGCTAGGGACAATTTACAATCTTTTCCGAAGCCAATTAACCTACAAACCTGCACATCTTTGGCGTGTGGGAGGAAACCGGAGCACCCGGAGACAACCCATGCGGTCACGGGGAGAATGTACAAACTTCAACAGAGAAAATTACAGTGCTTAATATGCAGACATAAAGGTGCTTTGCTTCAGTAGAAAAGGGTCAGGTGGGCATTGTAAAGGTGTGATTGCACCCAAGTAACTTGTATAAACCCTGTGATCACAGCAGTAATGTTTCAGTTTTGTCTATTGTCATGTACATACCGAGCTACAGTGAAAAACATTTGTTGCTTGCTAACCAGTCAGTGGACGATTACAATCGAGCCATTTACGGTGTATAGATACATGATCAGGGAATAACGTTTAGTGCAAGGTGAAGCCGGCAAAGTCCGATCAAGGATAGTCCGAGGGTCACCAACGTGGCATATAGTAGTTCAGGACCGCTCTCTGGTTGTGGTGGGATGATTCAGTTGCCTGATAACAGCCGGGAAGAAACTGGCCCTGAATCTGGAGGTGTGTGCGTTTTCACACTTCTGTACCTTTTGCCCGATGGGAGAGGGGAGAAGAGGGAGTGGCCGGGGTGCGACTCGTCCTTGATTATGCTTCTGCCCTTGCCAATGGAAGGGAGGTTGGTTTGTGTGATGGTCTGGGCTGCGTCCACAATTCTTTGTAATTTCTTGTGGTCTTGGATGGATTATGTTCTGGGAGTTGGAACAGAGAACAAACTTTTCAGCTGGGACCAAAGAAGAAAGAATAATATCTAACTTCCTGAAAGTATTGCTTTAATTTTCTCCAGTTTATTTTAACCATATGTGAAATGCAAATGATAGTTTGCTAAATGTGACTGTGTTCTTGGAGGGGTATGTTATAAACCTAGTATATATGACACAAATATCGCCTGCGCTTAATGACTGTGGAGTGCCCACATATGAGCAGCGTGGTGGCGCAGCGGTCGAGCTGCTGCCTCACAGCACCAGAGACCCGGGTTCGATCCTGACCACGGGTGCTGTCTGTGCGGAGTTTGTACGTTCGCCCCGTGACCACGCGGGTTTTCTCCAATGCTCATGGTTGATCAATCTCTCCCTCCCAACCCCATTCTCCTGCCATTTCCTTACAACTCCTGACATTCTTACTAATCAAGAATCTGTCAAACTCTGCATTAAAAATATCCATTGACTTGGCCTCCACAGCTGGCTGTTGCAATGAATCCGACAGATTCACCACCCTCTGATGAAATAAAATCCTCCCCATCTCCTTTCTAAAGGTACATCCTTTTATTCTGAGGCTATTGGCCTCCGGTGCAAGACTTTACCACCTACCCCTCTCCGCATTCACTTCACCCAGGCCACTCATTATTCGAAAAAGTTTCTATAAGGCCCCCTCTCTCACCCTTCTGAAAAAATCCTCAACAGAAATATAAGCAGAAATTGCAGGAAATATTCAGCAGGTCGGGCAACATTGCAACGAGAGAAATGGTATTAATATTTCATATCAATGAACTTCTATCAAAACTTAACTAAATGTTTTGGCCTGGTGGTAATATTTTCAGAATTAAACAACTCTCCAGTTTCTACCCGGTGCGTTTGCTGCACATTAGAACACTGCTCCTGTATCAGTTCTGTTGAAATATTTATAAAGCCCATTTGAATGAGGTTTTCATTATTTTCTGCACATCAGAACAGCTTTACACTTGGGCACATACCAAAGGAATGCAGACTGCACAGGCTGAACTCCTTTCAAAGACAGTGCGGCAGGGTGGAGCAGCGGTAGAGTTGCTGCCTCACAGCTCCAAGGACCCCGGGTTCGATCCCGACTACGGGCGCTTGTCGGTACGGAGCTTGTACATTCTCCCCGTGAGCTGCGTGGGTTTTCTCCAGGATCTCCAGTTTCATCCCACACTCGAATAATGTACAGGTTTGTAGATTAATTGGTTTTGGATAAAATTGTAAATTGTACCTAGTGTGTGAATGTGTAGGAAAATATTAATGTATGGGGATCGCTGGTCGGTTGACCAAAAGGCCTGTTTTCCCACTGTATCTGAACTAAATAGGTCATTAGTGATAGGAGCAGAATAACGCCATTCAGCCCATCAAGTCTACTCTGCCATTCAAGTCAAGTCAAGTCAAGTCACATTTATTTATATAGCACATTTAAAAAACAACTCTCGTTGACCAAAGTGCTTTACATTTATTATAAGAGTAGTATACACAAGCAGGCTACATACATATATACAAATAGCCCTCGCTCAGAGGACGTCAGGAAAGGCTTGGGAGAACAGATACGTTTTTAGACTAGACTTAAAGGAGTCGATGGAGGGGGCAGTTCTAATGGGGAGGGGATGCTGTTCCACAGTCTAGGAGCTGCGACTGCAAAGGCGCGGTCGCCCCTGAGCTTATGCCTAGACTGCGGGGCAGTCAGCAACCCCAAGCCGGCCGATCTGAGGGACCGGAGGTGGTGTGGTGGGTGGGAAGTCTTTCAATGTAGGTGGGTGCAAGCCCATTGAGGGCTTTGTAGACAAAGAGGAGGGTCTTGAAATTAATTCGGAACCGCACAGGAAGCCAGTGGAGAGAGGCCAGGATCGGGGTGATGTGGTCCCTTTTTCGGGTGCCCGCCAGGGGTCTCGCTGCGGCGTTTTGGACCAGTTGCAGGCGGGACAGGGAAGATTGGCTGATGCCAGTGTAAAGGGAGTTGCAGTAATCGAGGCGGGAGGAGATAAATGTGTGGATGATCTTTTCGAGGTCATCAAACTGGAGGAATTGTTTTATTTTAGCTGTCGGCCGAAGCTGGAAGAAGCTAGCTTTTACCGCGGCATTGACTTGTTTGTCAAACTTCAGTGCTGAGTCAAATACCACGCCAAGGTTTTTGACGTGAGGTTTGAGTAGTGGCTGATCTATCTCTCCCTCCTGACCCCATTCTCCTGCCTTCTCCCCATAACCCCGGACACTTTTACTAATCACAAATCTGTCAATCTCTGCCTTAATAATGTCCATTGACTTGGCCTCCACGGCCGTCTGTACCAAAGGATTCCACAGATTCACCACCCTCTGACTAAAGAGATTCCTCCTCACCTCCTTCCTAAAGGTACGTCCTTTAATTCTGAGGCTACGACCACTGGTTCTGGACCCTCCCACATCCTCTCCACGTCAACTCTATCCAAGCCTTTCACTATCCCTCTCAGAATCCAACATGATTTCCACAAAACCCCAAGCTAGAGGACGATGTCTCTGTCCCCATTGTCCAATGTTTGCTCCTGTCTCTGAGTACCTGTGTAACCTAGTGTGCCGACTGCAGCAAGAAAAGCAGCATTAACCAAAATGCTTACAGTGGCATTTTTCAAGGTGATAGCGTTCATTGTTCTTCCATTGCTCCTTTCTGTTTAAAAGCTCCAATGCCTTTCAGTTTTATTATTTTATGTTGAAAGAAGTGACTTACTATAATCAATTTCCATCCATTATTTTTCCCCTTTAGAGTGGATGAACACCTACATTCGCACTTTGTTTTCATCTTCCTCCTGTCAGCGTCGAATAAATGCACCGCTTTCTCTTAATCAACAGAAAAAAAAAAGTCCTCAAAATGGTCGCTGCATTTTGTGGCTCTTTTTGGGAGACTGGCGTTATTTTCTGTCAAGGAACACTCTGGTCAGGATGAAGAACCACAAGGGCCTTGAGTCTGACCCTCGCAAGATGGGCGTGGACGCACCATCATTTTCATGAGTTCACGTGTGATAGTAGCAGAATTAGGCCATTCGGCCCATCAGGTCTACTCCGCCATTCAATCATGATTGATCCATACTCCATACTGGAGTAACTCTGTGGGACAGGCAGCATCTCTGGATAGTCTGAAGAAGGGTCTCGACCCGAAACCTCACCCATTCCTTCTCTCCAGAGATGCTGCCCGTCCCGCTGAGTTACTCCAGCGTTGTGTGTTTGTCTTTGGTTTAAACCAGCGTCTGCAGTTCCTTCCTATACATGGCTGATCTATCTCTCCCTCCAAACCCCATTTTCCTGCCTTCGCCCCATAACCTCTGACACCCGTACTGATCAAGAACCTGCCAATGTCCGCCTTAAAAATATCCATTAACTTGGCCTCCACAGCCGTCTGTGACACGGAATTCCACAGATTCACCGCCCTTCCTCAGACTGAGAGTCAGGGGAGAGGGAGTGCGAGACACGGGAGGATAAGGAGTGAAAACGACAGATCAAAGCAAATGATGATAAGGAAATGTGGAATGGTTCAATGCTAGCTCTCTCCACAAGTATTGTCTGACCTGCTGAGTAGTAAGAAATGTAAGTAGTGTAAGACATCTGTCAGCTAATTTGTACGTGGTAATTAGCAAAGAGAGAACGAGCAAAGGTGCAACTCTTCAAGTGTTTGTTGATGTACGGATATTGGCGAAGATCCCAGAACGCACATCCCTGATCATCTTCAGAATTATTGCATGAGGCGTTTTTTTATGGCTTCATTTATAACCTCATTGAAAAAGACGGCATTTGTGAAATCGCAGGACTCCCTGGGTAATACGTTGGGAAGTAAACCTTCGATTCTGGGACTAAATCTCATCCCGGGGACATGTCCGGAATCAGACGCTTCTGCCTTCGATAGGAGAACGCTGACGTTGTACACTCTCCGGAGAGCTGCTTAGCAGAACCGCAGAGGGATGGCTCATCCCACAACACACATTAATGACATTTAGAGGGATTTACGTATTTGTTCACCGGATACAACAGTTTGCATAAGGAAACGGCATCTTTTGCTGCCAGCGTGGAACGGGGGCAGCGCAGTGGCGCAGCGGTAGTGTTGCTGCCTTACAGCGCTCACAGCACCAGAGACCCGGGTTCGATCCCGACTACGGGTGCTGTGTACGGACTTTGTACGTTCTCCCCGCCACTGCGTGGGTTTTCTCTGAGATCTTCGGTTTCCTCCCACACTAAAAAGGTTTGTAGGTCAATTGGCTTGGTATGAACTGTAAATTGTCCCTAGTGTGTGTAGGATTAGTGTTAATGTGCGGGGATCGCTATGTGCGGTGGGGACTCGGTGGGCCGAAGGGCCTGTTTCCGCGCTGTATCTCTAAAATAAACGAGGAAATGTCAACTGCTTTCCTTCTCTCCCCATCCTAGTTCTCCGACTAGTTTCACTGTCCTCCTGAGGCTGGCGTGCGTCGTTGTCACCTTTCTCATAGCTAACAATGAACTAGTCTACATTTTCCTTGAGCTTCGTCTCCTTTGATCTCTAGTTTTCACACCTTCCCCTTCCAGACTGATTCCTGGGATGTCAGGACTTTCATATGAGGAAAGACTGGATAGACTCGGCTTGTACTCGCTAGAATTTTGAAGACTGAGGGGGGGATCTTATAGAAACTTACAAAATTCTTAAGGGGTTCGATAGGCTAGATGCAGGAAGATTGTTCCCGATGTTGGGGCGGCCCAGAACAAGGGGTCACAGTCTAAGGATAAGGGGGAATTCCTTTAGGACCGAGATGAGGAAAACATTTTTCACACAGAGAGTGGTGAGTCTCTGGAATTCTCTGCCACAGAAGGTAGTTGAGGCCAGTTCATTGGCTATATTTAAGAGGGAGTTAGATGTGGCCCTTGTGGCTAAAGGGATCAGGGAGTATGGAGAGAAGGCAGGTACAGGATACTGAGTTGGATGATCAGCCATGATCATATTGAATGGCGGTGCAGGCTCGAAGGGCCGAATGGCCTACTCCTGCACCTATTTTCTATTTTCTATGTTTCTATAACCATATGTCTCCCTCCCCCCTGACTCTTAGTCAGAAGAAGGATCTCAAACTGATTCGACACCCATTCGTTGTCTCCAGAGATGCTGCCTGTCCCGCTGTGTTACTCCAATATCTTCGGTGTAAACCAGCATCTGCATTTCCTTCCCACACGTGCTCAGCATTGACTGTTGCGTGCTTCGACCATGCTTGTCTCCGAGTCAACAGTGAGAGGTGGAAATCCTGCGAATGACTATTTCTCTCATGGTTCTGCTCCTTCGTGTTTTACTTATCCATTCCCATCTTCTTCTCCTTTGCTGGAAGTGCGCATTCTCAGAGGGCGATTCCCCAAGAACCAGGGGTAGAGTTGCTGCCTTAGAGTAGCGCCAGAGACCCGGGTTTAATCCTGACTACGGGCGCTGTCTGTACGTTCTCCCTGTGGCCGAGTTGGTTTTCTCCGGCTGCTCCGGTTTCCCCCGCATTCCAACTGCATGCAGGTTTGCAGGTTATTTGGGCTTCTGTAAATTGTTTCTAGTGTGTAGGATATAATGATGTATCTGTGATCACTGGTCGTTTCAGACTCGGTGGGCCAAAGGACCTGTTTCCACACTGTATCTCTAAACTAAACTAAACTAATATTAATACTAATATTTACAAGAAACAGCTAATATGAACAGTATTTGAGTTTAATTTATTGTCATGTGTACCGAGGTACAGTGAAAAGCTTTTGTTGCGTGCTAACCAGCCAACGTAACGACAATACGTGATTGATTACACTCAAGCCATCCAATGTGTACAGATACACGTTAAAGGGAATAACGTGAATGACGTTTATTGCAAGATAAAGTCCTGTAAAGTTCAATTAAATATAGTCCAAGGGTCTCCAATGAGGTAGATTGTAGTTCAGTCTGAGGAAGGGTCTCGACCCGAAACGTCACCTATTCCTTTGCTCCATACATGCTGCCTCACACGCTGAGTTTCACCAGCACTTTTGTCTACATTCGATTTTCCCCAGCATCTGCAGTTCTTTCTTGAACAATAGGTTGTAGTTCTGCTCTCGAGTTGCTGGTAGGATGGTTCAGTTGCCTGATAACAGCCGGGAAGAAACTGTCCCCGAATCTGGGGGTGTGCGTTTTTACGCTTCTGCACCTTTCGCTGAATGGGAGAGGGGAGCAGAGGGAGCGGCCAGGGTGGGACCCGTCCCCGATTACGCGGCTGGCCTTGCCGAGGCGGCGTGGGTGTGAGGTAGGACGGTGCAACAAGGGATGATTGTTGGGACTTAAACCGGAATGAGAGGCAGGGGCCTAAGGTTATTGGCAAAGAACTGGAGGGTAGGTGAGGCTTGTTTAAATATGTCAATGAGATTCCCCGTCAGAATTCAATGAAGAACATCATCACGTCAAGCTCATGTCAAGTACATGTAAAGTACATGTCAAGTACATGTCAAGCACATCACGTCAAGTACATTTTTTCTCGATCTCTCATGATCGAGGTTGATGAGCTTCTATTCTAGTTGTGTAGTGGATTGGACAGGTTTGGAGGGGAATGGACCAAACGCAGGCAGGTGAGACTAGTTTAGCTGGGACATGTTGGCCAATGTGGGCAAGTTGGGCCAAAGGGCCTGTTTCCACACTGTATCACTCTATGACCTTATGACTCTATAACTTGGGCAATGGGGTTTATGATTGCTATGTCTCTGCCCACAACTGAATGATATGGTATGCAATGGCACTTTATTTGTCACGTGTACAGAGGTACAGTGAAATTCATTTTTGTATACAGTTCAGTACACGTACCACGATACATAAGCACTTTGATACATATTAGACAAGCATCTCGGATACAGCGCAAGTGTACAGCAGTAGTACTCTGAGGCAGTGTACAGGGTCGCCAGTATGGCACCATTTTCATGTCCCAGTTGGTGTAAGTGCAGTTAGACAGGTACATGGATAGGACTGGGTTGGAGGGATGTGGACCAAACGGGGGCAGATGGGACTAGTGTAGCTGCGACATGTTGCCTGGTGTGGGCAAGTTGGGCCAAAGGGCCTATTTCCACGTGGTATCATTCTATGGCTCTTCTTCTTCTTGCGAATGAAACATAAATAAACCAAAGGAATAGTTAGATCTCAAGCCGGGTGTTGAGCAGCCAGGTTGTTGTCTCTGCGTCAATGTCTGCCAGGCCCTGACAGAGCTCCATTTGGTGGGTGGTAGAGCGGGCACCCAGAGATGACACGGTTGGCTGTCTGTTGTTCTGCTCCGCATTCACAGGCTGGGCTCTGGCGGAGCCCCCCATCTCCACACGCTGGCAATGAAACGCCCAACTCCAGTACCAAGTCTGTTGAGCTTCACCCCTGCTCCTCTGGGGAGGTCAGACCCTGGACAGCTTTCATCTAGTGAAGCGATGTAGCTGTGTAATGGAGATGAGGTTGCCTTCCACTCCTGTGACCACTTGGTGGCTATGACTCCATGACTAAGTGACTAATGAGGGCAGTATGGAAACCACAGACCTTTTCGCATAAAGGAATGAGCAGGGCGGATAAGTTTGTTACATGGTGCACTCCTTCTGCCATTTACACTGTAATTCTGCATGCTCTCAACGCATGGATAGATTTCAATGTTCTGAATGCCATTCAGGATAATCCTCCTCCCCCCCCACTTTGAGTGCGTCACGGGACAAAGATTCTCAAGAGCCCGTGAAGATGCTGGACTTTTTCCAAGAGGGCTTGGAGCGCACCATTAACTCTTTTCCTCGGTCCACCCGCAGTCTCTTCCTGTGGAGGAGCTCAGAACGTCTATGTGTCGGAAGGAACTGCAGATGGTGGTTTACACCGAAGATAGGCACAAAATGCTGGAGTAACTCAGCGGGACAGGCAGCAATCTCTGGAGAGAAGGAAAGGATGGCATTTTGGGTCGAGACCCGTTCTTCAGGCGTGAGGAAGCGTCTCGACCCGAAACATCACCCATTCCTTCTCTCCAGAGATTGCTGCCTTGCCCCATTGAGGCCCACATATTTTCAATATTTCTAAGTTACTCCAGCATTTTGTTTCTATCTCAGAAAATCAATGTGGTGAGACTGGTGGCAAGATGTGAATGATGTCACCAAATCAATGTAGCAATGTGGGGTGTGGGAGACAGTCTACTAACACACACATTCTGGATGTGTGAGCAATTCAGAGGTTAGTTGACAGGTTACCTGGAGGAACCCCGTGCAGTCACAGGTGTGCACACTCCACACAGACAGCATCAGAGGTCGGAATTGATCCTAGACCACTTAGCAGTTTAGCTTTGAGATGCAGCGCGGAAAAAGGCCGTTCGGCGCGCCGGGCCTGCTCCGACCAGCGAGCCCCGCACACTAATACTATCCGACACACTCTGGGGACAATTTACATTTACATCAAAGCCACAAACCAGTACAAACCAATTATCGTACAGAGCTGTACAACTTTGGAGTGTGGGAGGAAACCGAACATCTCGGTGAAAACCCACGGGGAGAACGTACAAACTCCGTACAGACGGCACCCGTAGTCAGGATCGAACCGGGGTCCCTGGCGATGTAAGGCAGCAACTCTACCGCTGCGCCACCGTGCCACCGTTCTACCAGCGGTCATGCGTGGTCTTCCTGCTGACTGGTTATCACGCGACAAAAGCTTTTCGCTGTACGTCGGTAGACGTGACAATAAACCGAGCTCGACTCAACGCAACTCAACCGCGCGGTTGTGCTGCCGGGAATAGTTTTCCATCAGCTCCGAAGATCCTGTGGGAAATTTGATGCAGTTGGGATTCATTAAACCTTATGACTTTGCACAAACGAAGAACGGTTTCATCCTTGATTAATTTTGAAGATTGTTTGATCTTTCCTGGTTTATTAATTACCTCTCCGAGCAAGTCCATGTCCTTAAATATTTTTAACATCTTAGCTGGGAAGCCAAACAAGTCGTAATTAAAAAAAAGAATGGGTTTATATATTGGACAGACTTTACCGATCAATATTTACCACACACCACTAACCATAAAGAATGTAATGTCAAGAACGTTATTTAAATATCCTGGTACATGTGAAACGATTTTATTCTCTGGCACAGGAGTACATAGCACAGCATCAGCGGAGCATGAAATAAGTTAATTTTGCTGAGCTTCAGTAAAGTACGTCCACAGGTCTCACAATCTTTTTGACCATTTTATAGTGAGAGGCACACTTGATACGATACCATACGTTAGAATCTTTATTTACCCTGACAAGGCCAAGTTAGTGGATATTTTTAAGGCAGAGGTAGATAGATAGATTGTTGATTAGTACGGGTGTCAGGGGTTATGGGGAGAAGGCAGGAGAATGGGGTTAGGAGGGAGAGATAGATCAGCCATGATTGAATGGTGGAGTAGACTTGATGGGCTGAATGGCCTAATTCTACTCCTATCCTTTATGACATTATGACCTTATTACCCTATGACCTTATGAGGGAAATTGGTCTGCCAACAGTCATAAAACACAACAAGATGCATGAAACATGAAATTAAAGTGATGAGTGGAAAGTCCAGGATTGGGGATGTGCAAAGATTGGGGGGGGGGGGGGGGGGGGGGAGGGGTCAGTCTACCCCACGACAGAAGGGGGTGGAGTCGAACAGTTTGATAGCCACAGGAAAAAAGGATCTCCTGTGGCGTTCTGTGCTGCATCTTGGTAGAACCAGTCGTTTGCTGAAGGCTCCCCTGCCCTTGTATCTATCCCTGTATGCTTTCCAAAATATACAAAGCTTTGCACTTTTAGGGCCTACTTGTTGTCTGTTGTGCAGTATTGAAGGTCACAGAAACAGACTGATTAGGTCTTTGCACAAGGGCGAGTAGTCATTGACAAACATCGCTGATGAGAAATGTAGACAAGGTCAATATAGTCTAGTTTATTGTCATATGTACTGAGGTACAGTGAAAGGCTTTTATTGCGTGCTGTCCAGTCAGCGGAAACACAATACATGATTACAATCGAGCCACTTACGGTGGATAGATACATGATAAGGGAATAACGTTCAGTGCAAGGTAAAGCCAGGAATAATCCATTCCGTTTAACAGAGAAGGTAAGAACCTCCAAGAAGGTTTAG
Organism: Okamejei kenojei; assembly: GCA_035221665.1. Classification (NCBI taxonomy): domain Eukaryota; kingdom Metazoa; phylum Chordata; class Chondrichthyes; order Rajiformes; family Rajidae; genus Okamejei; species Okamejei kenojei. The sequence continues at coordinate 9,293,351 of CM069156.1, forward strand.
GTTCAGGTTGAGGTGTGGATTTATTATTGTCACATGTACTGAGGCGTGCTACCCAATCAGACAATATACACAAACACAATCCAGCCAAGTTCAAGTGCAATAGGTAGAGTGAAGACAGAGATACAGAGTGTATATATAATTGTCAGCAGGGATTAAAATAAATATTATTTTACGGCATGGTCATGCAGCGGTAGAGCTGCTGCCTTACAGCACATGCAGCGCCGGAGATCCAGGTTCGATCCTGACTACGGGCGCTGTCTGTACAGAGTTTGTACGTTCTCCCCGTGACCTGCGTGGACTTTCTCCGAGATCTTCGGTTTCCTCCCACACTCCAAAGACGTACAGGTGTGTAGGTTAATAGGCTTGGTAAATGTAAACGTTGTCCCTAGTGGGCACAGGGTAGTGTTAATGTGCGGGGATCGCTGGTCGGCGCGGACCCGGTGGGCCGAAGGGCCTGTCTCCGCGAGATCTTCGGTTTCCTCCCGCACTTCAAAGGCGTACGGGTTTGTAGGTTAATCGGCTTGGTGCAAATGTAAAATTGTCCCGCGTGTGTCTCGGATAATTCTAGTGTATGGGGCGATCGCTGGTCGGCACGGACTCGGTGGGCCGCGGGGCCTGTTTTTCGCACTGTATCTCTAAAGTAAACTAAAGCACGATCACATTATCTCATTCTCTCTCTGGGACTAATTTGAACTGGTGAATTTGAAGCTAAAAAGGTCTCTCTATAAACAGATTAGTGGTTTTGAAACTGATCTCCTTGAACAAGTCGATGATACATAACACTGGCCATAGTTGCCCAGGTCATTCATATTAAACTGGTCACCACTTCCATCAAAGCAAAAAGGTATCCTCATGTAACCAGATCATCTCCGTCACATTATCTCTCCCTTGTCGGGAATATTAACCAAACATTTCGCTGCGGTGTTCTTGGGAAAACACATTGGTTTGGCACGATTCTCTCAGTTTCGTCAGCAAGGTCTCACTGGGGAAAGGAAAAATAAATTGCTAAAATCTGTCCTGGCCCAACAGTGAAATACATGAAAATATAGCTCGCAAATAAGGAAAGAAGTACAGAATGTTAGGAGGGGCATAGATGGGGTAGATAGTCACAACATTCTTTGCAGGGTGCAAATGTCAAAGGCTCGAGGTCCTAGCTTTGTCGGTGAGAGGGACAACGCTTCAAGGAGATGTGCAGGGCAGGTTTCTTTACACAGAGGGTGGTGGGCATCTGGAACTTGCTGCCTGGGGTGGTGGTTGTCGGAGAGCTAGGAGGGCCGTCGGAGAGCTACTTGGATGGGTTGGTGGGGGGGAGGTGTGGAGAATGATGGAGAGGATCCTGAGTGGGAGGCTGCCGAGAACAAAGTGGTATATTCCACTGTACCTACAGTAACACTGTGTCACTGTATCACTGTAGCATGTAAAAGGACCCTAGTGAGACCACACCTGGAGTATTGTGTGCAGTTTTGGTCCGCTAATTTGAGGAAGGACTTTCTTGCTATTGAGGGAGTGCAACGTAGAGAGGGAGTGCAGCGTAGAGAGAATGGAGCGGCTGGGCTTGTACGCTCTGGAGTTTAGAAGGATGACAGAGGATCTTATTGACACATATTATATTATTAAGGGTTTGGACACGATAGAGGCAGCAAACATGTTCCCGATGTTGGAGGAGTCCAGAACCAGGGGCCATGGTTTAAGAATAAGGGGTAAGGCATTTAGAATGGAGACGAGGAAACTCCTTTTCACACAGAGAGTTGTGAGTCTGTGGAATTCTCTGCCTCAGAGGGCGGTGGAGGCCCGTTCTAGATACTTTCAAGAGAGAGCTAGATAGGGCTCTTAAAGATAGCGGAGTCAGGGGATATGGGGAGAAGGTAGGAACGGGGTACTGATGGGGATGATCAGCCATAATCACATTGAATGGCGGAGCTGGCTTGAAGGGCTGAATGGCCTACTCCTGCACCTATTGTCTATTGTTCATTGACCCGCCGGGGGGGGGGGGGGAGGGAGGGGGAGGGGGGTGGTGCGAGGGTGGGGTGGGGTATGCTGCCACGTGCAGTGGCGGGCAGCAGATAGGACCGTTCGGTGAACATTTGCAACTTTGCCAGCGCCAACACTTGGTGACACTGGCGTACTGCTACATGGTTTTACAGGGTTGTATGCAAAGCAAACACATTTCACTGTATCTATAGTGACACTGTGTCACCGTATCGCTGTAGCGTGTGATCCAGTGGTATAGTATCAGTGGTACACTGATGAAGTAATATTGGTACATCAATAAAGTATTATTGAATCGAATTAGTGGAGGCAGAGACGATAGTGGCATATAAGAGGCATTTGGATAAGCGCATGGATGTGCGGGGAGTGGAGGGATATGGATCACATGCAGGCCAGGCGGAAGGGATTAGTTTAACGTGGCAACATGGACATTGTGGGCCGAATGGCCTGTTCTCGTGCCATACTGTTTAATGTGATTTAAAGGGGTTGCATGAAAGTGTGAATGAATGTGACTTATTCCACGTCGTGCTTCCACAGTGTTAATTAGAGTTTGTACGTTCTCCCCGTGACCTGCGTGGGTTTTCTCCGAGATCTTCGGTTTCCTCCCACACTCCAAAGACGTGCAGGTTTGTAGGTTAATTGGCTTGGTATGAATGTAAATTGTCCCTAGTGGGTGTAGGATAGTGTGGGCTACTGCCTTACAGCGCCAGCGACCTGGGTTCGATCCTAACTATGGTGCTTGTTTATACGTTCTCTGTGACCTGCGTGGTTTTTCTCCGAGACCTTCCGTTTCCTCCCACACTCCAGGTGTGTAGGTTAATTAGGTAGAGTGTGTAGGTGTGTAGGTAGAGTTGTGAATTTGTGGAATTCCCTGCCACAGAGGGCAGTGGAGGCCAAATCACTGGATGGATTTAAGAGAGAGTTGGATAGAGCTCTAGGGGCTAGTGGAGCCAAGGGATATGGGGAGAAGGCAGGCACAAGTTATTGATAGCGGACGATCACAATGAATGGCGGTGCTGGCTCGAAGGGCCGAATGGCCTCCTCCTGCACCTATTTTCTATGTTTCTATGTTTCTATTAACTGGCTTGGCAAATGTAAAAAATGTTAAAAAAAAATCATGGGTGTAGGATAGTGTTAATGTTCGGGGATCGCTGGTCGGCACGGACCCGGTGGGCCGAAGGGCCTCTTTCCACGCTGTATCTCTAAACTAAACTAAACCTGCGAGGATCGCTGGTCGTTGGTTTCGAGAGGCGGTATCTCGAAAAGTGAAAACTGTAACTCACATTTACAATCTTATAACCAGGCTTTTCAGAACAGGGACATACCTCTGCCAGTAAATCTGCTAATAGCCTGCTAACATCTATTCGGTAAATTAAACCACCAACTTGCAGTTGTGCTGTGCATAATCTCTCGCTTCACAATGTTGTAACACGGTCTACAAGCCCTATTCCAAGAAGTGACAGATAAAAGCCTTTACTGAGGCACATGTTTAAACAACTCACAGTGATCAATGGAGCTCTTGTTCTGTAGCTGACACCAGACATGATAACTTGGCGCATGCTAAACCTGCTCTGATTCTCTTCCTGAAAGCCGAGGGAGGTTCTGACAGATGATTTATGTCGGGTGGCACAGAGTTACTCCACCATTCCCTCTCAACACCACTCTCCTGCCTTCCCTCCCCCTCCCACCCCTTAACATTTGACACCCAAAATAACATACTAATTGTTATTATTTAACATTTGGGCCGCACGGTGGCGCAGCGGTAGAGTTGCTGCCTCGCAACGCCAGGGACCCGGTTTCGATCCCGACTACGGGTGCTGTCTGTACGGAGTTTGCACATTCTCCCCGTGACTTGCGTGGGTTTTCTCCAGGTGCTCCGGTTTCCTCCCACGCTCCAAAGACGTACAGGTTTGTAGGCTAATTGGCTTTGATAAAGATTGCAAATTGTCCCTAGTGTGTGTAGGGTAGCGCTAGTGTACGGGGGATCGCTGGTCAGTGCAGACTCGTTGGGCCGAAGGGCCTGTTTGCACACTAACTCCAAAGTCTAAAGTCTAAAGTAAAGAGAAACAACTTCAAGTTGGGGCATAGTTAGCAGTGTAATCATCAGGGATGTGGGCATCCTACTCATAAAATCATTAAGCAGCGACTATATTTGTGTCATATATATTAGATATAGGACAGCGTTAGTGTACGGAGGATCGCTGGTCAGTGCGGACTCGGTGGGCCGAAGGGCCTGTTTTTCTATGCTGTATCTCTAAACTAAACAGAAGGCGGACTGGGTTCACGTTGCAGTTGGTTCTCCTGTTGAAGTGATCATGGATCTGACGGACCCGCTGAGTAGGACTAGGAGGTAGCACTGTGTGTTGGAGAAGTGAGCGCCATTTCTGTCTCGCCGGGTGGCCTGAGCGCTTAGACTTTCCCTGGTGCGATCGTGCAGTCTGGTGCAAGAGAGCTGCGGCTGGTGTGACACAGGGAACTACTCCCCAGGATCGGCCGCTGGTTACACGCTATCTGTTGTTTACTTTCTGTTCAACGTTCATCGTAGGTGGGCTTCCTACTTATTTAACGGCGCCACCATTTTTGCCGCCACTTCGTCAGGTTCACAGCCCCGGCCTGGCCAGGCGTGACCGTGGTATCCTCCGCCACTGCTCCACCGCTGTAGGCCGCGTGCAGTCCACACGCTCGGCCTCTTGGAGCGGAGTCCGGTCCAGCCGAGCCCCAGGCTGCTGCAGGGCCTCCAGCGGCCCACTCCCCCATCAAGGCCGTGGACTCCCTCCCACAGCCCGTCTGCTCACCGGCCCTCCGGCCTTCTCTGTGACACGGTTCCACTGTACACGGTGGGTGAGCTACGGAGTCATAGAGTCATAAAGTGATACATCTTGCAAACAGGCCCTTTGGCCCAACTTGCACACGCCAGCCAACATTTCCCATCTAGACTACTCCCACCTGCCCACGTTTGGTCTGTTTCCCTCCAAACCTGTCCTATCCATGTACCTGTCTAACTGCTTCTTAAAAGTTGGGATAGTCCCTGCCTCAACTACCTCCTCAACTACCTCCATACACCCACCACCCTTTGTGTGAAAAAGTTACCCCTCAGATTCCTATTAAATCTTTTCCCCTTCACCTTAAACCATGTCCTCCAGGTGCCCGCTGAACTGAAGAGGCAGTTTGGCAAATCGCTCTGATGAATCTGGAGCCATCCTTCCCATAAGTTCATAACTTCCAGGAGCAGAATTAGACCATCAACTCTTCCGGCTCTAGATACAGTCGATGATGATGACAGGAATCCAACCTTATTTACAAAGTGGGCACACGCACTGAAAATGTCAGCAGATTCGACCTATGGTCATTGTTCGTAGGTTCATAACTTCTAGGAGAGGAATTAGGCCATTCGGCCCATCAAGTCTACTTCCCCATTTAGTAATGACGGATCTATCCTTCCCTTTCAACCCCATTCTCCTGTCTTCTCCCCATAACTCTGAATCCCGCGCTAATGAAGAATCTGCCAATCTCCGTCTTAATAATATCAGTTGACCTGGCCTCCACAGCCGTCTGTGGCAATGAATTCACACACTGATCTGTTTGGTAGTCAATGCCTACTTTTATGTTCTGTTGTGCTGAAGCAAAGCAAGAATGTCATTGTCCTGTCAGGGACACACGACAATAAAACTCTCTTGACTCTTGAGATGCACCACTCTCTGACTAAAGAAATTCCTTCTCATCTCCTTTTATTCTGAGAGTATAACCTCTGGTCCTAGACTCTCCCTTTAGTGGAAGCATCCTCTCCACATTCAAGTACAAACTCAGTACAGACAAGCACCCGTGGTCAGGATCGAACCCGGGTCCCCAGCGCTTCAAGGCAATAGCTCTACCCGCTGCGCCACCGTGCCGCCCCTTAAGTGGGAAGATTTCTTCCTGTGCCAATTAATGTGAAATTCATAACTGTGTATCGCTTTAGCTGAATAGAGCAAATTCAATCCACTCATTTTTGTGAAGAGACTCTGAATTTATTAGGAGCAACACCCAATAAATCGGCGAAGGCAAATGTTTTTTATGGAACGTGTTGCAATGTCAGACTGAGCTGTCTGCCTTCGTAGTTAAAGACCTGCCGAGGCAATGCGACACGCTGAGACCAGTGATCAGAAAGGCACTGTGGAAGTCCCACACTCTGAAAGCTGTGACTGGATCGACTAAAGATCATGTAAGCACAACTCTACAAATCCAATTAATCCCCATTTATTATTCCTTAGCAACCTGCTGTTAATAATTCCCCACAGGGAGGCCAAAGTTATTAACTGAGGCCTCAATCTTTGGACTTTAAAGGGCCTATTAACACACTGATGCAGTGCCCTAATGTGCGAACGTTGAAATTTCGATATAAATACATTTACTTTCGCCTGTTTTTTTTTATTGCACTCTGCACGGTTCCATTTCCAAAGCACTCAGAATCCATTTTGAGATTGAAGCATGCAGGAGGGAACCCGCAGATGCTGGTTTAAACCGAAGACAGGCACAAAAGGCTGGAGGAACCCGGCGCCGGTCAGGCAGCGTCTCTGGAGAGAAGGAATGGGCGACGTTTCGGGTCGAGACCCTTCTTCAGACTGATGTCAGGGGAGGGGTCGGGGCATAGAAAGAACGTGGTCGGAGACAGTGAGACTAGTGGGAGAACTGGGAAGGGGAAGGGGATGGAGTGATGTTTCGAGTCGAGACTGAGATCAGGGGAGCGAGGAACTAGAGCAAGGGTTCCCAACCTGGGGTAAATTTATCCCCAGGGTATATTTCTCCTACCCAGGGGGTAAAATTGTTGATTCTGGATAGCTGTACATATTTTTTCTCATTGCCTGACTGTGTTTGGTTCCGGTATCTGTTGAAGGGTCTCGACCCGAAACGTCGCCTATCTCCTTCGCTCCTTAGATGCTGCTGCACCCGCTGAGTTTCTCCAGCTTTTTGTGTACCCTCTGTTGATCATTAGTTGTTCATAAATAAGTGAAATAAAATTGTTATGTGCTATTAAAGTGGACAGGGGTAAATGGGATGAAAAAGGTTGGGAACCCCAGAACTAGAGGCACGGAAAGATACAGAACAAATCGGAGCCAGCACCGATGACAAGGGTCTGAAGAGGGGTTTCGACCTTTCTGTTTCCCTCTCCCCAGACTCTCAGTCTGAAGAAGGGCCTCGACCCGAAACGCAACCTGTTTATTTTCTCCAGAGATGCTGCCGGACCAGCTTTTTGTGTCCATCTTCGGTTTAAACCAGCATCTGCAGTTCCTTCCTACGCATTAAAAAATCTATCAGCATTTTGCCAGGCACATTAACACTATTTCCCTGTCTGGCCAACTGACCAGTTTCCATCAATTTGTTTTAATTTCAGATTTCTAACATCTGTAATCTTTCTTACAATTAATTACAGATGCGATTAAACGCTGAGCTTTTCCATCAATTTGTTTTTATTTCAGATTTCAAGCATCTGTATCTGTTCTTTTAATTGTCTTAAAAGTGTCTCATCACTGACAAATGTGCTCAGGGGAAAAACAAAGAGCAAAACAGGCAGAACTACAAAGTGTTGGATCGCAGAGAGATGATGTCTGTCCTTAGAAACGTCACCCTGCAGAACCATTATAGTTCAGCAGCATGGATTTGCAAATTGCTGGAAATACCTAAGGCAATCTTGGTGAAGGACAATTTTTGGCAGGCATGTTACCACTAGGACAATTAATGCAGTGGTACATTTCCAAATTAAGGGAATTGCATTAAAGGGGCGGCTCGGTGGCGCAGCGGTAGAGTTGCTGCCTCACAGCGTCAGAGGCCCAGGTTCGATCCTGACTACGGGTGCTGTCTATACGGAGTTTGTACGTTCTCCCCGTGACCGTGTTGGCTTTCCCCGGGTGCTCCGGTTTCTTCCCGCACTCAAGATGTACAGGTTTGTAAGATAATTTGGCTTTGATAAAAATGGTAAATTACCCCTGGTGTATAGGATAGTGCCAGTGTGTGCGGATTACTGGTCTGTGCGGACTCGGTGGGCCGAAGGGCCTGTTTCCGCGTTGTGTCTCTAAACTAAACTAAATTTGCTCTCTCAGTTATTTTGTACTTTCTCTGTGTAATCTCGAAGAATTGTCTTTAAGCTGGAACGTGTGGAAGGATGATTTATATCGAGATGCACCCAGACTGCGAGGGTCGGAGCTATTGGGACAGATTGGGCAAACTAGGATTTCTTGGAGCACAGGAGGTTAAGGTGGTGTTGGTATAGGGGTGTCTAAAATCATGAGAGGAATTGATAGCATGAATGCACAGAGTCTTACACACGGAGTAGCGGAATCAGGAACCAAAAGACTAATAATGGGCCCGTCCCATTTACGCGACTTTCTCGGCAACCTTCATAGGTCGTTGCAGGTCGCAGAAAATGTTCAACATGTTGAAAATCCAGCAGCGACCAGAAGAAGGTACGACTCTTTTGGCAGAGTACGCACGACCATCCAGGCGTCACCCCACGACAAGCGTCTTTCTGGTCGCCGCTGAATTTTCAGCATGTCAAAGTCGTGTAAGTGGGACAGGCCCAAGAGGTTTAAGGTGAGAGGGGAAGGATTTAATAGGAACCTGAGGGGCAAGTTTTCCACTCAGAGGGTGGTGGGCTCACTGAACTGTTCTGTATTCATGCCTACTATGTTCTGTTGTGCTGAAAAATAGCAAGAATTTCATTGTCCTATCTGGGACACGTGACAATAAACTCTCTTGACTTGACTTGACTTGACTTGAAAAAATGGAAAAAAGCTGCCGGAGGATGAGGTTGAGGCAGGTACTATCACTACATTTAAAAGACACTTGGCCAGGCACAGGGATAGGAAAGATTCAGAGGGGCATCTTGATCGTCAGGTACGAGTTGGGTCAAAGGGTCTGTTGTGTGCCGCATGACACGATGACTCTAATTCCTCAAGGGCCTTGTTATAGTTTCAGGTCTGACCAATATATTAAATGAAATTCAGCTTCAGGTCCCTCAGCAGTTGTAACATTCATCACCACACAATTTCCAGCCATGCAATGGTGTAATTTAGGAACCGCAAAAACTAAACTGTGTGAACTGGCTTAGATAGTCCTACATTTACCATAGAACCTAACACAAGAACAGGCCCTTTGGCCCACAATGTCTGTGCTGGACATTATGAAAGGGATGCAAGAGTGGAACTCCTAGGACAACTACGGTGGTGAAGGGGGAGAGAGTGGTGTGGGGGGGCAATGCAGAAGTTCATAAGGTCATGTGATAGGAGTAGAAAAAGGCTATTCAGCCCATCAAGTCTACTCTGACATTCAATCATGGCTGATCTATCTCTCCCTCCTAACCCCATTCTCCTGCCTTCTCCCCACAACCCCAGACACCCGTACTAATCAAGAATCTATCTATCTCTGCCTTAAAAATATCCACTGACTTGGCCTCCACAGCTGTCTGCGGCAATGAATTCCACAGATTCACCACCCTCAGACCAAAGAAATGTCTCCCCATCTTATACTCATCTCCTTCCTAAAAGAACGCCCTTTAATTCTGAGGCTATGACCTCCAGACTCGTGGACTCTCCCACTGGTGGAAATGTTATCTCCACATCCACTCCACTCGAGTTACTTGTAATTAGAGATATCATGGTTCACACCGCTGGGGTTGTAAGCTGGCCAAGCGCAATATGAGATGATGTTCCTGCAATTCGTCTAATGTTCACACCAGGATCTAAAATTAGACGTGATATTCTATCACAGGGAGCGGTTAGCAGGCCAAGCAGAGGAGGGGATTCAGCAAAGAGAGGGAGGATGGAGAATAAAGGAGGAAAAGATAAAAGTTATACAGTCAATTCTTTCTTGTGTGTTTTCTTTTGCATTATGGAGTTTCCATCTTCCACTCTGGTCTTGTCCAGAACAAAATAATGTCAGGTAACCCCACAGTACAATGTTTGGAGGTTTTCAAGCTAAACTCCAAGAAGCACAGTCTTTATGTGATGTCTTTGCCTCAAGATTTCATGTGTTCATCAGTGATAGGAACGGAATTACGCCATTCGGCCCATCAAGTCTACTCCGCCACTCAATAATGGCTGATTTATCTTTCCCTCTCAAACCCATTCTCCTGCCACCTCCCCATAACGCCTGACTCCCGTACTAATCCATCTCTGCCTTAAAAATATCCATTAACGGCCTCCGCAGCCTTCTGTGGCAATGAATTCCACAGATTCGCCACCCTCTGACTAAAGAAATTCCTCCTAAAATCCTTCCTAAAGGAACGGCTTTTAATTCTGAGGATATGACCTCAGGTCTTAGACTCTCCCACTAGTGAAAACATCCTCTCCACATCCAGGCCTTTCACAATTCGGTAAGTTTCAATGAGCCCCCCCCCCCCCCCCCATCCTGCTACACTCCAGCGAGTAGAGGCCCAGTGCCGTCAAACGCTCATCATATGTTAGCCCAGATTTCAGTGCAGTTCCGTTCAGTTCAGTGACCTTAAGTGCTCAGAATTACTTCTTCATCCCAACAGAAAGTCAATATATGCTCTGTTATGAGCATATATTTCCAAGCTTGTGCATCGAGAGACACAAATAGGCTTACTCTATGGGGGAAAAAATACATCTTTGGAACTCAGTGGCTTTCTTTAAAACAAGATATATGGTTGTAATATTCTCGGTTTGTGTTGAGGTGATTTAGGAATGCTCCACTCTTTCTCCCGACGTTTCCTGAGTTTTGATGAAAACTGCAGTGTCAGTTCGGCTTTTGAATACAGAGTCCAGAAGCAATGATAGTCTGTAAATCACAGCAGTAATAAATGTAGCAGAGGGGTTTTTCTCTAAAGACTAGGACAAATGTCAGTTAGACAGCTTGGGTATCTGCCCAAGGCTTCTGGAAATCTGAGTATGGAATCTATTCAATGAACAAAGCCATGTTTTAGTGATTTGGTAATAATGATTGCCCCAGGGATTGTTTTGAGGCCATCATAAAAAATGACAATTTATTAAGTTTACTATTCTGCCCCACCATCACATGGTCGAGGAAGATGTGTGCAGGCACTTTCAAATCTATTACACAATGGAATCATTCAAATGAAGAATGCTGTTGCCTGCTTCTCTTTGCTTCGCTGCGTGAATGAAGCACTTGCCTTCTCTTCGTGGCTCTAATGTGCAGTGTACCATCATGTATCCATGTGTTTAAACGCCCAGACAAGCACACAAACCGACCTCCCTTCCATTGACTCCACTCACACCTCGCGCTGCCTCGGCAAAGGCCAGCAGCATCATCAAGGGCGAGTCGCACCCTGGCCACCCCCTCTTCTCCCCTCTTCCAACGGGCAAAAAGGTGTCGAAGTGTGAAAACGCACACCTCCAGATTCAGGGGCAGTTTCATCCCAGCTGTTATCAGGCAACTGAACCATCGTACCAACATACTAGAAAGCGGTCCTGAGCTACTAGCTACCTCACCGGAGACCCTCAGACAATCTTTGATCGGACTTTACCGGGTTTATCTTGCACTAAACGTTATTCACGTTATTACCTTTATCATGTATCTGTACACAGTGGAGGGCTCCATTGTGATCACGTATTGCCTTTCCACTGACTGGTTTGCACGCAACAAAGGCTTTTCACTGTACCTCGGTACACGTGGCCATAAGCTAAACTCAAACTCAAACTGAAATCAAAAGAGTGATGGGTTCATTTATGATCATATTATCATATTAGCTGGCTTCCATTTACTCAAGTATTCAAACATTTGGGTCGCGCCACGAATAAAAAGCGATGGGATCATGCACCACGACCCAGTTATATAAACAATGAACTTCAGGGGTGGACTAGCTCAGGAAACACATCAGTAATGTAAATTACTGGCTTAGCCAAAGGATCTTCCTTCCCACCCCTGTTTGGTTTAATTTAGTTTAGTGATACGGCGCAGAAACAGGCCCTTTGGCCCACCGGGTCCGCGCCGACCAGCGATCCCCGCACACAAACACTATCCTACATACTAGGGACAATTTTATTTCACATTTATACCAAGCCAAATAACCCACAGACCTGGATGTCTTTGGAGTGTGGGAGGAAGCTGAAGATGGTGATTCCTGATCTAATATTATCCCTTTAGTCTGGTTCGGGCAATCACTGAGGGATTCCAAACCCTTCTTTATTCGTATACAAACTCTGCGGGGACGGGCTCGGATCTACGCACTCGAGCCCTCAGCGGAAATGCTCCTAGCGTAAACAGAACAGAAAGAAACAACCAACACGCCCAAACGAATTACACGCCCTTTTATCCCCCTAAACGGAGGCGGTAACCCCGAAGGGTGCGAAAATACAATTGGGGGGGGGTGTCATCCCTACATGTCAATCACTTCTTACAGATAGGAAATCACATTAAGAGGCACTTACTTTGCTCAATGATAAACGATGTATACAAAAAAAGCACTTAACACACATACCATGTATAAACACTAAATCCTTTACCCAATTGCAGACCTGGGTTTAGCGTCTGTTTAACATTAACCCAGGCTTGGCGGCACCCAGGGCTTCCTTGGAACAGAAACAGTTGGTAGCTTCTTTACAAATCTGGACTTCTTCTTCTTCTTGCGTATGGCATACACAGCCTAAAGTTGTAAGACAACGTGTTCTGTTTGATCTTCTGTTTGTGCACGCCAGGTCGATTGCATTCGTTGAAACAGGGTGGACCACGTGAAGGTTGCAATCTCCCACCCCAGATCTGGACTTGATGGCAACATTGAATTCCATGAGCCTCTTGCACCTGGCGTCCCTTTGTCACCTCCACAAAGCTTGACCTTTTTCACAGATCCGCATATCTACAAAGATCTCGTGCCGGGCAGGGGGAAGAACGTGCAAACTCCTTGCAGACGGTGCCACTGTGCCGCCCAACGGTGTTGTTGTTCGTCCTTCGCAGTTGAAGAAGACCATGACCTCAGTGTTTTTGTTTGTGGATCTGGAGGAGACTGGTGAGGCCGATCCGGGCCCGGAAGGCTCGCCCGCATACGGGACACGGTTGGGTAGGTGCTACAGTAGAAGCTGAAGTGCCTCGAGCCTTGCGCGTGGTGCGTTTCCGCTGAGCTTCTGCGGTTCGCTTCTTCTCAGCTTCTTCTCCGCACGCGCTCCCGTGGCGATCTTGCTTCGCCCAGTTGGGCGGTACGGGTCCTGAAGTCATGACCTGCGCTTGACGTGGATTAAATTGAGGGAGAGTTGCGCAAATTGCCAGCCTCACTCTCTCGCCCCGGCCTATCTAGGTCCACTGGCAAGACATTGTCAAGACGGCTGGCGATACAAAGATGTTATGCACCTAACCTCAGCTCTCACTGCTTTCCTGCCTGGTTTCAGGGATGCTTAAATATCTTGGAGGCACTCACACGTTTGCCTCAGATGCTCACGATCCAAAATCACTGGAGCAGCACAGCACGACTGCACTGTGAAGTCATCCCAGGACAGATGCCAACATTTTTACTCAAAATGCTTGTTTTCCATTTGGCTGCTCTCAGCAATTTTCACCAAATGTTGCCAGAAGATCCTTAAACCTGGCGATCCTTCACAACGTTCTTTCTGCTCGGGTTAAATTCACAGGGAAATTTTTATTTAGTTTAAAGATACAGCGGGGAAAACGAACACTTCAGCCCAACGAGTCCGCACCGACCAGCAACCTGCGCACATTAACACTATCTTGCCCACGCTAGGGACAATTTACATATATCACGCCAATTAACCTACAAACCTGTATGTCTTTGGAGTGTGGGAGGAAACCGGCGGACATCCGGGAGAAAACCCACCTAGGTCACGGGGAGAACATACAAACTCCACACAGACAGCACCCGTAGTCAGGATCAAAGCCGGGTCCCTTCCGCTGTATATTTATACCAAGCCAATTAACCTACGGATGACACAAAGCTGGGTGGCAGTGTGAACTGTGAGGAGGATGCTGTGAGAATGCAGGGTGACTTGGACAGGTTGGGGGAGCGGGCAGATGCATGGCAGATGAAGTTTAATGCGGATAAATGTGAGGTTATCCACTTTGGTAGCAAAATCAGGAAGGTAGATTACTATCTAAATTGTGTCAGGTTGGGAAAAGGGGAAGTACAATGGGATCTGGGGGTCCTTGTACATCAGTCTATGAAGGTAAGCATGCAGGTACAGTAGGCAGTGAAGAAAGCAAATGGCATGTTGGCCTTTATAACAAGAGGAATTGAATATAGGAGCAAAGAGGTCCTTCTGCAGTTGTACAGAGCCCTAGTGAGACCACACCTGGAGTATTGTGTGCAGTTTTGGTCCCCTAATTTGAGGAAGGACATTCTTGCTATTGAGGGAGTGCAGCGTAGGTTTACAAGGTTAATTCCCGGGATGGCGGGACTGTCATATGCTGAGAGAATGGAGCAGCTGTGCTTGTACCCTCTGGAGTTTAGAAGGATGAGAGGATATCTCATTGAAACATATAAGATTGTTAAGGACTTGGACACACTAGAGGCAGGAAACATGTTCCCGATGTTGGGCGAGTCCAGAACCAGGGGCCACAGTTTAAGAATAAGGAGTAAGCCATTTAGAACGGAGACGAGGAAACACTTTTTCTCACAGAGAGTGGTGAGTCTGTGGAATTCTCTGCCTCAGAGGGCGGTGGAGGCAGGTTCTCTGGATGCATTCACGAGAGAGCTAGATAGGGCTCTTAAAAATAGCGGAGTCAGGGGATATGGGGAGAAGGCAGGAACAGGGTACTGATTGGGGATGATCAGCCATGATCACATTGAATAGTGGTGCTGGCTCGAAGGGCCGAATGGTCTACTGCTGCACCTATTGTCTATTGTCTATTGTCTGCAGGTCCCTTACCTGTCACAGGGAAATTCTTTCTTTCTCGTACATAGAATCATAGTCGTAGAGTGATACAGCGTGGAAACGGGTCCTTCGGCCCAACTTGCCCACACTGCCCAACAATGTCCCAGCTACACTAGTCAAAGTACTGTATTGTACCTTACACAAAGTATGCAAAGAGGGTGCGGACAAAGTTACAAGGTAGACCCCAATGGTCCTTCTTTGTTCTCAGTGGCCTCCCCCCGCCCCCCACTCCGCGTCCCTCTTTGCTCTCTGCGACTCGTCCCCATCCGACCCCCCCCCGGCTCCCACTACCCACCCACCCACCGTATGAAATGAGATTTTATACGCAAAGGGGCAGGAAGTTTCAACACAGCTATCCAAAGTCCTATCTCAAACACATCTGAATGATTGTGCACAATTCTGGATGTTACACTTGAGGGAGGACTGACTGACCTGCAGAGGAAGCTGGGTACGTTTCACCACATCATGCTTTGTTGTCAGATAATATTTCTATTCCACGGATCACAGCGGGAATACTAATTAAGGCCTTTAGGATTTTGAGTTCAGACAGAGGGCAGCTTTTTCCACTGGTCAGGCGATCCGTGTTTTTTTTAGTTTAGAGATACAGCACAGAAGCAGGCCCTTCGGCCCACTGAGTCCGTGCCGACCAGCGATCACCTCATCCAATAACACTATCCTACACACAAGGGACAATTTACAATTGTTTACCTAAGTCAACTAATGTACAAACCTGTACGTCTTTGGAGTGTGGGAGGAAACCGGAGCAGCCGGAGAAAACCCACGCAGGTCACGGGGAGAACGTGCAGACTCCGTACAGGCGAGCACCCATAGTCGGGATCAACTCCAGGTCTCTGGCGCTGTGAGGTGGCAGCTCTACCGTTGCGCCACCGTGCCGCCTGTAATTTAATTCAACCATTATCTTATCCGATAATTAAACTTACCTGAATTGAAAGTCAATTGCCATTCCTTGCCAAGCTGAGTTTAGTTGATTGTCACGTGTACCGAGGTACAGTGGAAAGCATTTGTTGCGTGCTAACCAGTCACCAGAAAGCGGAAATACGTGATTACAGTCGAGCCGACATCAATCAGTGTACAGGTACAGCTGGCACAGGTCAAGCTGATCAAGATCCCACTCTAATTATTGGCAGCCTTTCATCATTATCTCCTACTTTAGTGTCATTTGTAAACTAATGGGCCTGTCCCACTTTAGCGAATTTTTAGGCGACTGCCGGTGAATATGACAAAGGGATTCACGGAAGTCAGCACCGGCGCCTGGTGACAACCTACGACATCACCTACGTCAAGCTACGCTGATTGGCGTCAAATCCACGGTCGCCGCTGTCGCCAAACATTTTTCAACACGTTGAAAATCCAGCGGCGCCCAGAAAGACGCTGCGACTCTTTGGGCGACTGAGGAGACGACTCGCGACCATACAGGCGAGACCCCGGCGACAGCCTAGTCGCCGGCAGTCGCCTAAATAATCACCTAAGTGGGACAGGCCCTTTACTAATCATGCCCTTGTTCGTCCCCATACAATTTATTTCAGCAAAAAAAGAATAATGAGCCCAGCATCAATCCCAGTGGCACGCCAGTAGTCACCAGGGCTCCAGATATAATGAAACAACCTCTCACCATCACACCATCACCCTCTGCTTTCTGCCGTCAAACCAATTAAGTCACCAAAACCCAAACATGTACGCAGCATTTTCTGTTTTTATTTCAGATTTAATCTGCATTTTTTGCTTTCGATTGTCAACTTTACTTGCTTTTGTTTTGGCCAAACGCTTCTGAGGAAATGTACTTAAAAAGAAAAATCTGCTAATCTTCTCATGTCCCCTGAAGGTGTAATCCCATAGCAATACACTTGTGCAGCGGTAGAGATGCTGCCTTACAGCGCCAGAGACCCCTGTTCGAGTTTAAAGATACAGCGCGGAAACAGGCCCTTCAGCCCAGCCAGTCCACGCCGTCCAGTGATCCTCGCACACTAACTGTATCCTGCACAAACTATAGACAAGTTACAATTTTACCAAGCCAAATTGGAAAATGCGCAGTTTGTTCGTTCTCCCCGTGACCTGCGTTGGTTGTCTCCGGGTGCTCCGGTTTCCTCCCACACTCCAAAGATAGTACAGGTGTGTAGGCTAATTGGCTCCGGTAAAATTGTAACTTGTCCCGAGTATAGTTAGTGTTCGGTCTGGACGCCTGTTTCCGCGCTGTATCTCCCAACTAAACTAAACAAAATTGGTGAAAAGGGGAATCTCTTGCTTAGCAACAAAACTGCACAGGGTCTCAACCTGAAACGTCACCCATTCCTTCTCTCCAGAGATGCTGCCTGTCCCGCTGAGTTACTCCAGCATTATGTGCTGTCTACCCAAATACATGTGCCGGGGATGAACATATCATGCAGATCCTTCAGCAACATTGACTTATTTGTTTGATGTGTTATTATCTTGGCCCAATACGGAACACTAAGGATTCAGTGTTTATCAGATAAACCTTAATTGGAAACTTGAAAAGAGAGCACTGCTATGGTTATGCCCTATGCAGATTAAATCAATCTAACTTCGCAGCTGAAAGCACATTAAATGATTTTGATCCTCGGAATTATTAGCTGGGTATGAAAGTAATTAGTCGAGAAATTTGATCAAGTAATGGTTTTATTTAAGCACAGTGTGACTGGGAAACCTATTCCCCGGCATTCTGGAAATGGGACCGGATAATGAGTTGCACATATACGTGCCAGATCGCAATGCCGGACCTCAGTTCCGTTTAGTTTATTGTCACGTGTACTGAGGTACAGTGAAAAGCTTTTGCTGCGCGGAATCCAGTCAGCAGAGGGACAATACACGATTACTATCGAGCCATTTACGATACAGTGTGTAGATGCCTGATAAGGGGGAGATTTAAGAGTGTGGAGCGGTTGTAATATGTGTTCGTTGATCTGCTTCTGTGGCCGGCACGTAAATAATCCCCACCTGGGTTGGACGCCATCTTGGAATCAAGTGGTCATGCTCATTAGTGACAGGAGCAGAATTAGGCCATTCGGCCCACCAAGTCTACCCAGCCATTCAATCATGGCTGATCTATCTCTCCCTCCTAACCCCATTCACCCGCCTTCTCCCCATAAACCCTGACACCCGCACTAATCAAGAATCTATCTATCTCTGCCTTAAAAATATCCATTGACGGCCTCCACAGCCCTCTGTGGCAATGAATTCCACAGATTCACCACCCTCTGAGTAAATAAATTCCTCCCCACCTTCTTCCTAAAGGAATATCCTTTAATTCTGAGGCTATGACCTCTGGTCCTAGACTCTCCCACTAGTGGAAACATCCTCTCTACACCCACTCTATCCATGCCTTTTACTATTCGGTATGTTTCAATGAGTGGTCCCCCTCATCCTTCTACAAAAATGCTCAACGGCAATATAAGCACTAATTGCACAAAAGCACTACTCCAGCAAGTCGTGGCCCAGTGCCATCAAACACGTCGCTGTGAACCCACTTGCTCCTGGAACCATGCTCTTAAACCTCCTCCAGTCTGTCTCCTGTGCCAGCACTTCCTTCCCAGATATGGGGCCCAAAACCGCTCACAGTTAGTTTCTTGTCATGTTTCTTGTGTGGTTGAATTTGGTTGAATTTCTCTTTATTGCATTGCTGGGAATGTTGGTGTATAGTCATGGAGCCATACAGCACAGAAACAGGCCCTTCAGCCCAAGACGCCCATGCTGACCAATATGCCCCATCTAAGCTAGTTCCATTTGCCCATGGTGCACTGGTTCAAATGCCTTAAAGATTTGTTATGGTTCCACATTGTCCAGAGGTGCAACGGGGCATTGGCAGGGCAATCATGTCCTGGATCTTACTGACCTGGGTCCTAACTCTGCAGGTTTCATTCCTCACCCTTCAGGAACTGAAATTGGGTGGAAACAGGCCCAAACGGCCCAACTTGCCGACACATCGACTTACGTCCCATCTACGCTAGTCCCACCTGCCTGCGTTTCTCACCAACTCCCTCCCATCCACCCGCCCCGCCTCATCCTGCCTCCCCCGTCCACAGACCCACAGGAGAGAAGACCAACCTCACCGAACAAGCTCAATCCCTGCCCACTATACAAAGCCGTGACCCCCATGATCCTGTGATTAACACAACTCCTCTCAGTTCCTTCATTTCTTCACTTCCTTCAGGTAGAGTTGCTGCTTTACAGCGCTTACAGCGGCAGAGACCCGGGATCGATCCCAACCACGATCGGGCGCTCGTCTGTACGGAGTTTGTACGTTCTCCCTGCAACCATGTAGATGTTCTCCGACATCTTCGGTTTCCTCCCACACTCCAAAGACGTACAGGTTTGTAGGTTAACTGGCCTGGTATAAGTGTAAATTGTCCCTAATGGGCCCCATATCTGGGAAGGAAGTGCTGGCACAGGAGAGAGGCCAGAGGAGGTTTGCAAGAATGGTTCCAGGAACGAGTGGGGTCACAGCTAAGTGTTTGATGGCACTGGGCCACGACTTGCTGGAGTAGTGCTTTTGTGCGATTAGTGCTTATATTGCCGTTGAGCGTGTAGGGTAGCGTTAACGTGCGGAGATCGCCGGTCGGCGTGGTCTCGGTGGGCTGAAGTGGCAATTTCCTCGCTGTTTTTGTTGGGGTTTTTTTTTGTGTCACAAATAATTTATTTAATTATTATCACGATACAAACAAAACCAAACCATGGTGACACACCCAATACCAGATTCCAAAATCACCAAATTAATCAGTCAATAAATTTCTAAACAACCATGTCACAAATATATTAAATAACTACTATACAACGATGTCCCTCTCTAACACCACCCGGGCGCGGTCGTAACCCTGGTAACAGGGCGAGCTCCTGGCTCGGGCGTTTCCTCACTGTATCTCTAAACTAAACTAAACTAAATTTCCGAATGCCCCAGTGGTCAAGATGTCCCCAATTCCTTCATGCCCTGATTGCCAATCCACCAACGTTCTCCGGCATTGCTCCAGCAAAGGTCTCAATCGTCATCCTTTATCTCCAGACCCATTCTTTTAGATGCTACCATCTCCAGCACAAGACCAATAGGTTTCCGCTACCATTACGCCCTGACCTCAGAGCATTTTTCTTTCCCTACTCTACGCAGCGGTAGAGTTGCTGCCCTACAGCGCCAGAGACCCGGGTTCGATCCCGACCATGTGTGTGCTTGTCTGTACGGAGTTTGTACTTTCTCCCCGTTATCCATGTGGGTTTTCTCTGGGTGCGCTGGCTTCTTCCCACATGACAGACGTGCAGGTTTGCGGGTTAATTGGCGTCGGTAAGAAATTGTGAATTGTCCCCAGTGTGTGTGGGATGGTGTTAGAGTGCGGGGATCGCTGGCCTGTTTCCGCGCTGTATCTCTAAACGATAAACTAAGCTAAACATATCACAATGAGGGAAAATAAAGTATAAAGGGCCGGTCCTACTTGGGCGACTTTAGGCGACTGCCAGGGACTAGTTTTAATGGAATTCAACTACGACACCTGGCGACAACCTATGTCAACCTACGTCAACCTACGTCAACCTACGACAGCAAGAATTGGTGCCACTGTTGCCGAAATGTTTTCAACATGTTGAAGGTTTTTCGGCAGTCGACTGTAGTCGCCCGAAAAATCGCCTAGGTGGGACAGGCCCTGAAGGCCTCTTCAATGAAGTGCAATTAAGTTTTTAGGGTAGATAGACACAAAAAGCTGGAGTAACTCAGTGGGTCAGGAGAAATGGAATAGGTGACGTCGCAGGTCGAGACCCTTCTCGGCCCTAGGGCCACATCTTGGGCATTGGCCCCCCTCGCAACAGCCATTGATGCTGGAAAAACACACCGTGATTTCCAGGCCATTTCGTTTCATTTATATTCTATGGTTGCAAAGGGACCACTGAGAGAATTGAACGGTAACCGTATATTAATCTTTACAGATGTGTAAGTACAGCAATGAACTGTATTGTCAGTAAATGTAAGTAGTCTCGAGCGGGGACAGACCTTTGGCCGGCTGTTAATGTAGCAAGGAAGCAGTAATGATCATAGTTCAGGTGCCCGGGGAACCACCACTTGCTCATTTATTTATTACGGGCAGATAACGGCGATAATCCCCATGTTTGCGTTCAAGGATACTCTGGAATTGTTGCGCAGATTTGCAAAAACATACTCCAGGTAGGAAAAAACAATTAAAGCACGTAAAATATAGAAGGGAAAACCGATCGAATATCCTGGATTAAAGGATAAAGTAAATCATCTGGAAATGAAATTCCACATCTGAATTATTATACGTAGGGTTTTTTCCCCGGCAACTGGTGGTCCGGCACATCCTTTAATCCGGACAAAATCTCGAGAGCACAGTTAAAATATCTCCCAGAAGTCCCCCCCCCCCGCCCCCGAATATGTGGTGCCCAGGGCGGGTGAGGCATTAATCTTGACCTCATCGGGACTTCCGTGCCGATCGGCGGATCAAATTTCTCCCCCTGTGGCCGGGACCCTGGAACTCCTGCCCGGCTGGAACCGGCAGACCTGTTGCCATTGCTGAGTTCCGCGGCGAATGGGCGGCACAGTGGCGTAGCGATAGAGTTGTTGCCTTACAGCGCCAGAGACCCCGGGTTCGATCCTGACTACGGGTGCTGTCTGTACGGAGTTTGTACGTTCTCCCCTTGACCTGCGTGGGGTTTCTCCGAGATCTTCGGTTTCCTCTCACGCCCCAAAGACCTACAGGTTTGCAGGTTAATTGTAGGTTTGTATAACCCATCAAGGTTCTGGAACCAAGAGGGCCGGTGTCTGTGGTGGACCTGTATTTCAAAGACCAGTTTGATCTCAGCTACTTTTAGGCTAAAGAGCATTTAGTGAAAGAGATCTTTCTTCTTCTACTTGCGTATGGCGTGCACAGCCTAAAGTTGTAAGACAACTTGTTCTGTTTGATCTTCTGTTTGTGCACGCCGGGTTGATTGCATTTGTGGAAACTGGGTAGACCACGTGAAGGTTGCAATCTCCCACCGCAAAGAGATCTTTGTTACCACGTTTGTAATGAAAAGACGTAACTGCTTTATCACGTAGGCATGTCAGGAGAGTCGCACTGATTTTGAGTCACCAAATCAAAAAGTCAGAATGAGGCCAAACGCAAATTGGAGGAACAGCACCTCATATTTTACTTGGGCAGCTTACACCCCAACGGTGTGAAAATTGATTTCTCTAACTTCAAGTAACCCTTGCATCCCCTCTCTCTCCATCCCTGCCCAATCCAGGTCATATTAGGTCCAAAGTCCTCGTGTTGAGTCTCATTGTCTGTGACTTGTTTTCACCTAGCCCACAGCTAACAATGGCCTGTTTCCCTTATCATCGTTCCTCTTTAGCATATCTTTAATTCATTTGTTCTATATCTCTCTACATCACCGTCTATATAGCTCTCGATTTCCTCTCCCCTCTGAAGAAGGGTCTCGACCCAAAACGTCATGTATTCCTTTTATCTAGAGAAGCTGTCTGACCCCGCTGAGTTACTCTAGCTTTTTGCGTCTTTCATCAAAAAGTCAGCAATCTTTGTACTTGTAAAGGTCAATTTTTAAAGTGTGTAAACTCAAATATTAATCAAGAATTACTGAAGAAAGGCCTCGACCCGAAACGTCACAAATTCCTTCTCTCCAGTGATGCTGCCTGACCCACTGAGTTAAGGGCCTGTCCCACTTAGGTCATTTTTAGGTGACTGCCGGCGAATCCCCCTTCGACATAAAATTTGAAATAGAATCATTACTTTAACAAAAAAACCCAAGTCAGCAGCGGTGCCAACCTACGTCACCTGGCGCCAACCTACGTCACCTGGCGCCAATCTACGTCACCTGGCGCCAACCTACGTCACCTGGCGCCAACCTACGTCACCTGGCGCCAATCTACGTCACCTGGCGCCAACCTACGTCACCTGGCACCAACCTACGTCACCTGGCGACAACCTAAGTTAACCTGGCGCCAACCTACGTCTCCTGGCGACAACCTAAGTTAACCTGGCGCCAACCTACGTCTCCTGGCGACAACCTAAGTTAACCTGGCGGCAACTATGACAGCACCTACGTCAGGAGAAGTCAAGAGTCAAGTCAAGAGAGTTTATTGTCATGTATCCCAGATGGGACAATGAAACTCTTGCTTGCTGCAGCAAGACAGAATATTTTAGGCATACGCATGAGGCTACGCTCATTGGCGTCAAACCCACTGTCACCGACTGCCTCCGTAAATCTTTGAACATGCTAAAAATCCAGCGGCGACCAGAAAGACGTCACGACTCTTTGGGCGACTGAGCGGACTACTCACAACCATACAGGCGGCACCCCGACACACCTCGACCGTGTGGCGACAGCCACGTCGCCTGCAGTCGCCTAAAAAAAGTGGAACAGGCCCTTAGCTCCAGCATTTCGTGTCTACCTTCCAATATTAATCACATACGAACAATCAATAAAACTAGCTCAATCGTAACCCTATCTCTATTCCCACCAGACCTATTTTCCGTAAGCCTGCACAGTAATCTCCACTGGAATCTCACACCTCTGTGAGCATGATCTCGTTAATCGACCTACCTTTGTTTTTCTGTGCAATACATAGTGTCATTTTGTATGAACCATTTTTTTTTCCTTTCCTCCAGTTTAAATGTAAAATCTTTTAAAATGAATCATTTAGTTGAGTTTATTATTGTCACGTGTACCCAGGTACCATGAAAAGCTTTTTTTGTTGTCATTATCCATCAGCGTAAAGACTGTACATGATTACAATCGAGCCGTTCAGATACGGGACCAAGGGTATGGTGTTTAGTGCAAGATACAGTCCAATAAAGTTCTATTAAAAATAGTTTGCAGCTCTCCAATGGTGTTGAAGGGAGATTAGGACTGCACTCTCAGCCGGTGAGAGGACCATTCAGTTGCCTGATAATAGCTGGGAAGAAACTGGCCCTGAATCCGGATGTATGGGTTTTACAAACTCCTGATCTATCTCTCCCTCCTAACCCCATTCTCCTGCCTTCTCCCCATAACCCCTGACACCCGTGGCTAATCAAGAATCTATCTATCCGAGAGTGGTGAGTCTGGGGAATTCTCTGCCTCAGAGGGCGGTGGAGGCCGGTTCTCTGGATGCTTTCAAGAAAGAGCTAGATAGGGCTCTTAAAAATAGCGGAGTCAAGGGATATGGGGAGAAGGCAGAAACGGGGTACTGATTGTGGATGATCAGCCATGATCACATTGAATGGCGGTGCTGGCTCGAAGGGCCGAATAGCCTACTCCCGCACCTATTGTCTATTGTCTATTGTCTATTGTCTATTATCTCTCTTTTAAAAATATTCCACAGATTCACCACCCTCTGACTAAAGAAATTCCATCTCATTTCCTTCCTAAAGGAACGGCCTTTAATTCTGAGGCTATGACCTCTAGTCCTAGACACTCCCACTAGTGGAAACATCCTCACTGCATCCACTCTGTCCAAGCCTTTCACTATTTGGTACGTTGTAATGAGGTACCCCCCTCATTCTTCTAAACTCCAGCCAGTTCAGGCCCAGTGCAGTCAAACGCTCATCATATGTAAACCCACTCATTCCTGGGATCATTCTCGTAAACCACCTCTGGTCCCTTTCCAGGGCCAGCACATCCTTCCGCAGATATGGTGCCCAAAATTGATCACGATATTCCAAGTGAATAGATATCTTTATTTTCAAAGCTAGCTTTATTTAAAAAAAAACCTATGATGACGGATATCACCAAAAATGTCAAAATATAGAAACAAGGAACTGCAGATGTTGGTTTGCCAAAGAAAGTCACCAAATGCTGGAGTAACTCGGCCCAAAATTGATCACAATATTCCAAGTGTAGCCTGACCAGCATCTTATAGAGCCTCAGCATTACATCCCTGTTTTTGAATTCTAGCATTGAGTTTGCCTTCTTTACTGCCAATTCGACGAGCACAATTCCACTTTTGGGGAATCCTGCACCAGCTCTCCCAAGTCTCTTTGCACCTCCGATTTCTGGATTCACTCCCCATTTAGAAAATAGTCTACGCCTTTATTCCAACTACCGATTTTGATTTCACTCATCAAAATCAACTTGATTTTGCATTCACTGTGTATTTCAAATGTCAAAATTGTATATTTGAATTTCAATCTCTTCTCAACTCTAACTAGTATAGACAATGCAGATTGGATTCAGGTATAGACAGATAGACACAAAATGCTGGAGTAACTCCGTGGGACAGGCTGCACCTCTGGATATCAGGGGAGAGGGAGATACATAGATAAGGAAGTGTCAGGTGTGAAAACAGGACAAAGGGGATGAGGTTCCAGGGAAATGTAGAATAGATTATTGTTAGGTGGGAGAAGGCAACAACAAAGCACACAGAGATATGGGTGACATTTCAGGTCGAGACCCTTCTTCAGACAGATGTCAGGGGAGAGGGAGGTCCATGGATGAGGAAGTGTAAGGTGTGAAAACTGGACAAAGGGGATGGTGATCAAGGAAAATGTAGACTCATTCATTGTTAGCTGGGAGAAGGTGACAATAAAGCAAACAGAGATACAATAAATCTTTGTAATTCTCCGATACCAGCCTATGATTGTGGCATACAGCAAGCGTGACAATTCTACTTCATGCGTCAACTAGCATGGGTTAAAGTAGTGTATTCTCGACATGGTTTTAAGTGGTTTCCCCTAACAGGCAAAATCTCTGATACGCGACATCAATTGTAATAGCTACAATAACCAAATATCCTTCTTGATCTTCTGCCATCTCTGCAATTTTCCATAAGAATTCAAAACAATTTTCATTTCCTTTTGTGCGGGGAATTGGTGTTATATTTCAATAAATGACAGTTTACTGTTTCCTTTCAATATGAGGAAACACGCACACACTCACATTTCTGAGCAACGACATGTCATATTGAATTTAAATCTGTTCTTTGTTTGTTTGGCTTTAATCTACTATTAGTAATGGCATTTAATCTTGTGATACACTACACTGATTTTGAACAAATCTAAGAATGGAGGAGAGGATAATTAACTTCTAGTTGTATGAATTGTAATGCAAATTAAAATGATTCAGATAAGTGCTCATAAAAATAGCATATTATTGCAGATGTGTGCTCTAATCTCCCATCTGCTTAAAATATAATTTTATAATGATAGACTTCTGTTGCAGAATTATTGGAATTCATGGTTGCAATGACTTTAATATAATAAATGTGCGTGAATAGATGTCTTTATTTTCAAAGCTGGCTTTATTTAAAAAAAAACTATGATGACGGATATCACCAAAAATGTCAAAATATGGAAACAAGGAACTGCAGTTGTTGGTTTGCCAAGGAAAGTCACCAAGTGCTGGAGTAACTCGGCCCAAAATTGATCACAATATTCCAAGTGCAGCCTGACCAGCATCTTATAGAGCCTCAGCATTACATCCCTGTTTTTGAATTCTAGCCCTCTTGAAATAAATGCTAGCGTTGCGTTTGCCTTCTTTACTGCTAATTCAACGAGCACATTAACTTTTTGGGGAATCCTGCACCAGCACTCCCAAGTCCCTTTGTTCCTCCGATTCTGGATATCGCCAAAAATGTCAACATATAGAAACGAGGAACTGCAGATGTTGGTTTGCCAAGGAAAGTCACCAAATGCTGGAGTAACTGGAGCAGCGTTTAGTTACTCCAGCATTTTTTGTCTTTCCCCCATCAAAAATCTCAAATCCGGCTTTTTCATTGAACAGTGTCTGGCTTGTGTGAGTCATAAGGTCAAAGGTGATAGGGGCAGAATTAGGCTGTTCGGCCCAGCAGGTCTACTCCGTCTTTCAATCATGGCTGATCAATCTCTCCTTCCTAACCCCATTCTCCTGCCTTCACGCCATAACCTCTGACACCCCAATCCAGCCATTGCTGAATTATTTCTCATTTTCAATATCTGTGATATTTCCTTTCAACCACAAATGTTCGATATATTTGTAGAAAGGATCGTTAACTGTAGGGGAGTCTCAGAACAGAGGCTGCAGCCTCAGAATAAAAGGATGTACCTTTAGAGAGAAGATGAGGAGGAATGTCTATGTCTTTAGAGGGGGGTGAATCTGTGGAATTCATTCCCACAAAAGGCTGTGGAGGGCCAAGTCAATGGATATTTTTAAGGCGGGGATTGACAGATTCTTGGTTGGTAATGGTGTCAGGGGTTATGGGGAGAAGGCAGCAGGAGAATGGGGTTGAGAGGAAAAGATAGATCAGCCGCGATTGAATGACAGAGTAGCCTTGACGGGCCGAATGGCCTAATTCTGCTCCTGTAACGTATGAACCGCAGATGCTGGTATATACCAAAGACAGACACAAAGACACAGACTCAGCGGCTCAGGGAGCATCTCGGGAACAAAGGAACAGGGGATGTTTTGGGTCGGATCGGTGATCCGGTTTCCTCCTGCAATCCAAAGACGTACAGATTCGTAGGCTAATTGTAGTCGAGTCAAGTCAAGTCACATTTATTTATATAGCACATTTAAAAAACAACTCTCGTTGACCAAAGTGCTTTACATTTGTTATAAGAGTAGTATACACAAGCAGGCTACATACATATATACAAATAGCCCTCGCTCAGAGGACGTCAGGAAAGGCTTGGGAGGACAGATACGTTTTTAGACTAGACTTAAAGGAGTCGATGGAGGGGGCAGTTCTAATGGGGAGGGGGATGCTGTTCCACAGTCTAGGAGCTGCGACCGCAAAGGCGCGGTCGCCCCTGAGCTGATACCTAGACCGCGGGACATTCAGCAACCCCAATTGTAGGCTTCGGGAAAATTATAAATTGGCCCCGGTGCGTGTAGGATAGCATTAGCGTGCGGGGATCGCTGGTCGGTGCAGACTCTGTGGGCCGAAGGGCCTGATTCCGTGGCTGTATCTCTAAACTAAACAAAACTAAACGTGTGATGTGACTATGTAGCAACATACTCCACAGAGTGCTGTCAAAATACATGTGGTGATTTCTCCTCCACTCAAAATAATTTGTCAAGAGTGCTACTCAACATTTTTTTCACTTGTAAACATATAGCATCTATAAACCTTTCTTATATGTCATGTGATAGGAGCAGAATTAGGCCATTCGGCCCATCAAGTCTACTCTGCCATTCAATCATGGCTGATCTATCTCTCCCTCCTAACCCCATTCTCCTGCCTTCTCCCCGTAACCTCTGACACCCGCACTAATCAACAATCTATCTATCTCTGCATTAAAAATATCCACTGACTTGGACTCCACAGCCTTCTGTGGCAAATAAATAATTCCACAGTTTCACCACCACATGTGTAAACATATAAAGCATATATAAACATTAATATCACAAAAAATACTGGTTAATATTCCTCACAATCCATGAGATTTTCCTTGCCACTTCATCATCCTTCTCTTGCTGGTAATTCATAGAATCCTAAAATATTGCAGCGTTTGGCCCACAAAGTCTGCATCGCTGATTTTCACCGCGTGAGATACTTAATTTAATCTCCCTCTCCCGCTTGCTTCATATATCTGTAATAGCCCTTCTTCTCAAGCATCTATTTAATTCCCTTTCAATGCTGAACAATGTGAGGTGTTGCATTTTGTGATGTCTAATCAGGACTTACACAGTGAATGGTCGGGCTCTGGGGACTGTTGTAGAGCAGAGGGATCTAGGAGTGCAGGTGCCTGGTTCCTTGAAGGTGGAGTCGCAGGTAGATAGGGTGGACAAAAAGGCTTTTGGCACATTGGCCTTCATCAGCCAGAGCATTGAGCATAGAAGTGTGAAGTGCTACATCTTGGCAGGACAAATCAGAAATAGGACGTACATGTTAAATGGTAGGGAATTGAGGAATGCTGTGGAACAGAGGGATCTAGGAATAACTGTGCATAGTTCCCTGAAGGTGGAATCGCATGTAGATAGGGTGGTAAAGAAAGCCTTTGGTGTGCTGGCTTTTATAAATCAGAGCATTGAATATAGGAGTAGGGAAGTAATGTTAAAATTGTACAAGGCATTGGTAAGACCAATTCTGGAGTATGGTGTACAATTTTGGTCGCCTAGTTATAGGAAGGATGTCAACAAAATAGAGAGAGTACAGAGGAGATTTACTAGAATGTTGCCAGGGTTCCAGCAACTATGTTACAGAGAAAGGTTGAACAAGTTAGGTCTTCTTTGGAGCGCAGAAGGTTAAGGGGGGACTTGATTGAGGTCTTTAAAATGATGAAAGGGATAGACAGAGTTGACGTGGATACGTTTTTCCCATTGAGGGTAGGGAAGATTCAAACAAGAGGGCATGACATGGGAATTAAGGGACAGAAGTTTCGGGGTAACGTGAGGGGGAACTTCTATACTCAGAGGGTGGTGGCTGTGTGGAATGAGCTTCCAGCAGAAGTGGTGGAGGCAGGATCGATTTTAACATTTAAGAGTAAAGTAGATAGGTATATGGACGTGAAGGGAATGGAGGGGTATGGTCTGAGTGCAGGTAGATGGGACTAGGGGAAAACAAATGGTCGGCACGGACTGGAAGGGCCGAGAGGGCCTGTTTCCGTGCTGTAATTGTTATATGGTTATATGGTTATATGGTTATTAAGTAGGGAGGTCATGTTGCAGTTGCCTAAGAAGTTGGTGAGGACGCATTTAGAGTATTGTGTTCAGTTCTGGGCACCATGTTATAGGAAAGATGATGTCAAGCTGGAAAGGGTGCAGAAAAGATTTATGAGGATGTTTGCCAGGAGTAAAGGGGTCGGAGCTGTAGGGAGAGGTTGTGTAAGCTGGGACACTATTCCTTGGAGCGCAGGAGGATGCGGAGGTGATCTTATAGAGGTGTACAAGATCGTGAGAGGAATAGATCGGGTAGGATGCACAGAGTCTCTTGCCCAGAGTAGATGAATCGAGAACCAGAGGACATAGGTTTAAAGTGAAGGGGAAAAGATTTAATAGGAATCTGAGGGGTAACCTTTTCACACAAAGGGTGGTGGGTGTATGGAACGAGCTGCCAGAGGAGATAGTTGAGGTAGTGATTATCGCAACGTTTAAGAAGCAGTCAGACAGGTACGTGGATAGGACAGGTTTGGATGGATATGGACCAAATGCTGGCAGGTGGGACTAGTGTATCTGGGGCATGTTGGTCAGTGAGGGCAGGTTGGGCCGAAGGGCCTGTCTCCACACTGTATCACTCTACAAAAGCGTGTGGTCGACCATCCTCTTAGCAAGGAATTCTTCCTCTGAACTTGTCGCCTGCATGGACCGATGTCTTCTTTCATCATAGCACTTCTTAACATTGATTAGTTGAGTTGAGTACAGTTGCGTTTAGTTTATTGCCTCGTGTGCTGAGGTACAGTGCAAAGCTTTTGTTACCTCACATTACTATTGTGAGGTGACCACATAAGCATCTCAGCTCCAGCGAGAATAGCCCTAACCTCTCACAATCCATTCTTCGTAACCTTAAATAGATGCAGAAAGCTGGAGTAACTCAGCGGGTCAGGCAGCATCTCTGGAGAAAAAGAATAGGTGACTTTTCGGGTCAAGACACTTCTTCAGACTCGTCGCTTTCATCACCTTTCTGAAGAAGGGTCTTGACCTGAAATGTCACCTATTGCTTCACTCCATAGATGCTGCCTGACCCGCTGAGTTTCTCCAGCGTTTCTGTCTGCCTTCCATTTCTCCAGCATCTGCAGTTCTTTCTTAAGCTTTCAAAACCTTAACGCATGTGACGCATGTTTTTTTTCACCTTTGCTGTCATTAAGCGCATAAAACTCTACATAGTACTCCAATTTCAGGCTAATATAATTTTTTTGTTTAACCAATATATTCTATGCCTCTTGATTTAATATCAGGGGTTCTCTGTCAATATATTGCTCTATTTGTGCTGACACACTTCAGGAATTTCATACCTGCATATCATGTTCTTTCTGCCTTATTCCATTTAAAATATGACATATGGAATGGATTTATTTTCCCCAATCCGACTTCCTAAAAAAAGGACCAAACCACCTTCTCCATATTTAATCTTGTCGTCATTTGCAATTTTCCAAGCTCTCAATTTAGGCAACATTAGTCAGGTCAAGTTTTATTCCTCACTTGCACATAAAGTGCAGTGAAATGAATTTGCCAGCAGCGGTACAGTAAAAAAAGAACACACAGTACAGAATAAAAATGTAATGCAAACATCCACCACAGCATTCATCACGCACGACCGCGGCTTCAAGATGGTGTCGGCCGCAGGCCGGCGGCCGAAGATCTAAGAAATATTGATGCGTCTATTCTTAAACTACAAAATTAGTAACTAAAGTGTGCGTTCAATTGTCTGCCTTTCAAAGATAGGGTGGCACGCTGGCACAGCGGTAGAGTTGCTGCCTTACAGCGCCAGAGTCCCGGGTTCGATCCTGACTACGGGTGCTGTCCGTACGGAGTTTGTATGTTCTCCCCGTGACCTGCGTGGGTTTATTACGGGATTTGCGGTTTCCTCTCACACTCCAAAGACGTGCAGGTTAGTAGGTTAATTGGCTTCGGTAAAATTGTACATTATCCCTAGGGTGTAGGATAGTGTTAGCGTACGGGGATCGTTGGTCGGCGCGGACTCAGTTGTCTGAAGGGCCTGTTTCCACGCTGTGTCTCTAAACTAAACTAAACTAAAACCCCTTCCTTGCCTGTGTCTACCCAATTCCCTGCTTCTCACCGCCCTACAATCAGTCTGAGGAAGGGTCGCGAGGTGAAACATTACCTATCCATGTTCTCCAGAGATTGTATTCCGTAAAATGGCATTAAAAGGAATATGGAGCCCACGTTTGATTTAGTTTAGAGGTACAGCACGGGAACAGGTTCCTCGGCCCGCCGCGTCCGCGCCGGCCAGCGATCCCCGCACGCTAGCGCTGTCCCACACACTACAGGCAATTTTACTGAAGCCGGTCCAACCTACAAACCTGAACGTCCTTGCAATTTGGGAGGAAACCGGAGCACCTGGAGAAAACCCACGCGGTCACGGGGAGAAAGTACAAACTCCATACAGGCAGCACCCGTAGTCAGGATCGAACCCGGGTCTCAGGCGCTGTAAGGCAGCAACTCTACCCGCTGCGCCACCGTGCCTCCCCACATTGTGGCAACTATCACACTGGGTTTCCTTTCATTGGAGCCTTCCCTGCACATAAAGTACTTCAGAGATTGTCAGGTGAATCCCTAATTATTTTAATCTTGGATGTGTCTCACTGACGCCTGAGAGAGTTCATCCTTCGTAAGTTCACCACCACTTTACTCTCGTCCCTGTCTGTGAATATAACACAGATGACTAAACACAGACACCGCTCAACTGGATTATAGACTCATGACTTACATGCTACCTGACCAATCATGGAATTATTGAATTATTGAAGGCGTGCAGCCAATTTTCATGAAAAATGTGAGGTAAAAGACAAACTATTCAAAGCTCTGGGAGATATTTTGTTACTTTCATATTTTGAGATGCAGCAGCCGACCAGATATTACCTCACAAATCCCATCACGTTGAGTTCATAAGTTCATAGGAGAAAAATTAGGCCATTCGGCCCGTCAAGTCTACTCCCTCCTTCAATCATGGCTGATCTATCTTTCCCTCTCAGGCCCATTCTCCTGCCTTCTCCACATTACTCCAGACACCCGTACTAATCAAGACTGCCTCAAGAATATGTATGATGTTGGGCGAGTCCAGAACCAGGGGCCACACAGTCTTAGAATAAAGGGGAGGTCATTTAAGACTGAGGTGAGAAAAAACGTTTTCACCCAGAGAGTTGTGAATTTATGGAATTCCCTGCCACAGAGGGCAGTGGAGGCCAAGTCACTGGATGGATTTAAGAGAGAGTTGGATAGAGCTCTGGGGGCTAGTGGAGTCAAGGGATATGGGGAGAAGGCAGGCACGGGTTATTGATAGCAATGTGATCAGCCATGATCACAATGAATGGTGGTGCTGGCTCGGAGGGTCGAATGGCCTCCTCCTGCACCTATTTTCTATGTTTCTATGTTTCTATGTAAGAATAGTTAATGTCTATGAAAGCTCAAGGCACGACCTCCGGTGGGGAATATGACTGTTCACAAGCCACAAGGGTCGGCATGTTGACACCACACCAGAGACCCGGGTTCGCTCCAGAGTTTGTACATTCTCCCCGTGACCTGCGTGGGTTTTCTCCGGGTGCTCTGGTTTTCCTCCCACATTCCAAGTGGGTCGGGTCGTGCTAGTGTAAGGGGGCTAGTTTCGGCAACGTACCTCCACGCAAAACTAAATGACCCACATGTGATAGCTCAATGGATACTGACCCGGCCAGCATTCCTACTGTTGGGTGTTGCTACTGTTGGGTCTACAGGAATCAAGGGATATGGGGAAAAAGCAGGAACAGGGTATTGATTTTAGTGATCAGCCATGATCATATTGAATGGCGGTGCTGGCTCGAAGGGCCGAATGGCCTATTCCTGCACCTATTTTTCTATGTTTCTATGTTTCTATTACATTCTCCCGTCATTTGCGAATTTTTTTAATATGCATCCACTGACTTGGGCTATTCTTTCCCTCACCCCTGGGAAGAACCAAATGATTTATCCACCCTCACCTGTTGCAGTTACACCTGTTACAGGTTACCTTAGTTAGTTTAGCTAGTTAGTTAGTTTAGTTTGCAGTGAGCTACAGTGAAAAACTTTAGTTGTGTGCTATTCAGTCGCGGAAAGACAACACATGATTACAATCGTGCCATTCATAGTGTATAGATACATGATAAGGGAATAACCTTTAGTGCACAGTAAAGTCCGATCAAAGATAGTCTGAGGGTCTCCAATGAGGTAGACAGTAGTTCGGGACTGCTCTCTGGTTGTGGCAGGATGATTCACTTGCCTGATAACAGCTAGGAAGAAACTGTCCCTGAGTCTGGAGGTACACATTTGCACACTTCTATGCTTTTGCCCGATGGGAGAGGGGGAGAAGAGGGAGCGGCCTGGATGCGACTGGTCCTCGATGATGCTGCTGGCCTTGCCGAGGCAGCGTGAGGTGTAGATGGATTCAATGGACGGGAAGTTGGGTTGTGTATGGGCCTGGGCTGCAACTCCACAATTCGCTGCAATTTCTCACAGTTTTGGATGGAGCTGTTGAAATAAATTGGATTGAAATATTAAAATCCCCCTGGAAATGGCACTTTGTGAAGGCAACTTAGCACCGCTTCTGAAGGGCAAAACCGACGTCAGTGAAGCCCATATCCCATATATGAATGAAAAAAATTAGCATTCACGCATTGTCATTTACTGACAATTAAATGTCACCTTCAACATCTGAATGGTGTTATTGACTGCGCTTTACTTTTTTAACTATTAGTTCAGTTTAGAGAAACAGTGCAGAAACAGGCCCTTCGGCCCACCGAGTCTGCACCGACCAGCGATCCCTGCATTCTAACATTATCCTAGGGACATTTATACCAATTTACATTTATACCAAACCAACTAACCTACAAACCCGTCAAACGCTCGTCATAAGTTAACCCGCTCATTCCTGGGATCATTCTCAGTTCCCAGCTTTGTGGTACGTTAGTTTCACAGACAAAGTCCAATGTCTGCAATTGGGTAAAGGTGAATCGAACAATACTTTAGCTTAAGTCAGGACTGTTCTGAAGCCTGGTGATGGAGAGGAAGAGGCTGTTTCTGAGTCTGAAAGGCCTGTCCCACTTGCATGCGATTGCGTGCGTTCGGCGCGACCAACCGGAAGCGGAGGTCGCGCGAAGTTCGCGCTAAATTTGCGCGTGACGTCATTTATGTCATGCTTACAAATCAGCTGGGCAGGAGGCGGGCCGACTGAATTTGGGCGTCGCATGGCATCCGCCATCAAGATGCTGCGTACGACGTCAAGAGCCGTGTACGACTGCAAAGCGCCTGCGCACGTATGCGGCCGACAGGCCGTTGGCGCGTGAAGATTTCGGTCACTGCAGGAATTTCAGAGCCCCGCGCGATGTTTCGGGACCAGCCCCGCACAACTCCATACCCCTCCGCGCTTCTAAGTGGGACCGGCCCCGCGCGGCTATACGGTGTGACCGTACGCCGCAAGCGACCACGAGGTTGCGTAATTTGCGAGCCAAGGTCGCGTAAGTGGGACAGGTACAGTTTCAAGCTTCTGCCACTTTTCCTGATTGGAGCAGTGAGAAGAAGGAATGACCTGGCTGGGACAAGTCTTTGATTATGTTGGCTGTTTTACCGAGGCAGCATGAAGCGTAGATGGAGTCTATTTTAGTATTTTAGTTCGATTGAGAGATACAGCGCGGAAACAGGCCCTTCGGTCCACCGAGTCCGTACCGACCAGCGATCCCCGCACATTAACACTATCCTGTACACACTGTGTGATGGGACTGGGGCTGTATCTGCAACTCTGTGCAATTTCTTGCGATCTTGGGCAGAGCTGTTCCCAAACTAAGCTGCGGAGCATCCTGACAATCTGTTTCCGATGGGGCATCTCTGGAAGAATGAGAGTGTCATTAGACACAATTGGCAGCTCTATGACTGATGAACCGAATCTGACCCATTTCTTTCAGGAGCCAAACTACACTGCACTAGCAAATAACAAGTTTGTTCATTCATACAGCAAATAACTGGGTTGGATTTCATTTTCATTGTGAAGAATAGAACGAGAGGCGTAGAAACTGGATTGGATAATGTTTAGTTTAGTTCAGAGATACAGCGCGGAAACAGACCCTTTGGCCCACCGAGCCTGTGCCGTCCAGCGATCCCCGCACGCTAATGCTATCCTACACACACTAGGGACAATTTACAATTATACCAAGCCAATTAACCTTCAAACCTGTATGGCTTCAGAGTGTGGGAGGAAACCGGAGACCCCAGAGAAAACCCACGCAGGTCATGGGGAGAACGTACAAACTCCATACAGACAGCACCCGTTGTCAGGATTGAACCCAGGACTCTGGCGCTGTGAGGCAGCAACACTGTAACTCTACTGGCACATCAGATGACCACTCGGGGACTATGTGGATAATGGTGCAGCTATCTGCTACTATTCGGACCAGTCCACCATTGTTTCAGAGTCCAGACATAGAACTGAACTGGACGACCCAAGCAGGAAGATACCACAAGTGAGCAGCTCACTCTCCTACTGGGGCTCAGACATGCCAAGAAGAATTCCATGGCAGCTATTGTGTGTGTTGCTGCCCTCTAGCTGCTGTGCCAGTTGTGCCTTTAAGGTTAACTCCTGCCATCAATGATTTAGAGTGGTTCGACCCCAGAAGGTCCACGCAGACCACCGATCACCCGGTCACACCACTTCTATGTCACCCCACTTTCTCATCCACTCCCTACACACTGGGGAGCAATTTACCGACGCCCGTTAACCTTCAAACCCCCCACGTCCCGCGGGCGGCGCTGAGCTTTAAACCCCGTGGAGCCTGGGATCTCACGACGAGATCGCCAGTTGGAGCTCCGACCGGCGCGGCCCGTGGACTTCGGGAGCTGCGAACTCCGGGGATGAAGCGGCCGCTCCGGACACTCCGGGCCGCCGAGAGTATTCGCCCGACTCCAGAACTCCATTATCCGGCGAGAGGGCCTGAATAGAAACTGCAGAGGCCTCAATAGGCCCCACTATGGGTGAACTGGGGATGGGACTGGACTGGACTTTGCTGCCTTCCCCCACAGTGGGAACCATTGTGGGGGAATGATTTTATGTTTACTGTTAAATTCTTTAAAGTTGTGTCTTTATCTTTATCTGTCTGCTGCAATGGCAAGTCAAATTTCACTACACCAATTGGCGTATGTGATAATAAATGTCCTTTGTCCTTTGTCCTTGGTACGTGGGAGGAGACCGGAGCACCCGGAGGAAACCCACCCGCTCACGGGGAGAACGTGCAAACTCTAAACAGAGGTCAGGATCGAGCCCGGGACTCTGGCGCTGCGTGGCGGCAGCTCCAGCGGCTGCGCCACTGTGCCGCCCATTGTGTGTGGCAGCGTTTCACTAAATGACCTGCTCTGCCATCAGGAACTCCAGTTTTAGTGGAGGTTTCAGCTTCATAAGCTTCTTCTAAGTGCCATTTGGACAAATGTTGTGCTTTTTATATGGAGCGACGCAAGTTTGGTGGAAAATACAGCGTTAGTCCAGAGCACAAAATAAAAGTGTGAAATCCAATTTCTAGCCTAGAAAATGGTATACACGGCTTATTACCCTTTTTTTTTGTCGGTTCCCTTTATTTTACCGCACAGTAAATTAGGAAGAGCAAAGCTACCTTGAGTTGTAGCTGTGACATGCATTAAATGAGGGAATTATCCATAATATTAGCTTGATTAATTAGATAGTTATTTCTGCTGCCTTCTTTGTAATTTAGCTGTGCTATAGTGAAGTCATTGGTCATTATCACACAGAAATTAACCAGGATATGCTCAGGTTTAATTTACAGTGAGAACAATGGAACTCGTAGTAGCAATAGATTTCATGCGCTGATACATCTCAGGACCTATTAGACAAGGGAAATAAAATTGGCTGTTAACGGTGTTTCGACAGCTGTGTTCTATCCTCTAGGCTGGTTCTGCATTTTCATTCTTAATTTTATCTCGTGGCTCTTGGGAGAACGGACCCTTCACAAATTCTAGCAGAAGAATTAGGTCATTCGAACCATCTTCTCAGCTGTTCAATCATGGCTGAACTATCTCTCCCTCTCATCCCCATTCTCCTGCCTTCTCCTCATTACCCCTGACACCTGTACCAGTGAATGAATGAATAAGTTTATTGGCCAAGTATATTCACATACAAGGAATTTGCCTTGGTGCTCTGCCCGCAAGTGACAACATGACATACAGTGACAGTTGGGAATGGCACATAAAACATTAAACATTAATAATAAAACATTATCGATTAAACATGCAATTAAATAAAATACCAGAGCGAAAGGAGGCCACAGATTTTTGGTTAATGAGTAGAGCTACTACTCGTGGGAAAAAAAGCTGTTTTTATGTCTGGCTGTGGCAGCTTTGACAGTCCGGAGTCGCCTTCCAGAGGGAAGTGATTCAAAAAATCTTGTCAAGCACCAACCTAAAAATATCCATTGACTTGGCCTCCACTGCCGTCTGTGGCAAGGAATTCCACAGATTCACCTCCCTGTGTTGAAAGAGGAGCGGGGAAAGGTGTGTTTTCGACTGAGGAGTCTTAGCTGAAGGTGTCAGAAATTGTAAAAGATGAACCGATGTTGAATGCGATGCAAGGTGAGGCCCAGGGGAACTCAGTACTTGTTCTGTCCGTGAGAAGATGGGGGCAGCACGGCGGCGCAGTGGTAGAGCTGCTGCCTTACAGTGCTTGCAGCGCCAGAGACTCGGGTTCGATCCCGACTGTGGGTGCGCTTGTCTGTACGGAGTTTGTACGTTCTCCCTGTGACCTGCGTGGGTTTTCTCCGAGATCTTCGGTTTTCTCCCACACTCCAAAGACGTACAGGTATGTAGGTTAAATTGGCTTGGTGTATGAGTAAATTGTCCCTAGTGTGTGTAGGATAGTGAGGGCTAGTGCCTTACAGCGCCAGCGACCAGGGTTCGATCCTGACTATGGCGCTTGTTTATACAGAGTTTATACGTTCTCCGTTAGGGTGCGGGGATCGCTGGTCGGCGCGGACTCGGTGGGCCGAAGGGCCTGTTTCCGCGCTGTATCTCTAAACTAAACAGTATAAGCACAACCGGGGAGTTTGAAGACTCATCGGAGAGGAGACAGAAAGATTTGGAACGGGAAGGGAAGAGTCAGATAGTGTAAAGGTGAAAGCAGCATATGTAATGATACTTGTTTGAGTAGGAAAGAACTGCAGATGCTGGCTTAAATCGAAGGTAGACACAAAATGCTGGAGTAACTCAGCGGGACAGGCAGCATCTCTGGAGGGAAGGAATGGGGTGACATTTCTGTTAAGTCACCCCATCAATTAAGTCAATGTACGAGATAAAGAACCAAGGGAGGGGAACCAAATAGATTTGAAGGTCAGAAATTAAGATTGTAGCAGTTGTAGTTTAGGCCCATCCAAGTCTCCCTTTTAGCTCCCTAACCTTCTTTCCCCGTAGGATCTACCAATTCACCAAGAATTTCATCATCTGAAGACATAAAAGGACACAAAGTGCTGGAGTAACTCAATGGGTCAGGCAGCATCTCTGGAGAACATGGACAGGTGATGTTTCGGGTCGGCCCGAATCCTCGCACCCACGTTCTCCAGAGATGCTGCCTGAGCCGTTGAGTTTCTCCGGCAATTAGTGTCTGTTTTTGTGAACCAGCATCTGCAGCTCCTTGTGTCTATATTGGATTATCCACATTGATTTGTCCTCCACTCCCGCATTCCAGCTCAAGGTGGCCTTCATAACGAGGGGAGTTGAGTATAGGAGTAAAGAGGTCCTTCAGCAGTTGTTCAGGGGCTTGGTGAGATAACATCTGGAGTATTGTGTGCAGTTTTGTTCTCCTAATTTGAGGAAGGACATTCTTGCTATTGAGGGAGTGCAGCGTAGGTTCACCAGGTTAATTCCCGGGATAGTGGAACTGACATATGTGGAAAGGTGGGTCGACTGGGCTTGTATTCGCTGGAATTTAGCAGGATGAGAAGGGATCTTATAGAAACATATAAAATTCTTAAGGGATTGGACAGGCTAGATGCTGGAAAAATGTTCCCAATGTTGGGGGAGTCCAGAACCAGGGGTCACAGTTTAAGAATAAGGGTTAGGCCATTTAGGACTGAGATGAGGAAAAACATCTTCACCCAGAGAAGAAGGGTTTTGACCCGAAACGTTACCTATCTCCTTCGCTCCATAGATGCTGCTGCACCCGCTGAGTTTCTCCAGCATTTTGTGTACCCTCGATTTTCCAGCATCTGCAGTTCCTTCTTTAATACTGATTTTGGAAGATCAGCCATGATCATATTGAATGGCGGTGCTGGCGAGAAGGGCCGAATGGCCTACCCTTGCACCTATTTTCTATGTTTCTATGTTTCTAAGATTCCCCCCAGTAACCGCATGGGATTGGATTAGGTGAGATATATCGATATTACGTTAGTAATACAGAATGGACACTTTTCTGGAGGTGCTACAGTATCTTTTCCATCAGATGTAACACTGAGGATCATCAGTTTGCATGTTACACATAAGAGATACCACATATAAGATACAAGATAAGGTACATATATGAGATATCACAGCAGCATGGAAAGAAAGTTGGAGATACACTACTTATTTCCATCGACATTAACCCCACAAAATAACTTTGACAAAACGGACAAGATAATCATTCAGAAGATAGACACAAAATGCTGGAGAAACTTAGCAAGTCAGGCAGCATCTCTGGAGAAAAAAGACAGGTGGCGTTTCGGGTCGGAACAGCCCAAAGAAGGAATCCGACCCGAAACACCACGCATCCTTTTCCTCCAGAGATGCTGCCTGACCCGCTGAGTTACTCCAGCACTTTGTGTCCATCTTTGGTATGAACCAGCGTCTGCAGTTCCTTCCGACACAAGTTAATCATCCGTCTCGGTTTGGTTTCTGGGGGATTTTACAATGGGCACCGTGTTACCATTAAAAACAGTGTGTGAACTTCAACAGGAATGCAATGTGTTTGAAGAGGTCGGTAATATATACATGCAAATTCCACCTTTCATTTCTTTACAGTTACACTGCCTGGGTTGAAGGGCTGTGGTTTCAAGCAAGCACCATAAAAGCTATTTTTTAATTTCAGTGCAGAACTGAGGAATCACTGCACTGTAGGAAGTGCATTGATTTAATAAAATATGTAAACCAAAGCCTCTGTTGGCAGCTTCCAGTGCATGTAAACGATCCCCTGGTATAATTTTGAAGAAGACTTTAGAAGTTATCTCTGGCGATCAGGTTAATATTCACCTCAACTAGAAACAATAAAGTGGTGCGTGTGTCCATGCGTGTGTCCGTGCGTGTGTCCGTGCGTGTGTGTGTGTGGTATGTGTGTGGTGTGAGGGTGTCTGTGTGTGTTTGTCTGCACGTGTGTGTGCATGTGTGTATCTGTGTGTGTGTGTGCACATGCCTGTGTGTGTGTGCGTGCGTGTGTGCGTGTGTGCGTGCGTGTGTCCGTGCGTGTGTCCGTGCGTGTATCCGTGCGTGTGTGTGGTATGTGTGTGTGGTGTGAGGGTGTCTGTGTGTGCGTGTCTGCACGTGTGTGTGCATGTGTGCATGTGTGTATCTGTGTGTGTGTGCATGTGTGCATGTGTGTGTGTGTCTGCACATGCATGTGTGCGTGTGTGTGCGTGTGTGTGCGCTTGTGTGTGTGTGCGTGCGCATGTGTGTGTCTACATGTGCATGTGAGCGTGTGTGTGCACGTGTGTGCGTTTGTGCTTGTGTGTGCACATGTGTGTGTCTGCATGTGTATGTGTGTGTGTGTCTGCATGTGTATGTGTGTGTGTGTGCGTGTGCGTGTGCGTGTGTGTGCGTGCGTGCGCATGTGTGCGCGTGTAGAGAATCAGCTGGTGATTTTGGGCCCTGTGCCAGTCCAGCACAATGCAGCGCTGGACATTTTGTCAGACCACTGTACACGGGAGTCTGGTTTGCACAAACTGACGTCTGCATTTCCTACATTATAAATGAAAGACCTTTACTTTTCAGCATGCTGCTGGCAGTAATGTTTCTGGCTGCCTCAAGGGCCATGTCTGTCTGAATTCTCCAACCAACAGAACTGTTTCTTCAAAATCCCAACAGAGTGCTGCATAGTAATATGCCCAGCCATAAGTGAAACGGTCTAGTCACAGATCAGAGGCGCAGGGCTCGAGTGCACGCTACACAAGGGATGTCTCGCCACCATCTGGGACTGAAACGTTCAGTAGTTAATAGCGAGTCAAATCATCCCTGTTGACATCGGTGCTCTTTAACTTTTGCCATAATTTGTCTCTTAAAGTCCAAACACATTTTTCTGAAATGTCAAGACTGAGCAGGAAAGCAGCACTAAATCTTTTACAATCCTGCAGCAGTTAAGTTACTAAACTAGCATCCAAAGACGAATTGGATAGGAAGGAACTGCAGACGCAGGTCTACACCGAAGAGAGACACAAAATGCTGGAGTAACTCAACGGGACAGCAGCATCTCTGGAGAGAAGGAATGGGCGGCATTTCACTGTACATTTCCATTGTACGTTGTACATTGAACCTCTCAATATTTCCTTTCCATCGTCTGCTTTGATCTGTCGTTTTCACACCTTATGGGCCTGTCCCACTTAGGCAACTTTTTAGACGACTGGAGGAGACTATG
This sequence comes from Okamejei kenojei, assembly GCA_035221665.1. Taxonomy (NCBI): domain Eukaryota; kingdom Metazoa; phylum Chordata; class Chondrichthyes; order Rajiformes; family Rajidae; genus Okamejei; species Okamejei kenojei. Next base: position 9,335,372 of record CM069156.1, read on the forward strand.
CGGTCGCCACATGTTCGCGGGCGGTTGCCGGGGAGTCGACGTCATGGTCGTGAGGTGTTCCCGCATTCTGGGAACTAGTCACGGCCTCATGTTGAAAAGTTAGCGGCAACCTGAATGAAGCCGCCATGGAAAGTAGCGAGAACTCTCGTGCCGTAGGTGCAGCGGTAGTGGGTCGCCAGGAGGTCGTAGGTTGTCGTAGGTTCTCGTAGATTGTAGCCCGTGCTCACCGGTGAATTTCATTGGCTCATTGGGAAAAAAAACCGTAAACAGTAGTATTCAGAACCAAGGATAACCGACCGGTAATGTTAATGTCCGCCGAGCTTCACAGCCGTGTTTCTCTGGCTTCTTAAAAGTTGTCTCAACTTCTTCTCCCCGCTCTGTCTCCCCCTTCTCCCCCCCCCCCTTCTCCCACCTCCCCCCCCACCTCCCCCTCTTGTAAACGACTTAAGTGACCCTTCCCGTACACTGCGCTTTCACCGTCTTAATTCCAACGCCAACCTTCCTGTTCATCGCGGTGTGTGTCTGTATCACATTGGCTTTGCACCGTGTGAATTTCACTCAGACAGCGCTCCCACCGCTTGCCCTGTCCCCCGCCTGCATAACTGGCTGGTGAAGGAAGCGATGTGTGCGTGTGTGTGTGTTCCACTCTGACAGTCGGCGTTCCAGTCGCCGGGTTTTCAGCAACCGGCTACGACTTGACAGGCGCCGGCAGTCGCCTGAAAAATCGACCAAGTGGGACAGGCCCATTCCTTTTCCCTATCCCTTGACTCCTTCTCCCCTGACTCTCAGTCTGAAGAAGGCTTTCAACCCGAAATGTCACCCATTCCTTCTCTCCAGAGATGCTGCCTGCCCCGCTGAGTTACTCCAGCTTTTTGTGTCTATTTTTAGCATCTAAAGACCATTGATCAGACAAAAATGACTGGAGAATTTAGATTAAGGTAATCAAATGCATCTGGAAGAAAAATCTGATATCACTAATTTAGTTTAGTTTAGTTTAATTTAGAGATGCGGCAGGGAAACAGGCCCTTCAGCCCATTAAGTCCAGACCAACCAACGATCAAAGAAAGACACGAAATGCTGGATTAACTCAGCAGGACAGGCAGCAACCCCGGAGAATATGGATAGGTAACATTTCAGGTAGGGGCCCTTTCTTTAGACCGTTGATCACTTGTTCACAGTCGTTCTATGTATTACCACTTTTGCATCCACTCATTATGGGCCTGTCCCACTTAGGCGATTTTTTAGGCAACTACAGGCGACTAGTTTGTCGCCGCATGTTCGCCGGTGTTCACCGGGAGTAGTCAACTCAGTCGCGCCAAAAATCGTATCGTCTTTTTGGTCGCCGCTAAATTTTCAACGTTGAAAATTCTTTGGCGACAGTGGGTTTCACGCCATTGAGCGTGGCTTGACTTTCCTGACGTAGGTGCTGTCTGTCGTAGGTTGTCGCCGGGATGGCGTAGGTTGTCGCCGGTCTGTCGGCGACCTGCTACGACTATGACAGTCGCCGGCAGTTGCCCTAAAAGATCGGCAAGTGGGACAGGCCCATTGGACACTAGAGGCAATTTTACAGAGGCCAAATAACCTACAAACCTACACATCCTTGGGGTGTGGGAGGAAACCTGGAGCACCCGAAGCAATAGGAATAATGGTCACAGGAATAATGTGCAAACTCCACACAGACAGCACCCGAGGTGAAGATTGAACCCGGGTCTCTGGCACTGTGAGGCAGCAGCTCTACCACTGCGCTGCCGAAAAGACCTACAGGTTTGGAGGTTAATTTGTTCCGGAAAATTGTAAAATTGTCCCTCGTGTGTAGGACAGTGCGAGGGATCGCTGGTCGGCATGGACCAGATGGGCCAAAGGGCCTGTCTCCACGCTGTATCTCTAAAGTCTAAAGTCTAAAGTGTGTTGTTGAGACTGGAGTCATGTATGGGCCTAACTTCATATGGGGTTAGGGGGAGAAGATGGGAGAATGGGGCTGAGAGGGAAAGATAAATCAGCCATGATTGAATGGTCGGCGATAGGACGAACGGCCTAATTCTGCTCCTATAACATGAACATATGGTCTTATGAACTGGGGGGTGGGGGGAGGGGGGGTTGGCCGATCTTCTCCAAAGGAAATTATTGGAGTAGAATTGTTTTTTTCAATAATCCATTAGCTTTGAGGTTATATTTACCGAGGCTAGACTACCTTTTGAATAAAAAGGGTTCGATTCTGCCTGCGGGTGCTGTCTGTTTCGGAGTTTGCACGTTCTCCCCGTGACGTGCGTGGGTTTTCTCTGAGATCTTCGGTTTCCTCCCACACTCCAAAGACGTGCAGGTTTGCAGGTTAATTGTCTCGCTAGAATTGTAAACTGTCCCCGAGTGTGCGTAGGGTGGAGTCAGTGTGCGGGGATCGCTGGTCGGCGCAGACTCGGTGGGCCGAAGGGCCTGTTTCTGCGCTGTGTCTCTAAACCATGCTGAACTGAACCAAAGAGGGCGGACAGTGCATGGGGCACCCTCATGCGTGCAGCTAATTCTGCGATCCTACTTTCCAGAAATCAGCTGCAAGGCTGCACGTGTGATGGTTTTACGGAGCTCTGCGATGCGCTGAGAGGATCAAAAGAAATGCGTAAGATGCAGTGAGGCATCTTACAGGCCAGCCAGCTGAGACGATTCAGAGACATTTGGCTCCTGAGCGGAACCACAGGCTTGAGTGAATGGCAGGGAGGTTTAGTTATCGACGCAGATTGACAATCGCTGCGCTGAGCTTTCTCCACGTTACTGCTCCCCGATGAAATGGCAAAGGTTCTCGACAACAAATTGAGACCTCAGCAGGTGAGGTTTGTCAGAAGCGATCTTGGTTATTATTAGCACAGTGGGCTAACATTCAGAGCTGTCAAACCACAGTGCAATTTACACTGTGTTAAAAAACGTGATGCTTCCTCAGAAAGCCCACCTGGTTAAACTGGCATTTCACCTCAGCATGTCAGGCAGAAAACCCACACCTCGAAAGGAATATGGTTTGGGGCAGGGTGTGGGAACTGTGGGAGCAGTAGGCAGTTAAGGGGCTGTCCCACTGTACGAAGGTAATTCAAGAGCTCTCCCGAGTTTAAAAAAAATCAAAATCGTGGTAAGTACGTAGGATGTACGTAGCGGGCTACGTCGGAGCTCGTGGATGTCCTGTAGTGGCTCGTAACGCTAACGGCAGGTACTCGGGAAGCACTCTAAGTCGTGACGTTTTTTCAGCACCGTGAAAAATGTCCACGAGAGCCCCGAGTACCTACGAAAGACCATCACCGTAATTCTCCGAGTTCGAATCAGGGGAAACTCGGGAGAACTCTTGAATTACCTCGTACAGTGGGACAGGCCCTTTAGACTGCGTTGGCAGATAAATCCACAAAACAGCAATCACCCAATTATCTCAATGTCCCATTCTCCCTCGGAACATTTCATCTGTCATAAAGTGAGCGTTACTTACATTGGTCAAGCATGATCTAACAATCCTTTTTTTAAAAATAAAAAATATTTATTAAATTATTAAAAGAATATATACAGTACAGTAAAGATACAAAACGGAACCCACCATCATAATACGTCACCTCACACACTCCATATACGCGTGGTACACAGGCTCGTCCAGCCCGCAATAGTGGCCGGCGGCTGGCGAGTCCGTGAACCGCGGGAGAAACAGGTTGCAGGGAACACCTCGATGCAGTGCCCTCCACCCCAGGTAACCACGCATCTTTGTAGCTGAGACAGTGTAATTCAAATGTCAATTCTAATTCATTCTTAATGTTTCAGAATGAATTAAGGTTTGAAGGTCAATTTATTATATACCAATTAAGGGTGCAGTGAAATTTTGAGTTACTTTATACGAAGTGACTGGAAACTGGATTTAAAAAATGCACCTTTCTCTCCACGTATGATGTTTACATAAAACACAAGTTGCTGGACTTGTCTGAAGAAGGGACTGGATCCGAAACATCACAGATCCATGCCCTCCAGAGCAGCTGCCTGTCCCGCTGAGTTACGCTAGCATTTTGTGTGTGTGTGTTCATTTAACTTTTGTAAAGCATCGTTGGTGAGTAGCTTCTACTTGTTTTGAAGATCGCGCAACCATTTCTGGTAGAAGTGCGGCACGGTGGCGCAGCTGGCAGTGCTGCTGCCTCACAGCGCCAGAGACCCGGGCTCGATCCCCGATCTCATGCGCTGCCTGGGTGGGAGTTTACACGTTTTCCCCCCCCCCGTGACCGAGTGGGTTTCCTCCTGGTGCTCCGGTTTCCTCCCACATCTCGAACGACGTGCGGGTTTGTAGATGACAGGCCTTCAGAGGGCGATCGATGGTTAGTGTGGAGTTGGTGGGCAATGTTGCCTGTTTCCATGCTGTATCTTCCCAACAATCAGTTCAATCCATCCAAGTCTCGCCCTTTAGGAATGTGGAGCGGACACTTTAAGCAGCAACATCTCCTGACCTGGGTTTCAATTCCCTGCCTAATTCCACCCACATGACGATATAAACAACATGCACAGGGCTCAGAAAAAAAACTAATGGACCTGTGGCCTTAAATGCCAACCACATAAGGAATATGCCTTAGGAGAATAGGGTGTTATGTGCCATTTACAGTGCCCACACTGGGCATTGTCTTTGGGTACAATGATTCAACCTTGGTTATTTCAAATTTTTTTAAATTTAGTTTAGAGATACAGACAGAAACAGGCCCACCGAGTCCACACCGACCAGCGATCCCCGCACACTAACGCTATCCTACACACACTGGGGGCAGTTTTACATTTATACCAAGCCAATTAGCCTGCAGACCTGTACGTCTTTGGAGTGTGGTGGGAAACCGGAGATCCCGGGGAAAACCCACGCAGCTCACGGGGAGAACGTGCAAACTCTGTGCAGACAGGCTCGTGTAGTCAGGATCGAGCCCGGGCCTCTGGTGCTGTAAGGCAGCAGCTCTACCTCTGCGCCACCGTGCCGCCCCATTTAATGAAAATATAATTGGCAGACCTACTGACCATGGGGCTGATACACATGCGCACAATTCTCATCTGTGAAGGAGGCATTGGCCTGGTCAAAACCACAGAAGGTGATGGAGGCCAAGTCGGTGGATATTTTGAAGGCAGAGATAGACAGATTCTTGAATAGTGTGGGTGTCAGGGGGTTATGGGGAGAAGGCAGAAGTATGGGGTTGAGAGGGAGAGATAGATCAGCCACGATTGAATTGCGGAATAGAGTTGATGGGCCGAATGGCCTAATTCTGCTCCTATCACTAACCTCCCAGTACATGGACGATGTCGCCGTCTTCTACTCGGATTCACCGTCGGTGCGCAGATTGATCAGCATCTGTGACCAGTTTGGGTCGGCATCGGGAGCCAGAGACAACCGTAGGAAGAGCGAGGCCATACTCCTCGGCAACGAAGCCAGACCGATCTCCCGTCCCCTACACCATCAGGTCAGACGTCTAGATAAACAGGAAGGGTTTACATCCCTCCGCAGAGTAACAGGCCCTTCAGCCCACCGCGCAACGCCATAGTCCATAGTTCATCACGGGGAGTTCACAAATTTCTGGAGCAGACTCTATTAGGCCACTCAGCCCCAACTCTAATTATTTACTCCACTATGCAAAGACTTTTATTTATAATGCCTGCCAATCATGGACTGATCTATCAATCCCTCTCAAATGGCCCCATTCATAGGCCAATCATAGAATCATAGAAAATAGGTGCAGGAGCAGGCCATTCGGCCCTTCGAGCCTGCACCGCCATTCAATATGATCATGGCTGATCATCCAACTCAGTATCCTGTACCTGCCTTCTCTCCATACCCCCTGATCCCTTTAGCCACAAGGGCCACATCTAACTCCCTCTTAAATATAGCCAATGAACTGGCCTCAACTACCTTCTGTGGCAGAGAATTCCACAGATTCACCACTCTCTGTGTGAAAAAAGATCTTCTCATCTCGGTCCTAAAAGACTTCCCCTTTATCCTTAAACTGTGACCCCTTGTTCCTGGACCCCCCAACATCGGGAACAATCTTCCTGCATCTAGCCTGTCCAACCCCTTAAGAACACCTTCTCCCGCCTTCTCTCCATAATCCCTGACACCCGCGCTAATCAAGAACCGTTCAATCCTGCCTTAAAAATATCCATTGACTTGGCCTCCACAGCCTCCTGTGGCGATGGGCTCCACAGATTCACCACCCAGAGTTACTCCAGCCTTTTCTTTCCGTCTTCGTGTGAAAAATGACTCCGCTGGTCAGGCGACTTCCCTGGAGAGGAGGAATGGGTGACATTCCGGGTCGAGACCCTGCTTCAGACTTCAGACCCCTGTCTCACCCGCTGACTTCAGACTTCAGACCCCTGTTACTCCAGCTGTCTGTGCCTGTCTTCGCATTGAAATTAATGCTTGGCCAAGCAGCGACTGGGTGAAAGAAATGGAAGGAAAGACTGTGATCACAAGGGAAATATCCTCATTCCGGCAAAAGACATAAAATAACTACTTACAAAGCAACGAGCCTGGGGGGACTGTGCAAACCACCCGATTCATAAATCATTATTAACTCCTTCATTGGTTCGATGTGTCCTCGGCTCCAGATGTTCCTGTTTTAATTTCACCCATTTAGTACACTTCTTGCAAGGTAGAAGGCAATAAAGATGTCCTCATCAAGATGATGGATGCCATATTAGAGTCTGATGTCTTCCTTCCCCCAGAAGGTTGCTCGGAGACATCAAGGACTCCCCGGTCAGTTATCGCAGGGTCAAGCTCTTCCAACTTCATGCCAGCAGCGAACGTCAAACCTAAAGTGACTTCTCCGTTCCATTAACTTCACTCTCCCTGACCTGCCCAGTCTGATGTGTATATTTTCGACACCAGACACTCTGTGTTTTTCCAGCCAGACCAGCAATTTAGTGTCAATTTGTCCTGAATTGTGGTCTGTGAGCTCTTGTCTGCTAGCAATTGTTCTGAGCTGAAGCAAAATTGGTTTTCATTTGAGACGAGAGCCTTTAGAAGTGGTCTGGGATACACACTGGAACATTTCATTTTAATTCAAGTTCAGACTCCAGAGATTTAAAGTCTGCAGCTCACCTCATTTGATCTTTTCAATGCCATTCATCTGCTGACTTGCTAATTTTATCTCATTTTATTTGCAGTTCAGTTTAGTTTACTTTGGAGATGCAGCACGGAAGCAGGCCCTTCGCCCCCCACTCCCCCCCCCCCCCCCCCCCCGTCCGCGCTGACCAGCGATCCCCGCACACTAGCACTATCCTACACTCGAGGGACAATTTACAATCTGTACCAAAGCCACTTAAGGGCCTGTCTCACTTAGGCTAATTTTTAGGCGACTGCAGGCGACTAGGCTGTAGCCACATGGTCCCCGGGGTGTCGCCTGTATGGTCGTGAGTAGTTCCCTCAGTCACCCAAAGAGACGTAGCGTCTCTCTAGTTGTCGCTGGAATTTCAACATGTTCAAAAATTTTCGGCAACAGTCGGTGACAGTGGGTTTGTCGCCAATGAGCGTAGCTTGACTTCTCCTGATGTAGGTGCTGTTGTAGATGTTGCCAGGTGACGTAGATTGTCGCTGGTACTGACTTTGTTTTCTTTTGTTGTTAAAGTAATGTTTCCATTTCAAATTTTATGTCGAAGGGGGGGTTTCTTCGGCGACCTGCTCCGACTACGACAATCGCCGGCAGTCGCCTAAAAATAGCCTAAGTGGGACAGGCCCTTTAAGCTACAAACCTGTATGTCATTGGAGTTTGGGCGGAAACCAGCGCACCTGAGGAAAGCCCACATGGTCACGGGGAGAACGTACAAACTCCATACAGACAGCTACACAGCAATACTCTCGGTTGCATATCAGTAACGGAGAATATTCCTATTGTAAAATGAATAACTACGCATCGTCTAGGTGGAACTGTGAACCACCCTTGGTTGCACTAGAGACTTTGGGCTTTGTTTTGATAAGCACTATATTGTTTTTTTTTAATTTATCGATTTTAAATGATGTTATCAATTGTTAGAGTGGTAGAGACATACAGCATGGAAACAGGCCCTTCAGCTGAACTAGCCCATGCCAGCCAACATGGCCCATCTACACTAGTCCCACCTGCCTGCATTTGGCCCATATCGAGATTGATCCCTGGGATGGCGGGACTGTCATATGAGGAAAGATTGAAAAGACTAGGCTTGTATTCGCTGGAGTTTAGAAGGGTGAGGGGGGATCTTATAGAAACATATAAAATTATAAAAGGACTGGACAAGTTAGATGCAGGAAAAATGTTCCCAATGTTGGGCGAATCCAGAACCAGGGGTCACAGTCTTAGAATAAAGGGGAGGTCATTTAAGACTGAGGTGAGAAAAAACTTTTTCACCCAGAGTGTTGTGAATTTATGGAATTCCCTGCCACAGAGGGTAGTGGAGGTCAAATCACTGGATGGATTTAAGAGAGAGTTAGATAGAGCTCTAGGGGCTAGTGAAATCAAGGGATAAGGGGAGAAGGCAGGCACGGGTTATTGATTGGGGACGATCAGCCATGATCACAATGAATGGCGGTGCTGGCTCAATGGGCCGAATGGCCTCCTCCTGCACCTATTTTCTATGTTTCTATGTTTCTATATCGCTCTAAACGTGTCCTATCCATGTACCTGTCCAAATGTCTCTTAAACGTAACAATAGTCCCTGCCTCACTACCTCCTTTTGTAGACGTTCCATACACCCACCATGCTTTGTGTAAAAGAAAAGTCACCCCTCAGACTCCTATTAAATCTTCCCCCTCTCACCTTAAACCTTTTATCTGCTGTTGCAAGTAAGACTTTCATCATTTTATTTCGGTCCATTTGACAATTAAATACTCTTGACTCTCGACCCAAATCTTGGACACATACCCTGGTCAGGTAAATTAATGAGTTGCTATAATATATTCATTACAAGACTAAAGGCTTTCCTACAAATAGATTGGAAACTTCTGCTCCCCTTGGGCAACTTTTTACTTCTGCAACTCGGCCAAAGCTCCCCAGATGTTTGAAAGTGCAGCTGTGCATCGGGTCTTCCGGCAACTCGGGGAAAGCGCTCGGGATATTTGATGCAGCCTCTGCCTAAGGCTTACGATTAACCTAGCCAGCCGGAAAAGCTTGACTGCTTTCGGAGAGGGATTGGAATGTTAGGGAAGAGGTAATGTGGAGAGAGTTTGTCCAAAAAAACAACACCTGATCATTACAAAAAAAAAGATGGATCATTGTGGGCATTTCCTGTGCCATCGATGCAGGCTATGCTTTATTCTGTACCCACCCGCACCTCCAGTTTCCCCCCTCCCTGACTCTCAGCCTGATGAAGGGTCTCGACCTGAAACGTCACCTATTCTCTTTTGCCAGAGTTTCTGCCTGACCTGCTGCGTTACCCAGCCATTTTGTGTCTATCTTCGGTGTAAACCAGCATCTGACGTCCTTCTTACACATCTCTGGAGAACATGGATAGGTGATTTTCCAGGATGGATTAATTCTTCAGACTGATGGGGGTGGGGGTGCGGGGGGTGGGGGGTGAAGTGAAAGCTGGAAGAGAGGATGGGCAGGACAAAGCCTGGCAAGTGGATAGGTGGCTAGATTAAATCTGAAGAAGGGCCTCAAACCCAAAACACCACCCATTCTTTTTCTCCAAAGATGCTGCCGAGCCGCTGAGTTACTCCAGCACTTTGTGCCTACCTCAAGTGATAGGTGGATACGGGCGAGTGGCTTTGATAGGCAGTTGGTTGGACCAAGGCCAGAAATGAAAAGATAAAAGGTGTGAAATAAGGTTAGGTGCAAATTGTGAATCCAGAGGATGCGATGTTGGTGGAAGGAGGAATATGGGTGGATGGGGAGGGTAGAAAATACAAAAGGTATCATATCAGGACTAAGCTTTATAATCATTTCCATTACCCTGAAGGGATGGGTCTCCATTGTACGAGAGTACCCAGAACCAGATTCAGCAGGCAGCTTGGGTAGGCATTAAATGGATGGCCATCTGGCTCTTTCTCTTATTAAATTGTGACCTGTACAGTTGTCCATTCACTGTCTGGATTATTCCATGCCATCCGGATGAATAAGCCCTTGTTCGCACTGACATCGACAGGATAGGCTTCCTTGACCCATCAACAATGGACCCAGGGTGGCACGGTGGCGCAGCGGTAGAGTTACTGTCTTACTGCGCCAGAGACCCGGGTTCGATCCTGACCTCGGGTGCTGTCTGTACGGAGTTTGTACGTTCTCCCCGTGACCGCGTGGGGTTTCTCCGGGTGCTCCGGTTTCCTCCCTCACTCCAAACGCGTGTAGGTTTGTAGCTTAATTGGCTTTTTGTAAAATGTCCCTCGTATGTGGCGTGGAACTAGTTGGTCGTTTGTCGGTGCGGACGCGGTGGGCAGGTGGGCCTGTTTCCACTCTGTATCTCTAAACCAAACTAAACTAAGCAAAAAAGAAGGAATGTGTGGAATGATAACCCAAACCAGGTACAGTTTAAGTCACTAATGATTCCTTTGCTCTCGTTCACATGTAACTACACAGATAGATCTCCCAAGCAATTTTGTTGTCAGGGAAGCTAAGAAGTGAAAAGATACATAACATTTTAATGAATTCGAAAATCGACATGAATTAGAGTGGAAGCAACAAAGTATCTGTGGGATTTTCCTTCAAAAACCACATGAAGTTAACTCAATCTGCTCGCCATAAATTAAAATAGTTACAAGCTTTTTAGGCCAACACGAGGAAGATGGACACAAAATGCTGGAGTAACTCAGCGGGACAGGCAGCATCTCTGGGGAGAAGGAGTGGGTGACGTTTCGGGTCGAGACCCTTCTTCTCAACGCGAAACATCGCTCATTCCTTCCATTGCGAGGTGCTGCCTGTCGCGATGAGTTACTCCAGCATTTTTGGTTGAAACCAGCACCTGCAGTTCTTTCCTACAACGAGGAAGCTAATGACAGATTCATGGATATGAGATAACGTAATGGTACAAGATGTTATATTTTATGGGAACGGATGTCCGTGTGATCTGACATGAGTTCGGGCCCAGTCCAAGATTTATAGGCAATCGCCTAGTTCTTATTTTTCCTAGATCTCCTGGCTCCACAAAAATCATTAAAAGGCGTACCGGCGACCAGTCGTAGAAACCTACGGTACAGAGCACATCGGAGGTAGAATGAAAGGGAGGTAGTGTTGCCTCCTTGAAGCGCCAAAGACCGGGTTCAATCCGGACTACGGGCGCTGTCTGTACGGAGTTTGTATGTTCTCCCCCGTGACCTGCGTGGGTTTTCCCCGGGAGCTCCAGTTTCCTCTCCCGCACTCCAAAGACATACAGGTTTGTAGGTTAATTGGCTTCGGTATAGTTGTAAATTGTCCCTGGTGTGTGTTAATGTGCGGGGATCGCTGGTCGGAGCTGACTTGGTGGACCTGTTTCCCCGCTATATCTCTAAGCTAAACTAAACTAAACTAAAAGAGGTAAATCAAAAGAAATATAGTATCACATTCTCAACACGGATTACTTGGACTGCCAGACCCAAAATCCTGTTCATTGCCGTGGGTATGATTGAAGGCTAAGGTATGATGAGCATTTGATGGCACTGGGCCCACACTCACTGGAAGATGAGGGGGAATCGCTTTGAGCTTACCGAATAGCGAAAGGCCTGGATAGAGTGGATGTGGAGAGGATGTTTCCACTCATGGGAGAATCTAGGACCAGAGGCCATTGTCTCATAATTAAAGGATGTACCTTTAGGAAGGAGACGAGGAGGAATTTCTTTTGTCGGAGGGTGGTGAATAGAAAATAGACAATAGGTGCAGGAGTAGGCCGTTTGGCCCTTCGAGCCAGCAATGCCATTCAATGTGATCATGGCTGATCATCCCCAATCAGTACCCCGTTCCTGCCTTCTCCCCATATCCCCTGACTCCGCTATATTTAAGAGCCCTATCTTGCTCTCTCTTGAAAGTATCCAGAGAACCGGCCTCCACCGCTCTCTGAGGCAGAGAATTCCACAGACTCACAACTCTCTGTGTGAAAAAGTATGTTCCCACCTCCGTTCTAAATGGCTTACCCCTTATTCTTAATTGATTGCCACAGAAGGCTGCGGAGCCCAAGCCAATGGATATATTTATAGTGGATTCTTGATGAGTGCGGGTGCCAGGGGTTATGGGGAGGAGGCAGGAGAATGGGGTTAGGAGGGAGAGATAGACCAGCCATGATTGAATGGCGGAATAGACGATGGGCTGAATGGCCTCATTCCGTTCCTATCACATGAACGTATGAACTACCTCTGTCACAACAATAAGGTTTGTAGGTAAACGGGGATGGGTGGTAACGGTGTCTACACGGTAGAGTTATGCTGCACTGAAGCAGGCCCTTTGACTCAACTCAGCAAGCCGACCAAGATGACCTATCTATGCTGCACCCACTTAGAGTCGTAGAGTCATACAGCGTGGAAACAGGCTCTTCGGCCCAACTTGCCCATGTTGACCCCATGGTACCCCATCTTCACTAATACCACCTGCCTGCATTGGGCCCAAACGCTTCTAAACCTATCCTATCCATGCACCTTGGCCAAATGAATGTTAAATGTTGTAATGGCACCTGCATCATCTAACTCCACTGGAATGCGACTGCCATTTACCATTCACCCTCTGTGTGAAGACGTTGTTCCTATTAAATCTTTCCCATGCCACCGTAAGCCTATCTCCTCAGGTTCTTGCTTCCCCTACTCAACCTGTGTGGTCACCCTATTTATTTCCCTCCTGATCGTAGACACCTCCGTAAGATCTCCCCCTCATCTTCCTGCGCTCCAAGGAATAAAGTCCTAGCCTGCCCGACCTCTCCCTATAGCTCAGGCCCTCAAGCCCAGCCAACATCCTCTTAACTCCTCTCTGTACCATTTCCAGTTTGACAACATCGTTCCCATAACAGGGTGACCATAACTGAATACAATACTCCAAATCCACCGGGTAACCCAATTTATGGGCGGCACAGATGAGTTGCTGCCTTACAGATCCAGAGACCCAGGTTTGATCCTGACTACGGGGGCTGCCTGTATGGAGTTTGTACGTTCTCCCCGTGACCGCGTGGGTTTTCTCCAGATGCTCAGGTTTCCTCCCACACTCCAAAGACGTGCGGGTTCGTCGGTTAATTGGCTTCAGCAAATTGTAAATTGTCTCTAGTGTGTAGGATAGTGTGAGTGTCCGTAAATCATAAATTGTCCCTCGAGTGTGTCGGACAGTGTTAATATACAGGGGGATCGCGGGTCGGTGCTGAATCGGTGGGCACGAAGGGCCTGTTTCCGCGCAGTATCTCTAAACTAAGCTAAAAGTGCGTTTGGCCCCACATTTCTCTAAATCTTTCCCATCCACAGAGTGAATGCAGAATCCAGAAAATCAGATGCCGAGAGGTAGCTGCACAGAATCTCCTGCCCAGAGCAGGGGAATCGAGGACCAGAGGGCATAGGTTCGAGGTGAAGGGGAAAAGGTTTAATAGGAATCTGAGGGGTAACTTTTTCACACTAAGGGTGGTGGGTGTATGGAACAAGCTGCCAGAGGAGATAGTTGAGGCTGGGACTATCCCATCGTTTAAGAAACAGTTAGACAGGTACATGGATAGGACAGGTTTGGAGAGATGTGGAACAAACACAGGCAGGTGGGACTAGTGTAACTTGGCCAGCGTGGGCAAGTTGGGCCAAAGGGCCTGTTTCCACGCTCTAATTAAAGCAGAATTGAATCTGGTTTGACCTTTCTCATTAAGCTTGAACCACCTCAAGTGGGACCATTTCAGGTGGATCACTTGAGTTAAGATATTCATCCCAGGCAGTTCATCAGCCTGGTCGCCTTTGGCTGCCACAGCAAGGGGATCACATGATTGTGATTAAACGTCTCTGCTTCTCTTTGATTTGCACTGACCTCTGGCCTTCATCAAATCCATACTGCTGAGTTTTGTTCACTTGAAAGGATTCCTGACCAACTAATTGTAAATCAATGGGTTTTAAGAGATTTGTGTCACTGTCATATCGCAGCTGTGTGCAAACTGGATTGAGCTTGGGCTCAGCAATGATTAGCCCCGCATATGGTTTCAATTTTGCGCACTGGAATCACAAAACGACATTATAAACAACTATTTTGAAAGCTCGAAAAATAAATCAACTATGAATCGATCAAACCGCTGAAGATTCACCGTTTGTTTCCCCCAGAGTCTGTATGAACGTCACGGTAAAATGTTATTTGGTGTGTGGTTGAACAGCTAGCAAGAAATGATTAAAAAATATGTACACACAGATAAGGAGACGTCTATTTACTCCCATTGATTTATTTGTCAGTTGGGGCTCTTTTCAGACACTCAATTACACGACAGTGAAGCTGACCGATAGGCCTGCTCGGTTAATGAAACACTATCCGCTTGATGTATTTAACACAGAAATTGTTGCAAATGTAATCACTGCTTCCCAATCCCAAATGTGGACAATGTCAGTGTAACTGACTATAGACGTATTTAAAAAGCGGCAATCTGTTGTTAACGAGAAAGTGGTTCTTGCTGAAGGATACGATACGATAGAACTTTATTCATCCCCGCGAGGGAAATCGGTCTGCTGACAGTCACGACGCACGGCAAGGTGCACGAAAACTTGAAATTAAAAATTAAATTAAAAGGTGAAAGAAAGGAAAATGACCAGCTGCAGCGCCAGAGGCCCAGGTTCGATCCCGACTACGGGTGTTGTCTGTTCGGAGTTTTTTGTTCTTTCTTCCCGTGACCGCGAGGGTTTTTCCCCCGGCAGCTTCGGTTTCTTCCCACACTCCAAAGACGTACAGGTTTGTTGGCTTGCTGTCGCGCGCAACGCCTAAACTGGAACGAACGAACAGACAAACAAACGAACGCAGGCTTATCCACTGGGCAGAGGATTCTAAAACTAGAGTGCCCCCTCCCCCCACACCAGGTCCCTCTTTGTTCTCCCAGTGTCCCTTGCGGCGGTCCCCGTCCGGCGGTCCCCGTCCGGCGGTCCCCGTCCGGCGGTCCACATCCGGCGGTCCCCGTCCGGCGGTCCACATCCGGCGGATGAACTGCAAGCTATGGGGCTGCAATGATGTGTCTCCATTGGGGCACGGTGGCGCAGCGGTGGAGTCGCTGCCTCACAGCGCTTGCCGCGCCCACGACCCGGGTTCGATCCCGACTACGGGCGCTTGCCTGTACGGAGTTTGTACGTTCTCCCCGTGACCGCGTGGGTTTTCCCCGGGAGCTTCGGTTTCTTCCCACATTCCAAAGACGTACAGAAACTAATTTGCTTCTGTAAAACGTATAAATTTAACCCTAGTGTGCGTAGGACAGTGTTAATATGCGGGGATCGCTGGTCGGCGCGGACTCGGTGGGTCGAAGGGCCTGTTTCCGCGCTGTATCTCTAAACTAAACTAAACTAATGTTGTAGTGATGTAGTGATTTTTTTTAACTTCTCCAGTGCTTTTAACACCATCCGGCCTGCACTGCTAGGGGGCAAACTGACGATGATGCGGGTGGCGCTCCATGTGTGTATGTAAGGGCAGGCGGTTGGAAAGTATAGAGCAAAGAGCTATCATCATCAATGCTTTGATGCGATATATGTTAAACAACTCTCTTCTCCATCATTACTTTCAGCTTTTGTCTTTTTATCAAGTGTCTTTTTATCTCTGTCTACTCCGGGCCTCTTGAACCCGAAGCGTCACCTATTCCTTCTCTCCAGAGATGCTGCCTGGCCCGCTGGGTTACTCCAGCTTGATTCATTCATCTCCTCACTCTATGGAGGGAACATCTTCAGATAAGCATCTGAATGTTTTTTTTCTACTCTTTCAGGTGTTTTGAATGTTGACACCACATCATGGGATTAATGTCACAAGAGATTCTGGAGCAACTGGATGGGTGACGTAGATCATTTGCTCTATACTTTCCAACATTCCACTAGCCCCTAGAGCTCCATCTAACTCTCTCTTAAATCCATCCAGTGATTTGGCTTCCACTGCCCTCTGTGGCAGGGAATTCCACAAATTCACAACTCTCTGGGTGAAAAAGTTTTTTCTCACCTCAGTCTTAAATGGCCTCCCCTTTATTCTAAGAATGTGGCCCCTGGTTCTGGACTCGCCCAACTGGGAACATTTTTCCTGCATCTAGCTTGTCCAGTCCTTTTATAATTTTATATGTTTCTATAAGACCCCCCCCCCCCCCTCATCCTTCTAAACTCCAGTGAAGACAAGTCTAGTCTTTTCAATCTTTCCTCATATGACAGTCCCGCCATTTGCATTTCTTTGTTTCTCCATCTAACCCTTGCCAGGCGTTGTCCCACCACCACCTCTCCAGCTTTCTCTCCTGCTACGAAATGGTGAGGAATGGTCAGGAAATGGTGTTGGGTAGACAGATGGGACTGAAGGCTGATAAATCCCCAAGGCCTGATGGTCTGCATCCCAGGGTACTCAAGGTGGTGGCTCTAGAAATTGTGGATGCATTGGTGATCATTTTCCAATGTTCTATAGATTCAGGATCAGTTCCTGTGGAATGGAGGGTGGCTAATGTTATTCCACTTTTCAAGAAAGGAGGGAGAGAAAAAGCAGGGAATTATAGACCAGTTAGTCTGACATCAGTGGTGGGGAAGATGCTGGAGTCAATTATAAAAGATGAAATAGCAGCACATTTGCATAGCAGTATCAGGATCGGTCCAAGTCAGCATTGATTTATGAAGGGGAAATCATGTTTGACAAATTTTCTGGAAATAAATTGGACAAAGGGAGTGCCAGTGAATGTAGTGTAAATGGACTTTCAGAAAGCCTATGATAAGGTTGGCAAAATTAGAGAGGAAACTCGTTGGTAGCGAAGAGTAGGGATTAACGGATCCCTTTCAGAATGGCAGGCAGTGACTAGTGGGGTGCCGCAAGGCTCGGTGCTGGGACCGCAGCCATTTACAATATACATTAATGATTTAGAATAAGGAATTGAAAGTAACATTAGCAAATTTGCAGATGACACAAAGCTGGGTGGCAGTGTGAACTGTGACGAGGATGCTATGAGGATGCAGGGTGACTTGGACGGTTGGTTGTATGGGCAGATGCATGGCAGGTGCAGTATAATGTGGATAAATGTGAGGTTATCCACTTTGGTGGCAAGAACGGGAAGGCATTATTATCTGAATGGTGTCAGGTTAAGAAAAGGGGAAGCATAATGAGACCTGGGTGTCCTAGTACATCAGTCACTGAAAGTAAGCATGCAGGTACAACAGGCAGTGAAGAAAGTGAAAAAAGTTGGCCTTCATAACGAGAGGAGTTGAGTACAGGAGTACAGAGAGTTGTGAATTTGTGGAATTCTCTGCCTCAGAAGGCAGTGGAGGCCAATTCACAGAATGCATTCAGAAGAGAGTTAGACAGAGCTCTCAGGGCTAGCGGAATGAAGGGGGAAGGGGAGAAGGCAGGAACAGGATACTGATTGGGGATGATCAGCCATGATCACATTGAATGGCGGTGCTGGCTCGAAGGGCCGAATGGCCTACTCCTGCACCTATTGTCTCTGTATCTATGTATTTATGACAATCAGCCTGAAGATGGGCCCGACCGGAAACGTCGTCCATCCTTGATGTACAACACTGCCTGACCCGCTGAGTTACTCCAGCGTTTTTGTTTAACATTAAAAAACTAAGTTAGAGTCGAGACTGGAAACTTCATTTAATCAACTAATTTAAAATCCCCCATTACCATGGAGAAATTAAACATATTTAAATCAGCCCAGCCTTCTGGAATACAAAGCACTTTAATGGAATATGCCCCCAATCCTCAATTTTATAGTCACACCATTGGGCTCAGTGGTTGAGCGACTGTCTTACAGAGCTTGCAGCGCTGGAGACCCGGGTTTGATCCCGACTACGGGTGCTGTCTGTACGGAGTTTGTACGTTCTCCCCCTAGACCTGCATGGGTTTCCTCCCACACTCCAAAGATGTACAGGTATTGTAGATTAATTGGCTTGGTGTGTGTGTAAATTATCCCTAGTGTGCGTAGGATAGTGTTAATATTCAGGGATCGTTGTCGGTGCGGACTCGGTGGGCAGAAGGGCCATTTTTCCGCGCTGTATAATCTAAACTAAACTAAACTAAACCTTGATAGATTTCCAGGTTTGGGGCAAAGATTTTAAAATCCTGTTGCTTTACAATGTCAGGAAAGTAATTATTTTTCCAAGAGTGCATGAGGCACTGGACAGCTAAAAATGACCATCATACATTTCCTCAGATTAGCTGTCGACCTGCATGCTTCGGTTCATTCTCTCATTTGAAACCAATATGTGGGGATTTTTTTCCTTGCAGTCTGGCATCAGAGTACAGCACAATTGTGATACCCGGTTGTCACCAATGCAATGAAGTTCTCCGTGAGCTGGGAATTGGAAGGGGGTGGGAATAAAACCAGCAAGCAAAACTCATTTCACCGAGATTAGGTTAAAACAGACAACAGTTTTAACAGAACAATTCTGGCCTATTCTGGGCAGAGTGACTGCAATAAATCATTCCGTCTGATGAAATTGTATTTTTGTTTTAGAAAAGATTAGTTAGACAATAGACAATAGACAATATGTGCAGGATTAGGCCATTTGGCCCTTCAAGCCAGCACCGCCATTCAATGTGATCATGGCTGATCATCCCCAATCAGTACCCCGTTCCTGCCTTCTCCCCATATCCCCTGACTCCGCTATCTTCAAGAGCCCTATCTAACTCACCCTTAAAAGTATCCAGAAAACTGGCCTCCACCGCCCTCTGAGGCAGAGAATTCCACAGATTCACAAATCTCTGTGTGAAAAAGTGTTTCCTCATCTCCGTTCTAAATGGCTTACCCCTTATTTTTAAACTGTGGCCCCTGGTTCTGGACTCGCCCAACATCGGGAACATGTTTTCTAGCGTGTCCAAACCCTTAATAATCTAATATGTTTCAATAAGATCCCGTCTTGTTGAGAGGTACAGTGCAGAAACAGGTCCTTCGGCCCATCGAGCCCGCACTGACCAGCACTCCCTGCACACTTACACTATCGGACACACACGAGATAAATTTTACAATTACACCAAGCCAATTAGCCTACAACCCTGGATGTCTTTGGAGTGTGGGAGGGAACAGAAGCACCCCTCGCAGGTCACGGGGAGAGCGTACAAACTGTGTGCAGGCAGCACCCGTGGTCTCTGGCGCGGTGAGGCAGCAACTCTACCGCTGCGCCACAAGGCGAAAATTGGTTTCTGAAATCGAGCATCTGATTATTCCATTGCACAGTCCAGTGCAGAGGGTCTTAAGACTTGGAAGGATTAAATGTGCATCACCCATCACCACACAAGCTAGACATAGCCGGCTCACTCTGCAGCCTTACAGGGATTACAAGGCATTGGAAAAAGCAAGCAGGGAGCATATGTTAGGAGAATAAAAGGTTCATTAGGATAAAGATTATTGAATTAACAGCAGATCTCAAATTGAAGGCTGCAGGATGCTAACAGCAAAAGATATCAGAAATCAGTGGGCGATTAGTTGCTTGATTTTGTTAATTACTGGAATTGTTTCAAGCAGAAAAGATTGATAAAGTAAAGTTGTTAAGAAGACACAATCTATCTACTGGGACCCAATACACTGCAACTACTTTTAAAACATAGCGCTACAAGAAATGGGCCTTTTAAAGTGCAAATCAGTTTCCCCTTTGATGAGCCCACCGAGCTTTAATATTAAACGAGAAAGGAAGTTAATAGGAAAAACCGCGCGGAGAAAGATTACTGCTTAAAATTCAACTTCAGCTAGTTGTAGACACAAAATGCTGGAGTAACTCGGCGGGCCAGGCAACATCTCTGGAGAGAAGGAATGGGTGACGTTTCGGGTCGAGACCCTTCTTCAGACTGGGAGTCGGGGGAGAGGGAGACACAGGGATATGGAAGGGTGAGGTGTGAAAGCGAGAGATTAAAGGGGACAATGATTCAAGGAAAATGTGCGACAAACAGGTGAAAGGCCTGGATAGAGTGGATGTGGAGAGGATGTTGTGACTAATGAGAGAGCCTTGGACCACAGGCCACAGCCTCAGAATTAAAGTTTGTCCCTTTAAAGGAGATGAGGAGGAATTTCTTTAGCCAGATGGTGGTGAATCTGTGGAATTCATTGCCATGGACTACTGTGGAGGTCAAGCCAATGGGTATTTTCAACGCAGAGATACTTGATTAGTACGGGTCAGGGGTTATGGGGCGAAGGCAGGTGAACGGTGTTGAGAGGGAAAGATAGATCAGCCATGGTTGAATGGCAGAGTCAACTTGAGGGGCCGAAAGGCCTAATTCTGCTCCTATTCCTTATGATCACCAAGGTTGGAAGATGAGGGGTCTCCGACCCAACAAACAATACCTCTGTCTCTCTTCCCGTAGATAGGGCCTTGAACTGCTGAGCCCGCTGAGAGCGAGTAGGGGCCCCCGAGAGCAACCTGTAGGGGGGCCCGACGTGAGCGAGGGGGGCAGCCGAGAATCAAGAGGGGACCCCCGGCAGGTCGCCACCAAGAACGAAAGGGGACCCAGCGGGGGGAGGGGGGGCGTCAAGAACGAAGAGGTCCCAATTCAAAAAAAAAAAAAATTTAATCAAAAAATTTATTCAATTATTAAAAAAATAATATTTACACTACAATAAAAACAAGCCAGAACCCACCACCATAATACAATCCAAACATATATCCATAATAAACTACTATACAACTATGTTACAATCCTTATTGAGGATGCATTCAACACCCTGCAGAGCCCAGCAGTCCTGGAACTCCCCCAGGGTGCCCGTGGACAGGGCGCATTTCTAACCCCGCCCGGGCACGGACGTAACCCCGGAAAAGGGGCAAAGGGGGGCCCAATGGCAGGGGGGCGCCTGGTACCACGTGCGGCGGCTGGCCTGCGGGAAGATAAGACCGTTCGATTAACTTCTTGTAACGTTGTTGGTGCCAGAAACATGGCGACTCTTTGTGTGCCACCGAGGTGAGGTCGGGCGTGTCGCTGGAGAGGGAGACTGCGATGACCACGGGGACTTTGGACGCCTTCCACGAACGCTGGTCGCCGCGGTGGAATTCATCGTCGCAGAAGGCTGTGGAGGTCGTCAGTGGATGTTTTTAAGGCAGAGATGGATAGATTCTTGATTAGTACAAATGCCAGAGGTTTTGGGGAGAAGGCAGAAGAATGGGGTTCGGAGGGAGAGATCGATCAATCAGCCATGATTGAATGGTGGAGTGGACTTGATGGGCCGAATGGCCTAATTCTACTCTACGATTGTATGATCTAAAGTGGGTAACATACCCTTTAAGTAGTGATATCCTGAAAAAGCACGGCTGCTTATTGTATTCAATATATAACATTATGACAAGTAATTTTACTTCCGCACTGCATTAATAAGTCATGTGTGAGATTTCAGTTATCAGCATTTTGCTCAATAGAAGTTACCTGCGAGTCGTTAATCATAGATGTCGAGAGGTCTGACTTCAGAAGTTCTGGGACTGGTTAAGTACTGGAATATTGCCAGTCATTTTCAGTTCTGACAGAAAATCTATACCAAGTGGATGTATTGAGACTCGCATTGGCCACGAGTAGCTGCTTACCTGGAAGGTATTACAGAAGGCTTGTTCCTTCTGGTTTTCTATAAGAAATACAACCCGAAAAAAACGCATTGTTTAACCTCTTAATGACTAAGTTGGGAACAAAAATGACTGGGAAGTGTTATCGAGGCCCATATCCGTTTGGCCCATATCCCTCGAAACCTGTCCTATCCATGTACCTCTCTAATTGTTTCTTAAACATTGCAATAGTCCCTGCCTCACGACCTCCTCTCGTTCCACACACCCACCACCCTCTGTGTGAAAAGGTTACCCTTCAGATTCCTGTTAAACCTTTCCCCATTAAACCCAAGTCCTCTGGTTCTAGATTCCCCATACTCTGGGCAGGAGACCAATCTATTCCTCTCACCTCTATAAGATCAACCCATTGCCCTTCTGTGCTCCAAGGAATCGAGTTCCAGTAGACTCAATCTCTTCCCTCGAGACCTGGAAACATCCTCATGTGTTTATTTTTGAGATATATCCAGTATTTACAGTATTCTTGTTTGTATTTCCTTTGGTGTTTGTGTACAAATTATTCTCACAAGTAATCTTGCCATTCCACCTTCCAGAAAAATTGGTAAAGAGATTACAGTCAACTCACGTGTCCCAGGTGCATTACATTGAGATTCAGAATGAATATTAATTCCAGGCATGTAAGCTCATGCATACCATGTGAAAGCAGTCAGCTAGCAGGTCATAAAATAATAATTTTGCTTATAGGAAACATCACTTTGCCACAGGGGCAAATATGTTATATTTTTAATATTCAGTTTGGAATTCATTAGTTTTTAGTATAGTACTTTCGAGATGCGTATTGGAAATAAGCCCTTCGGCTCATCAAGTCCACTCCGACCAGCAATCCCCATGCACTAGTGCTACACTACGCACTAGGGACAATTTAAAATTTACAGAATTAACTTGCAAACCTGCGGATGGACACAAAATGCTGGAGTAACTAGGCGGGACAGAGAGCATCTGAGTTACTTCAGCATTGTGTGTCCTTCTGCGGTGTAAACCAGCATCTGCAGTTCCTTCCTACACAACCTACCAACCTGTACTTCTTTGCAGTGCGGGACGAAACTGGAGCACCCGGAGAAAACCCACGCAGCCACGGGGAGGACGCACAAACGCGGGGCAGACAGCACCTGTGGTCGGGATCGTTCCCAGGTCTCTGGTACTGCAGGGAAGTGACTTGCATTTCGCATTTTCAGTAGTGCCACTTTGTTTAGTAAAATGAAGTCAAATTCTGTTGACTATCAGCTGGATCAATCCATGAACATGTTTGATGCAATCCACTCAGCACATCCCACAGTCCCTTGAGCTAGATGGAAAGGACTGTATGACTCTACTGTTTCTATTTCCCCAGGGGACATAGGTTTAAGGTGAAGAGGGAAAGATTTAATAGGAATCTGAGGGGTAACCTTTTCACACAAAGGGTGGTGGGTGTATGGAACGAGCTGCCACTAGAGGAGATAGTTGAGGCAAGGACTATCCCAATGCTTAGGAAGCAGTTAGACAGGTACATGGACAGGATAGGTTTGGAGGGATATGGACCAAGGGCAGGCAGGTGGGACTAGTGTAGTTGGGACATGTTGGCCGGTGTTGGCAAGATGGGCCGAAGGGCCTGTTTTCACGCTGTATGACTCTATGGCTCCATGGCAGCACTGGGCCTCTACTTGTAGGAGGTTAGAAAGTTGAGGGGGGACATCATTGAAACTTACAGTATAGTGAAAGGGTTGATGTGGAGAGGATGTTTCCACAGGTGGGAGAGCCTAGGACCAGAGGTCATTGCCTCAGAATTAAAGGGCGCTCTTTTAGAAAGGAGATGAGGAGGAACTTCTTTAGTCAGAGGGTTGTGAATCTGTGGAATTCATTGCTGCAGATGACTGTTGAGGTCGAGTCATTGGATATTTTAAAGGCAGGGGTAGAGAAATTCTTGATTAGAATGGGTGTCAAGGGTTATGGGGAGAAGGCAGAAAAATGGGATTCGGAGGCAGAGATCAGCCATGATTGAGAGGAGGAGTGGACTCGATGGGCCGAATGGCCAAATTCTACTCCTATAACTTGTGATTCACACAGTGCTCAACAATTGCTGCCGGGCCTTGCTCTATTATCACGATAGATACTTAGATAGTAAGAAATACTTGATGCCATGAGTCAGCTCGGAACTTGTGAAACCTCATAGTTCCTGAATCTATTGAACCCTTCCTTTCCATCAAACAATGGCGCCACCTTTTCCACTGAATAGTGTCCTGGGCTCTTTCATCGCCTCATCATCGTGGCACGGTGGCGCAACGGTTGAGTTGCTGCCTTACAGCGCCAGAGACCCGGGTTCGATCCTGACTCTGGGCGCTTGCCTGTACGGTGTTTCCACGTTCTCCCTGCGACCTCGTGGGTTTTCACCGGGTGCTCCGGTTTCCTCCCACACTCCAAAGACGTTCAGGTTTGTTGGCTAATTGGCTTGGTCTGATTGTAAATTGCCCCTGGTGCATGTGGGATAGTGTAAGCGTGCGGGGATGGCGAGTTGGCGCGGACTCGATGGGGCGAAAGGCCTGTTTCCGTGCTGTATCTCTAAACCTGTCCAAACTAAACCAAACTAGACATCACACGGACAAAAGGTCATCCAACCGTCATCGCTCCTTGTTCCCCAATCCCCCTACCATCCCATCATGAAGAAAATTCGATTTTTTCTTGCTGGCTTTCAGTCAACCCTTATTGGAAAGGGAAAAGCTAGATTTTTTTCTAAATAGATGATAGTGCTTAAAGGAGCCTATCCGTGGAGTAACAATTCAGACGTGAATTGTCCTTGGAGCTCTGGGAATCTCAGCCCACAAATTTCTGCCCATTAACTTTAATGAAGGAAAATGATTTGTCAGCAATTGAATTATCATTATGATGTGACTGCCGGGGTTGGTAGAAACTCGACTGGATGGAATTCCTATATTCTTATGTAATGTACAGATTAATATTACGAACCACCACACTGTGACAGTACTCGATATTTATGCTCCTGAGGGATATAGTTGTGCCATACAATCACAATTATCTTGACATATGCTAGTAATGGGATTTGCTGTATCCCTTTGGAAACATTGATGGATGGTTCAACTGCCCTTTATTAATCAATAAAGGAGGTCCCAGGGTCTCACACGAATATACGAGTGTATTCGTTATGGCTCCGTGACTCTTAGCAGTCAGTAACAAAACGTTTAGTGTGCGCTCCTTTTGAAATGAAAATAATTGAAAAAAGCCTTTATCTTCATATTCTATTCCCAAGATGTCGAGATGCGCTTTGCATTCAGCGATGCATCTTTGAACTGCAGTGTTGTTGCTTTGTGGTATATCAGAGAAACAGAGAGTTTCAGTGATCATTTGAGCATTGCATCCAAGATTTGAAAGCTCCTTTTATGGATGCACAGAGTCTCTTGCCCAGAGCAGGGGAAACGAGGACCAGAGGATGCAGGTTTAAGGTGAAGGGGAAAAGATTTAATAGGAATCTGAGGGGTAACTCTTTCACGCAAAGGGTGGTGGGTGCAGGGAACGAGCTGCCGGAGGAGGTAGTTGAGGGTTTGACTATCCCAATATTTAAGATACAGTCAGACAGGTACGTGGATAGGACGTTTGGAGGGATATGGACAAAGCGCAGGCAGGTGGGACTAGAGTAGCTGGGACATGTTGGCAGGTGTGGGAAAGTTGGGCCGAAGGGCCTACTCCTGCGCCTATTGTCTATTGTCTATTGTCTATTGTACCGAGGTACAGTGAAATGCTTTTGGTGCGTGCTGACCAGTCAGCAGAAAAACAAGACATGATCACAATCGGTCCATTTATAGAGTAGAGATACGTGATAAGGAAATAATGTTTAGTGCAAGGTGGAGCCAGCAAAGTCCGATCAACGATAGTCCGGGGGTCATCAAAGAGGTAGATAGAAGTCCAGCACTTCCCTCTGGTTGTGGTAGGATGGTTCAGTTGCCTGATAAGGTCTGGGAAGAAACTGTCCCTGAATCGAATCTGGTGGTGTGCGTTTTCACACTTTACCGTTTGCCTGATGGTAATCCTGGCTAGTTGTGTCAGGGCCTGGCACAGCAATTGCAATGCATGTGTGGAATGCAAGAGGCAGCAGAACGTGTGTAGACTTCAGAGATACTGCGTACACCAACACTCTCCAACACTGATGGTGGAGAAACTCAGCGGGTGAGGCAGCATCTATGGAGCGAAGGAAATAGGCGACGTTTCGGGCCGAAACGTCGCCTATTTCCTTCGCTCCATAGATGCTGCCTCACCCGCTGAGTTTCTCCAGCATTTTTGTCTACCTTCGATTTTCCAGCATCTGCACTTCCTTCTTAAACTGATGGTAACAGTTTTGATGCAAAACTGCGCCAGCGACGGAGACTAACGACAATACTATTCCAGGGACCATGAAGAATTACAGCAGTTTCTACTGAACGCACGAGGTATTTTTTCTGTTAATTCATAGAAATTTGATTAGGAGGAGAACATGATGTCGTAATCGCTGTTCTAATGACATAATAGCTTCCTGATAATAAAAAACTAACTGCTTAATGTGTCTACATAATGGATACCTGGGAGTGATTACGAGACACTAATTTAATTGCAACTATCTTCAGAACCCAGAGATTTGATTAGTCTGAAAATTACTCCAGGGTAGCTGATATATTTATAATCTATATACGGCTGATTTTATGGAAAATACAGTATTGATGTTGCTCAGTTGCTGTCAGAATGCTTCATGACTTCCCGATTTTAGACGAGCAAATAATCAATATTGAGAAATACTTGCAGTCACTTCCTGGGAGATATTATCGTCAATGCAGATTCAATGCAGCTTGAGATCTTCATGAAATATAACAACGCAGGCACACTGCACAAACGTCAATAGATTATGGAAAGAAAATTGCAGTCCGGATTTAAGTGGACTGATGTGTGATTACGCAACTGTGATTCATGCACTTGTGAATAATCAGACCTGTTGTCAAAATCAGTCCTCTGAGCATCGCCTCTGGAGAGAAGGAATGGGTGACATTTCGGGTCGAGGCATCTCTTGCATTCTTTTTGTGCCCTTCCATATCTCTAGCTTCCCTCTCGACCCGAAACGTTCGCCCATTCCTTCCCTCCAGAGATGCTGCCTGCCCCGCTGAGTTACTCCAGCATTTTGTGCCTGTCTTCGGTTTAAACCAGCGTCTGCAGTTCCATCCTACACATCTGAGCATCATCAGTGATTCTCAACTTCTCTGAGATTGTTTGCAAACTGCAGGCTGTCCCACCTGAACGTGCAAGGTTTAAACCATGTCATTTTTTGATAAATTGGAGATTTATTTGCAAGATGCACAGGTTTGTAGGCTAATTGTGGTGGTAAAATTGTAAATCGTGCCTAGTGTGTCAAGTATAGTGTTGGTGTGCGGGATCGCTGGTCGTTGCGGACTCGGTGGGCCGAAGGGTCTGTTTCCGCGCTGTATCTCTAAACTAAACTAAATTAAACTAAACAACTCATGTCTGGAGAGAAGGAATTGATGACGTTTCGTGTCGAGATCCGTCTTTAGACTGAAATTCAGGGGAGAGGGAAACTAGAGATATGGAAAGGTACAAAGAGGTTGTAAAGGTGTGAGGAGGACAGATCAAAGCAGACGATGATCAAAGGAACTGTAGAGTGGTTCATTGTTGTCTGAAGGGAAGCTAACAATGAGGCATGCAAACAATAAAATTAATCAGGACAGTGGAATTAGTCAGAGAATTAATGTGGGGGGTGGTCAGAGAGAGAGAGGAAAAGCAAGGCACACTTGACACACAAGCACTGGGCTGTAAGCTGCCCAAAGCGAAATATGAGCTGCTGTTCCTCCAATTTGCGTTTGGACTCACTCTGTCAGTGGAGGAGGCCCAGGATAGAAAGGTCAGTGTGTAAGTGGGAGGGGAGGGTTAAAGCTCCTAGCAACCAGGAGATTGCATAGGCCCAGCTAGACTGAGCAAAGGTGTCGCACTTGGTCTCGCCGATATATAGGAGTCTGGAACAGACGATACAGTAGATGAGGTTAGAGGAGATGCAAGTGAACCTTGATCCTCGTCTGCTTTGTTCTGTTCTTTTCACACCTTTAATTCCATATCTCTAGCTTCCCTCGCCCCTGACTCTCAGTCTGAAGAAGAGTCTCGACCAGGAATGTCACTCACTCCTTCTCTCCAGGGATGCTGCCTGTCCCGCTGAGTTACTCCAGCATTTTGTGTTTGCCTTCAGTGTAAGCCGGCATCTGCTGTTCCTCCCCACGCTAAACTACTCATGTGTCTGACGTTTGATGCTGGCCGCGGAGGGAAGGGGAGAAATGATGGTTTATTTTAGCAAAGGCTTGCATGAATAAGGTGCCTAATCCCATGTCCCAAAGTGATTTGCAGCCGATTCATTCCTTTTAGAATGGAGTCATTGTCGCTTCGAGGGCAGTCACCTTCAAACCTCAAGATCCCAAAAGGCAGGCAAATGGAGAAATAATCAAGTAATCCGTTTCTCATGGTGTTTGTTCTGAGACAATATCTTACCAGCCTCCACATTCACCGATGGGATTTTACAGCCACAACAGGTAGGCAATCTAAAGGGCTGCAGTGCAGAATTCACTCAGTCCCATGATAAGGTTAAACCGTGAGTTTATGAGCTCAAGGCCACGTGCTCAAGGATAATTGGCTTTATTGGCTGTAATTGGGAGCAAAAATACTGCACGGGGATCACTTACTCCCTCTCAATTTGTGAGTCGTGGAACTTTGGTCATTAATTTTGGCGGCACGTTGGCGCAGCGGTAGCGTTGCTGGCTTACAGCGCCAGATTCCCGGGTTCCATCCCGACCACGGATGTTGACTACGGGTGCTCTTTATGGAGCGTACGGCGAGGCAACGAGCTGGAGTAACTCAGCGGGCCAGGTGGCATCTCTGGAGAAGAAAGGATGCGTGACGTTTTTCCTTTGTTGGGATTTCCGCGTCCCAACACGAAACGTCACCTATCCCTTTTATCTCCAGAGATGCTGCCTGAGCCGCTGAGTTAATCCAGGACTTTGCGTCTATCTTTGGAACAAACCCGAACCTGCAGTTCTTTGTTTCTTCCTGGCACGCAGTGATGCCCATGGAATGTTCTTCGATTAAAATAAAAATGCTGACTTTAACGCTGATCTTGTAAAGCAAACTCAATGCTAGCATTTATTTCAAGAGGGCTTGTATACAAAAACAGGGATGTAATGCCTGTTTAATCTACAAGGCGCTGGTCTGGCCACAATTGGAATAATGTCAGCAATTTTGGACACCACATCTGAGGAAGGATGTGCTGCCTCTGGAGGGGGTCCAGAGGAGGTTTACAAGAATGATCCCAGGAATGAGTGTTTGTCGGCACTGGGCCTCTACTCACTGGAGTTTAGAAGAATGAGGGGAGGACCTCATTGAAACATACAGAATAGTGAACGGCCTGGATAGAGTGGATGTGGAGAGGATGTTTCCACCAATGGGAGAGTCTAGGACCAGAGGTCACAGCCTCAGAATGAAAGGACGTTCTTTTAGGAAGGAGATGAGGAGAACTTTCTTTATTCAGGGTGTGGGGAGATAGATCAGCCATGATTGAATGGTGGGGTAGACTTGATGGGCCGAACGGCCTAACTCTGCTCCTATCACTGATGATCACTGAACTTTCCGTCAATGAAGACTCTGGTCCCACAGTAAATGCACATGTAGATGTGATCCTGACTCTGGGAGGCAGTGTTTCCTGGCCCCTTTAATCTCTGATAATGCACACCAGGTGGCGATTTTCTTTGAGCTCGCGCTGCATCGTGGGGTGCCAGGAGCAAATCTACCTTTGTTTCTAACCCATAAAATTGTTAACACATGGCTTGTATCATATGTCAGTACTTTCATCTTGTGACCAATAAAATAGTGCAGTGAATTAGAGCAACCTCTCCCCCCCCCCCCCCCCAGACTACTGTGTGGTACAAATTAGATATAACAACACACACCTCAAAGAGTGTCAACGGATAGTAATCCCATCTGAGAGTTCAGGTAATGGAATAAGAACAGTCAAGCTTCACTTTTACAGAGGATGGCAGCCACGGTGGCACAGCTGCCGAACTACTGCCTCACTGCGCCAGAGACCCGGGTTCGATCCTCACTACGGGTGCTTGCCTCTACGGACTTTGTACGTTCTCCCCGTGGGTTTTCTCCGAGATCTTTGCCTCCCTCCCACACTCCAAAGACGTGCAGGTTTGTAGGTTAATTGGCTCGGTATAAATGTAAATTGTCCCTAGTGTGTGCAGATAGTGTTAATGTGCGGGGATCGCTGGTCGGCGTGGACTAGGAGGGGCGAAGGGCCTGTTTCCACGCTGTATCTGTAAACTAAACTAATCACAGAACTCAGGTCACACCATTTGGTACTCAGCTCTTAAAGGCACAGTTACCATTAGATAGAAATTAGACACGAAAAGCTGGAGTAACCCAGCGGGTCAAGCAGCATCTCTGGAGAAAAGGAATAGGTGACGTTTTGGGTCGAGACCCATATACACTACACTGCTCTCCCTTTAGAAGAGAAATTGACTTGTAAATTAGCCTGACAAGAAAAATCTTTACTTTTAAGAATTTAATTTGATGATTGGTGTACGCATTCATTCTACTGGAGCCAATGACTGGGCTCTTGCTGAATCTTAAACACGTTAGATCTGTTATTGATGAGTTTAGTTTAGTTTAAAGATACAGCGTGGAAACAGGCCCTACCGCCCACTGAGTCCACACCGACCAGCCGTACACAAACACCATCCTACACACACCAGGGACAATTTACAATTTTTACCAAGCCAATTAACCCACAAACCTGTACGTCTTTGGAGTGTGGGAGGAAACCGGAGCACCCGGAGATTTAGCTCTTAGGGCTTGTTTAGCCCTAAGAGTTAAATCTAACTCTCTCTTGAAAACACAGCCAGATGTAACAACAAAGCCCTCCTTTTTTCTTTCCGTCCAGACTTCAGGCTGAAGCCTTCTTCAGGGAATTGGAACAAAAAAGTTATGTCTGAAAGGGTTCCTGAGAAAATCAACAGTTGTGCAAAAGCTGAGGCAAGGCTGCCATTTTATCTGCAACGATCAGTTTCCAGTCTCTGCTCGCTGAAGCAAACATAATCCTGACATTTTCCTTTCCCCATCTGTCTGTAAAGTTCATTTCTTTCTAATCATTCCTGTGTCCCTCCCTCCCTCCCTCCCCCCCCCCCCCCCCCCCCCCCCCTCCACCCTCCCCCCATGTCAGGGAAACCTCCAGGGACCGTCAACCAGGAACAAAGCAATGGATCAAAGGTAGAAATCTTTTGCCTCAGTCAAGAAGCCTTCCTTTCAACTCACACTTTTAAGGCTCTGCCAAAAAAAAATTGTATTGTGACCAGCGGCCTGCTCCCGTTTAGGCGAAAACGGCTCAGTGAAGAAAGTATTTAGTCAACATGACCTTGACTGTTTTATTTTCTCAGGGAAAAGGAAATAAAGCGAAACCAAGATTTTCCCCCACCTTCCCACCTCCATGAAGAAGTGTTTGGCAATTGGTAAGGTCACCATGCGTTACACAGAAGATGGACACAAAACGCTGGAGTAACTCAGCGCCTCTGGAGAGAAGGAACGGGTGGGATGTTTCGGGCCGAGACCCTTCTTCAGACCCTGAATTCCAACCCAGACTGAAGAAGGGACTTGACCCGAAACGTCACCCGTTCCTTCTCTCCAGAGATGTTGCCTGATCTGCCGAGTTACTCCAGCGTTTTGTGTCTATCTTCATTGTAAACCAGCATCTGCAGTTCCTTCCGATAAAGTCGAGCACTAGAGCAGGCCGTTCTGGCCACAATGTTTTCCTCAGCCCTCCCAGACATGCGTGGCTCTAAGACACAGCAGGAAATATCAGCAAAACAGCAAAGGACATCTTTCACTGTATCTCAATACAAGTGACTGTAATAAATCACACCAAAACCAACATGTTGTTTTTAAGGTAAAGGGGGAAATATTTAAGGTGAAGGGGGAAGAGATTTAATAGGAATCTGAGTGATAACTTTTTCACACAAAGGGTGGTTGGTGTATGGAACAAGCTGCCAGAGGAGGTAGTTGTGGCAGGGGCTATCCCAATGTTTAAGGTACAGTTAGACAGGTACATGGATAGGACAGGTTTGGAGGGATATGGACCAAACACAGGCAGATTGGACAAGTGTAGCTGGGACAGGTTGGCTGGTGTGGGCAAGTTGGGCTGAAGGGCCTGTCTCTAGGATGTATCACTCTATGACTCAGTCACATTATGAGCGATAAAGATTGGCTGTGTACGTGCCTGCAGCATCTGCATTTTGGAAACATTACATTGATAAAGTTATTCCGCCTCACATTTTCTGGGAATGAATCCAGCACTTCCAATTCCCCTTCCAACTATCATCTTCTCAAAAATCTTTGCTCTATTTTAAGATGTTTTTTATTTCACCATGCAGCATTTTACTTCATTGCCATCTCTTGGCCCTGATATTAGTTTAGTTTTGTACAGTGTAGAGATAGAGCGCAGAAACAGGCCCTTCGGCCCACCTAGTCCGCACCGACCAGCGATCCCCACACTATCCTACACACACTAGGGACAATTTTATACGTTCATACCAAGCCGATTAACCTACAAGCCTGTACGTCTTTGGAGTGTGGGAGGAAACTGGAGATCCCGAGGAAAACCCACGCAGGCCACGGGGAGAACATGCAAACTCCGTAGAGACAAACACCCGTAGTCGGGATCGAACCTGCGTCTCTGGCGCTGTTGTTGCGGTAAGGCAGCAACTCTACCGCTGCGCCACCAGGCCGCCCTAATTGGAAGGTATTACCCAAGTCAACCGCTTAGAGCTAAAACTGAGAAGCAAATGATTGGCTTGGAGTTGCGATCTGAACAAATTAATTTCCGCGGGGAGTTTTGTATTTGCTGCTTGTTCTCCACTGTGTCTAAAGGGTCAATGCGCAGGTGGAAACTTGTGGTATTCTTGAAGACAGACGCAAAATGCAGGAGTAACTCAGCGGGTCGGGCAACATCCCTGGAGAAAAGGAACGGGTGACGTTTCGGGTCGAGACCGCTCTTCATTCCTCGCCTCTTCCTTATCTCCAGAGATGTTGCCTGTCCCCACTGAGTTACTCCAGCCTTTTGTGTCTCTCTTCGGTTTAAACCAGCATCCGTAGTTCCTTCCCTACAGACTTATGTTATTTATCATGGAGGGTGGAGATCAGATTCAGATGCAGTGCTACCCCGCCGAATCGCTGTTGTTTGCAAGAGAAGGGAAGGATGTAATCTGAAGAAGGGCCTCAACCTGTAACGTTGCCTATCCAAGTGCTCCAGAGATGCTGCCTGATCCACTGAGTTGCTCCAGCACTTTGCGCTTTTTTGCTCAAAATCCCAGCGTCCTTATTTCCTGTACACGCTGGGGGAGGGTGTGGTTTCTGTCGGATGAAGGCTTACCGACCAGCATGGGTGTGGTGGGCTGAATGGCCTGTAGTGGGCTGTTCCCATGTTCAGAAAGTACTGGGTTGGAGCTCTGGTGAAAACCAGAGCTTCAGATTTGAATGAACGCGCAAGACACTTGGCTAGGCAGGGAATGGATGGACGTGGATCATGTTCGGCACAGGAATTGCGGGCCGAAGGGCCTGATCTGGTGCTGCACTGTTCTACATTTGGATTAGTTTAGTGTGGAGATACAGCGCGGAAAGTTTAGTTTAGAGATACAGATGCAAACCACACTCGAGGGACAATTTACAATTTTACCAAAGCCAATTCGCCTTCAAACCCGCACACGGGTTACAAGAGGGAACCTACAAACTCCACCCGTAGTCAGGATGGAACCTGGGTCTCCGGCGCTGTCAGGCAGCAACTCTACCGCTGCACCACCCTGCCGCCCCTTGGAGACAGAAACGATAGTGGTGTTTAAAAGGCTTCCAGATAGACACATGGGCATGCAGGCAATGGAGGGACATGGATCACGTGCGAGCAGGGGAGGTTAGCTTATCTCGGCACAGGTCGTGTCCGACCCAGGCATTGCGGGCCGAAGGGCCTGTTCCTGTGCTGTTCCACGTCCCATGTATCGCAACCGGTCACAATTGTCAGCCACTGGATGAATGCAGTGCGATGGCGCAGCGGTAGAGTTGCTGCCTCACGGCGCCAGCGAACACGCGTTCGATCCTGACCACGGGCGCTTGTCTGTAGGGAGTTTGTACGTTCTCCCCGTGACCCGCGTGGGGGTTTCTCTGCGACCTCCGGTTTCCTCCCGC
Source organism: Okamejei kenojei (assembly GCA_035221665.1). Lineage (NCBI taxonomy): Eukaryota > Metazoa > Chordata > Chondrichthyes > Rajiformes > Rajidae > Okamejei > Okamejei kenojei. The sequence goes on from CM069156.1 coordinate 9,369,210, forward strand.
GCGCTAAAGAGACGTGTAGGTTTGTAGTTTTGGTACAATTGTGATTGTAAGTTGTCCCCAGTGTGTGTGTGTGTGTGTGTGTGTGTGTGTGTGTGTGTGTGTGTGTGTGTGATAGTGTTAGCGTGCAGGGATCGCTGGTCGGCACGGACTCGGTGGGCCGAAGGGCCTGATTTCCACGCTGTATCTGTAAAGTAAACAAAACTAAACAAAATCCTTGCACTGCTATACAATTTTCTCCGGGAGATGATTGTGCAGGCATGAAGGCAGCAGCAGCCGCACACATGCGATCAATAGCCCCAGTCACTTTTGGAAAACCTGTGATTCTATATAAAAAAATAATCACCCACTCACTCATCTGACTGGAGCCGTTGTCAAAGGAGATGAACTGAACTGCCCTGCCACTCAACACATTCATCACTTGCCTTCTGCGACAATGCATGTAAATTGACTAATCTGTCAGCATTCACTGGCACTTCCCTGAAATGGAATCCGGGCCGTTTCTCTCATTTATCTGTGGCTGTACCATGAACTCGGAGCTTATTTTCTCCTTCTAAGGACGCAACGACAATAAGATTAGTCAGACTATCTTCCCTTCGCAGTTCGGTCATTTTTAATTCTACTTCATGGATATTCAATAACTGTCCTAATCCCACAATTTAAACCCTTTCTCCTACCTAAGGTAAGCTGGAATTTATTCAAAGTGCATGTGCATCTTCTAATGAAGCTTTCCAAATCTGCATTGGTGATCAGTTCATGTTCATAAGTTATAGGGGCGGATTTGGGCCATTCGGCCCGTCAAGTCAGCTCCATCATTCAACCGTGGCTGATATATCATTTCCTTCTTAACCCCAATCTCCTGCCTTCTCCCCACCACCCCTGACACCTGTACCAATCAGGGATCTATCTATCTCTGCCTTAGAAATATCCATTGACTTGGCCTCCACCGCCGCCTGCGGCAAAGAAATCCACAGATTCACCACCCTCTGACTAGTGAAATTCCTCCTCATCTCCTTCCAAAAGGAACATCCTTTAATTCTGAGGCTGTGACCTCGGGTCCTGGACTCTCCCACCAGTGGAAACATCCTTTCCACATTCATGGCTGATCCATCGCTCCCTCCTAACCCCATTCACCTGCCTTCTCCCCACAACCCCTGACACCCGTACTAATCAAGAATCGATCTATCTCTGCCTTAAAAATATCCATTGACTTGGCTTCCACAGCCTTCTGTGGCAATGAATTCCGCAGATCCACTACCCAAAGAAGCATTTGATCAAACTATCAAACATAAGTCTATTTCGTACACCCATAACCTATAAAGTTTATAAAATAAGGGCATGTAAGTCAAGATTTCAAAATTTAATTACTTTATGACTGTACAAATCTCCACACACAAGTGAGTTATACACCACATCCATGCCTCTTATTTCAGTCGCTTAATTAAAATTTTCTGATAATTCACGTTCTCAGTACTAAATATTCACTTAGCCATGTTATTTATGTTACATAATTAAAGTTTTGAACAATTTATATATTTTTATGTCTTCAATTATTAATGGATTATAGCACAAATTCATAAATATTAAACGTTTAATTAAGCATGTAAAAAAACCCACATATATTCCAATGCTTGGAGGGATCTTTGATGACATAGTATGGCATATATATACAACGCAGGTTAATGACATGAAAGAAGTCAATCATGCCGATTAAATACATGCTAGCTCTCTGAACATTCCCATCAGTTATTCCCCTGTAACCTATTCTCCTCTCGTGCTCATAAGTCATTAGGTCTTAAGAGATAGGAGCAGAATTAGGCCTTTTGGCCCATCAGGGCTACTCCGCCATTCAATCATGGCTGATCTCAAGCCCCTGTCCCACTTTCACGACCTAATTGGTGACCTCTGCCGAGTTTGCCCTTGATTCATACTCGCAGCATAGTCGCCACGAGGTCGTAGGAGGTCTTCGTGACTCTTCCTCATGAGTGGTCTCCGCGTACTCGTGGCCTGAGGTAGGTCGCGGCGTTTTTCCAGCCTGATAAAAAATGTCCACGAGTAAAAAAAAAGTGGGCATGGAAAAAATAGATACTTTTTACTCGTAGGTGGGCCATCGGTAGGTCGTAGTAGGTCGTGATGGTAGTCATAGGTAGTCGTAGTTGGTCTTAGGTGTGGAAGACTGAGGTCGGGGGGGGCGGTCGTAGGAGGTCGTAGACACAGTCGTAGGAGGTCTTTTACTTCGGCGAGTCAACATGACCTTGACATATTTTTCAACTCGTCTAGGATCTTCTAAACTTGTGGATTAGGTCGTCCAAGTGGGACAGGCCCTCAACTCTCCCTCTTAAACCCCATTCTCCTGCCTTCTCCCCATAGCCCCTGACACCCGCACTAGTCACCCGTACTCCTCTGCCCCTTTCGATTCCCCTGTGACCCATATAGACATGCGCAATATACAGTGGGCAAATATCGTGCCACCAGCATGTTTTTGGGATGTGAGAGGAAACCAGGGTTTCTGGGGGAAAATCCTCGGAAAATATCCGAGTGAGCATCATCAGAAGCGATGTGGAGGAAGGAACTGCAGATGCTGGTTCACACCGAAGATTGACACAAAATGCTGGAGTAACTCAGCAGGTCAGGCAGCATCGCTGGAGAGAAGGAATGGGTGGCGTTTCGGAGTCTGCAGAAGGGCTTCGACCCAAAACGTCACTCATTCCTTCTCGCCAGAGATACCGCCTGACCCGGTGAGTTACTCCAGCGTTTTGTGTCTATCTTCAAAAGTGATTGCGATTCTCTCAAACATGTCCACAAGTCCGTAAAGTGTGTTGAAATTAGTGGGGAGCGCTTTCCCCAACATTTAGTTGCCAACATGCTCATTCAAAGGGCGACTGACACCATGGTGCCGCTCCAACATTGGGCGGCACGGACGCGCAGCGGTAGAGTTGCTTCCTTACAGCGCCAGAGACCCGAGTCCCTCGTTTGAAAGTCTCCATTGGAAACAGGCCCTTTGGCCCACCGAGTCCGCGCCGACCAGTGACCCCCGCATATTAACACCCTCGCACACACGCTGGGAGCAATTTTACATTTATACCAAGCCAATTATCCGACAAACTTGTCGGTCGTTGGAGTGTGGGAGGTAACCAAAGTTCTCGGAGAAATCCCACGGAGAACGTGCAGACTCCGTACAGACAGGCACTCGACTGTTGCCAGGATGGAATCCGGGTCCAGAACCAGGGCCACAGTTTAAGAATAAGGGGTAAGCCATTTAGAACGCAGACAAAGAAACATTTTTTCACACAGAGAGTGGTGAGTCTGCGGAATTCTTTACCTCAGAGGGCGGTGGAGGCCGGTTCTCTGGATACTTTCAAGAGAGAGCTAGATAGGGCTCTTAAAGATTGCGGAGTCAGGGGATATGGGGAGAAGGCAGGAACGGGGTACTGACTGGGGATGATCAGTTATGATCACATTGAATGGCGGTGCTGGCTCGAAGGGCCGAATGTCCTACTCCTGCACCTATTGTCCATTGTCTATTGGGTCTCCGGCACTGGAAGCGCTGAAAGGCAGCAACTCTACCCCTGCGTCACCGTGCCGCCCAGAATGGGATTGTGAAGATACAAAGTGTGGGCAAGCTGGATTATTTTTAAACCTCCAGCCAAATGATTAAATCCCGTTATCCCACGTGCTTTATCTACCGTGCATGTAACTTAGCTATTCACAGCAAGCCTCCTGCTGAAACATATAGTTTACAAGCCACACTTGAGTTCACCTGTCTGCTTACATTAGGCAAATCAATAAGCACTTGTGAATAACAATGAGGCTGTTGGCTTGAAAGCATGCAGATTCTCTGACCGGCCGCTGAGGTGATTATTCTTATCAAAGCAACGTGACTGTGATGTACAAACGTTCCTGCATCCATCCTGAATATTGCCTCCATCACAGTCGAAAATGAAGACATGCTCTTCCTTTCCAATTTATTTGCTAGCTCTTGACAAAATCTGTCCGAGGGGCCCTTTGATCCACTGCTGGAGCTTCCCCCCAGCTTGTTGAATGAGAGTTAGTCTAATTTAGCTAAATTTAGGGTAGTTGAGAAGTACGGCGTTGAAACAAGGCCCTTTGCCCCACCGAGTCACATTTAGTTCATTGTCACACGTTCCAAGATAGACACAAGATGCTGGAGTAACTCAGCGGGCCAGGCAGCATCTCTGGAGAGAAGGCATGGGTGACGTTTCGGATCCAGGCCCTTTCTTCAGACTCGAGACTTCTCCAGACTACAGACGCTGCCTGTCCCGCTGAGTTACTCCAGCATTTTGTGTCTATCTTCGGCTTAAACCAGCATCTGCGGTTCCTTCCTACAGTATTAAATCGTCAGTAATGTCATCAGTTCATAGATCCACGGGCTCCTATCACTTTACGAATTTACGAACACAAATAGATCTGAACTATTGCTCTGAAGGCATAAGTTCAGGTTCTACTTTGTCAGTGAGGAATTTAAAGTAATTTATGCACTGTGTCTAACCGCATGGAGCCTGGTCCTTCCTCTGTCTGCAAGTGTGTGTTTTATATATTGATGCAGTTGGACAGCAGAGTCTTCTGGTGTGGCTGCTTCCCAACAAGGCACAGCCTGGAACACTTAATCTGTCAGCAAGCCTTAAAGTCACAACATGTAAACAGTAAGAATGTTGTCCTACAGACCTTTGTCTCATTTTAGACATACATATATATATATATATATATATATATATATATATATATATATATATATGTATATGGTGCCAAAACCTGGATTTGCTGCCAGATAGAATTAGTTTGCAAGTCTTCTAGCAATTTTAGCAAATAAGGTAACATTTGTAATCACATAGAACATGGTTGCGGTAGAGTTGCTGCCTCACAGCGCCAGAGATCTGGGTTCGATCCTGACCTCGGGTGCCATCTGTGTTTGCACATTCTCCCTGTGACTGAGTGGGTTTCCTCCTGGTGCTCTGGTTTCCTCCCTCATCCCAAAGGCGTGTGGCTTTGCAAGTTGCTTGGCCGCTGTAAATTGTCCCGAGTGTGTAGAAGATGGACGAGAATGCGGGATAACATAGAACCCGTGCGAACGGGAGATCGATGGTCAGCGTGGACTGATGGGCCTGTTTCCATGCTGTATCTCTAAAACAAATCTAAACAGTCATTAATGAAGACTATGAAATGTCTAATTTTACTTCGGAGTCACGTGAGTGACTACGTGAAGAAGCCCCGCCTGGCGCATGATCGGCATTACGTCGACGCTGTCGGTAGGCAAAGAGCTGCAGAGCGCAGCTCCACCAGCGGTAAGGAACAGGCCCGCAGGTAAGTGGATTGAATTACTTACAGGGCATGTTTCAAACTCCATGGTGCTGGCGTGCAGAGCCAGCAGGAGTTGAAAGTTAAAGGGGAAAAAACTCCGGAGGAAAAACGGACGGGTTAAAATGCGTCCCGGGTAGAAGCACAGTGATCGGGATGGCAGATTAGTGCGGAGCCGGTTCCGATACCGGTGGCCGTTGAAATTAACCGTTAGGGAGCCTTTAGTCACTCCACAAACCAAAAGCCACGGGAAGAATCTCCAGTGGGGAGGAAAATAAAGAAAGTCTGAGAGGCCGTGGGTTTACATGTTTCTAATAAGGAAAGGAATCCAGACAAGAAAGCCTTATGGCTCAGAATGAATTAAATGGAGAAATGCTCCAGATTATTTTCAACCAAGGGTCTAAAAAACCCAGAATGTTCCCAGGCAGGCCCGGAGGGGTTTCCATATCAAGTATATGGTGCTTTACCACTGTGGGAATATGAACCTCCAGAGCCTCGGATTGGGCTGGAGGTAGTCTCCTTGAGCAAGTCTCAGGAGTACCAAGGCAGCAAGAGACTGACCCTGAAAGTGGTGTTTTTGGTCATGAGTACCCACCACAGCACGTATGAATCCAGGTGTACTTAATGTGGTATAAAGTACGATACCTGAAGGAAGCGGTGAGGCCATGGAAGGTAACCATGGTGGCCAACATTAATTGGTTTCTCACCAGCTTCAGGAGGCTGTTATGGTTGAAACAGCAGATTTATATGAAAACACTTGTGCTTTACTAGGGTGCCAACGGTGAATCCGATTAAGGCACCCATGTCTTCAATAGTGTGGAGGCACAGGGAATACGATTCCAAAGAATTCCAAGTTTTGCAGGTGGCATCACTGCTTATGGGAAGCAAGTAGTGTTGAGCTCAATGGTATGAGAGAAAATTGCCATTCGGACCATTTTGCGCTTTAGATTTGCAGGTCAATACAGATCAAGCTATGTTCAAACTCCTGGTTATTTACGGAGTAAACCTGCCTAAAACAAATCAAAAACGTTGATGAAGAGGCAAAGACTATCAGCCTCATAAAACCTTTGCAAAATTAGCTGGTCCAATGTGAAGGGGATTTGATTTTGGATCAAACAGAGGCAGGAGTATGGTGAGGAAGTATTTTCATCCAGCACAGCCTTATGTTAACCCATATTGTTGGGGAAAGAAGGCCATCATGTGCATTTGGAGAGGTACAAAACTTTATTCTATCACAGAGGAAGCTTTTGATGAACCTCCGATTGGTGGTAGATTACAGGTGTGTTATGATAAATGATATTGCCTAACAGCTGAACGGTTTATATTAGATACTGTGTAAGGATAGAATACAATAGAATTTGTAGAAGGGGTTGATCCACCTGTACAGGAAAGTGTAATGGGGAAAAATGGAGTAAGCATCCACAACAATTTGTATCAAATAATTTCCCCAGGCAGAAGAAAGATGGTGGTTGTAGAGTCATTCTAGACATCACACACTTTAATACATTTGTCCAGTATAAAACATTTCAAAATGGACACCTTCAACACTGCACGACAAGTTGTTAATTGGTTACTATAGGATGCGTATGATTCAGTACCAATTTATCATCATGTTCACAGGTATTTGAAAATTAATTGAATGGGTCAGCTGTGGCAATTTAAGGCATTATCTAATGGATTAAGCTCGGCTTCTAGGCTGTTCACACAATTGTTGAAACCAGCACTTGCACTGATAAGGACACATGGTCATGGTTTATCTTGATGACATTTTTAATTGGCAATGCTGATCAGGAGTCAGCTGAAAATATAGTGCAGCAACTACAAGCCTGTTGAAAGACTAGGGTCCTGATCCATCCAACAAAATCTAAGCTTTAGCCATCCCCAACAATTTACTATTTGGGATTTGTGAGTGATTCAGTACCATGTGAGGTAACTTTACCAAGAGACAAAGTGTCAATATTACAAATGTGTGTCGTTGCCTTGTTGACAAGCCTTATCCCTCCATCTGAGAATGAGCTTAGGTAAATTAGTAACACTATTTCTGCAGTAGAGTTGGTCCACTGCATTACCAAAAAAGCTCAAAAACGGCAAAAACACAAGCACTAGAAGAGTGTGCAGGCCATTTTGACAGGCCTATGCAATTGCCAAAGGAAGCTTTATCAGAGTTACAGTGGTGGATTGAGAATGTTCCACAAATGGCTTAAAACATATTAGCCCAGCAGCCAGCAGTCATTGCAAACTGAAGTAAGTGTTCTCGGATGGTGGATAGCTTCTCGGCATTTTGGGCTAAGATAAGTGTAATGTCTGTTCTTATCAGGTTAATATCTGATACGTCCCTTATCTAGGGGGCTACGGACAATAACACCAGGTGGTGGCAGATGGATTGTCCAAGAAACCTATTTCTCCAAACATTTGGTATTAATTATTGGGAGTTGTTAGGAGCTTTTATGGATTAAAAGCTTATTGTTCTACTATGAAAGATTTGCATGTCCAATTACAAGTAGACAATACCACAGCTGTGGCATATATCAATCACATGGGTCGAGTAAGATCATTATCATGTGATTATCTGGTTAACCAAATGTGGCATTGGTGTATCTTTAAGAATATTTGACTTTCAGCTATCTATCTCAGGGAGAGACAATATTGTGGCAGACAACAGATCACGAAAATTTAAAGACAATACAGAATGGATATTAAATCCACAAGTTTCAAAAACATTGTCAGTGGTATGGATTACCTGACATTGATCTGTTTGTGTCTAGATTAAATCACTAATTGCCCAAATACGTCTCATGGGAGCCCAACCCAGGAGCAGTAGCGGTGGATGTATTCTCGCTACATTGGGGGGGGGGGGGGAAATGTGTTCTTTTATGTTCCCCATTCTGTCTGATTAGGCAGTGTCTGATGAAAATATAGCAAGACTCTGCCACGGGCGGTTTGGTGGCCCAAACCGGACACAGTCATGGTTCTCATTGATGTTTAGAATGATAATTGAACCGTTTTTGACGATTCCTAGCTGCAGTAATTTGTTGCAGAAATTCATCCAAGGCATGATCATATGAATTTGTTAATCTGCAGGTTCTGACCAGATCATTACAAGAGCTTGGACTGTCGGAAAGGACCATGAATGTTATAACTGCAGCTTGGAGAAATAGCATTAAAAACAATATTTTATTTATATAAAGAAATTGGAAGTCTTTGGTAGACAGTCAAAGATATTTTATCATACTGCTAACATATCAGATATATTGGAGTTCCTTGCTGGATTGCATTTTGATCAGCACCTAAGTGATAGGGCCACTACTCATAGTGCTTTATCGTCCTATTTAGGACAAATTGCTGACCATGAATCTATTTGGTCTCATCCGTTAATATCCCGATATGTGAAAGGAATATATATAAAAATCTGCCCAAAGTAGAAATACAGAAGTTTGGGAGGTCAGCATAGTTCTTACTTTGCTTAGGCAATGGGCTCCAATTCTATCACTGTTTGGGAAGTTAACATTTGAAGTAATAATGCTCATGGCATTAGTATCAGCACAAAGAGTGCAAACGTTGCGACTGTTACGTTAGACTGTATGCATGTGGCTACAGATAACATTGTCTTTTATGTTTATGACTTAACCAAACAAAGCAGACCAGGAGGAGCTGGAACCAAGGTAAATTTTAAAGCATATCCTGTCGACCAAAAATTGTGTGTGGTTAAGCATTGACTCAATATGTTGAAGTAGGCAAGAGTCTCCGTGGTGGTGAGACAGCGCTATTTATTACACACAAAAAAGCACATAAAAGTATCAGTACAAACTGATGGTTCTAGATGGTTAAAACAGGTTTTGGGACTCAGCAGGAGTAGACATTGAGATGTTAAAAATCACTCCACCAGGGAGGTAGGTACATCCACGGCAAAGGCACAGGACGGGCCACTCGATCAAAAATTAGAGGCCGTAGGATGATGTAAAAGAAACTTTTCAAAGTTTACGAGAAACCAGTTCTCACGGTGTCAGGGTTGGACACGCAGTGTTGGGTTCTCTTTGATTGTGCTTTGTTTTATATTATCGATTTATATCTTTGGTTATAAATTTTCCCCTACAATAGAAGGGTTATTACTTTCGTTTTTTTATAATGAAAAGACTTATTACATGAACTGAAGCAATGTTTTAAAAGATGTATTATTTACTCACTACTGTGTTGACTGAGCCAGAGTGTCGTATGGAATGAATCTACGACATAAAAAACACAGAGCTACAAAATCTTCACGTAGTCACTCACGTGACTCCGAAGTAAAATAGTAAGATTAAACGAGAACTTACCAAGTTTGAAGTTTGATCGTTATTTTATGAGGAGTTACGATGAGGGATTATGTGCCCTCCACTCCCAACCCTCATAAAATAAATGATCATCTGGTAGTTCTAATCTATGTTGAGCCTTGCTATCTTACTCCGGTTATTGGTTCTGTGTTTTTCATGCCGCTGCTTTGAAGTATGCCGATCATGCGCCAGGCGGGGCTTCTTCACATAATCCCTCATCGTAACTCCTCATAAAATAACGATCAAACTTCAAACTTGGTAAGTTCTCGTTTAATCTTACTATTATCATTGTTATCACTAGCTTGCAATTTTTAAAAAAATGCAAGAAGGTAATTTGTATAAAGTTGGATTTCCATGAGTCAGGCCATTCATCACCCAGGAAGCCCCTGTATCATTTTTATTAAATTAAAAAGTGTTTTTTTTTAATTATTTTGGAAATTAACATTAAATATACTGGGCTGAGAGCAAAATAATAATAGGTGCTAACTCCTCTTACTTAATTGTTCAATTAATCAGAATTCTAATAATTGCAAAAAAGATGCAAGGTATGAATTTTCTGTTTACATATCCATGAGTTCTTAGACTCCATGTCTAAGAACTGAGGTCTATTGGAGAGCAAGCGGAAAGGGTACAGATGCGTAAATATCTGTGCGTTTTTCAGAATAAGCAGAAAATTGATGGATAATGAAATGACTGCACTACTGAATGTGATTCAAAAAAAATCTTGTTTCCTTTTCTGATTCACCATTGAAGGGATTTCCAGGAGTTGCTGCCTCATAAAAGCAGCCGGCATCATCACAGACCCACAACACCTTTGCCACCCCTGCCATTGGGAAGAAGGTTCAGGAGCCTGAAAACTGTAACCTCCAGGTTCAGGAACAGTTTCTTCTCTACAGCTGCTCCTCGACCTACGATCCGATAAACCCATTGTAAACCGAAAATGTCGCAAGTCGAAAATGCATTGCGATACATCGTGATCACGTGGCCGGAAGTGACGTGCGGCTCGCTGGCGTTGCCGAGCGTTTTCCGGTCAAAGCATCGTAAATGACCGTTGTGGCCTCTTCCTCGCAAACTTGCAGAGTGACTGACTCGCATCCAGGGTTTTATAGTCCTGCCCACCCGGAAGGAGCATTACCTTCATCGTGGTGATTGACAGGCGAGAGGACCAATCAGCTGATCTCAAGGTTTTTTTAAACACTCATAACTTTTTTATTTTTCATTGATGGGAAAAATCCTCGGGGCTGCCTCAACGGAGGAGGACCGTGAGTGAGATGGCCAAAAATCACAGCGATACAGGGTAGTGCTTTTTCTAAAATCAATATAAAGCGCAGACAGGAAGTGGTCAAGATGAGACTTTTAATTATATAGCTAGATGCATGCACACGTGGATATATCCACGTGAACTTTTTATTTCTTGTTTATTATATTATTTACAGAGTACTATGTTTACAAATCCTGTTGTGCTGCTGCAGGTAAAAATTTCATTGTTCTTGACTCTTAATTCTTTTTAATATAAATTTTCTTTGTTGGTCTTTCAAATTGAATTCCCACATTAAACACGCCTGTCAGTAGTGCTGCTGAAGCAATACGCAAAGATTTTGATGGATTCAATAAGTTAATTATTTTGCCACTCATCCCGCTGTGTCCTTTAGCTTTTATCTGTTTCCAGTGATGTAAGGATAAAGGCCTGTCTGTGAAAGCAAGAGTGATTGAAACTAGTGAGAGACGCCTGGTGTCAACCTGTCCGGATCGTGCGATGTTGAGGAGATTGAAGTTTCAGGTGATTTTTGTAGGTGAAACTGTTGTAATGTCATGTGCTGATGTCCCACCATCTTTTTGTAATGGACAATTGAATCAGAAAGCGGCCCTGCTGAATTCATCCAAATGTGGATATTGCTGGGCATTAACGATGATTTGGTGACATTTCACAGCAGGCATGTCAATACTGCATTGTTGGCAATCTAGAGACTTTTATCAGGACAATCAGGGTATCAGGATAATTAAAGGAATTCAAGTAAAATTAAAGGATATTCTTTCAGAAGATGGTGAAGCTGTGGAATTCTTCACCACAGAAGGCTGTGGAGGCCAAGTTAGTGGATATTTTTGAGGCAGGGATAGATAGATTCTTGATTAGTATGGGTGTCAGAGGTTATGGGGAGAAGGCAGGAGAACGGGGTTATAGCCCTGTCCCACGGTGCGAGTTCATTCCAAGAGCTCTCCCGAGTTTAAAAAAAAATCAAACTCATGGTAAGCACGGAGAATGAACGTAGCGGGTACATCAGAGCTCATGGACGTCTCTTAGCGCTAACGGAAGGTACTCGGGAAGACCCGCTAACGGCAGGTAAGCACGGGAAGACTCGTGAAGATTTTTCAACATGTTGAAAAATGTCCACGAGAGTCCCGAGTACCGACGAGCGGCCATTACCGTAAATCTCCGAGTTCGAATCAGGACAAACTCGGGAGAGCTCTTGGAATGAACTCGTACCGTGGGACGGGGCTTTTAGGAGGGAGAGATAGATCAGCCAGTGGCGGAGTTGACTTGATGGTCTGAATGGCTTAATTCTACTCCTATCACTTATGACCTTTGCTTTACTTTAGAGGCACAGCATGGAAACAGGCCCTTCGGCCCACTGAGTCCGCGCTGACCAGCGGTCACCCGTATACTGGCACTGTCCTACACACCAGGGACAATTTACAATTTTTTGCCGAAGCCAATTAATCCACAAACCAGTACGTCTTTGGGGTGTGGGAGGAAACCGGAGCGCCTGACAAAAACCCACGCAGGCCACGGGGAGCACACACATACTCTGCACAGACAGAGCCCGTTATCAGGATCGAATCCGAGTCTCTGACGCTGTAAGGCAGCAACGCTGCGCCACCGTGCCCCCCCCCCCGAAAAGAAAACCTATTATCTTTCTTCATTTCCTCGATCATCGTCTGCTTTGATCTGTCGTTTTCACACCGAACCCTTCCATATCCCTGAGCCTCCCTCCCCCCTGACTCACAGTCGGAAGGACGGTCCCAACCCGGAACCGTCAACCATTCCTTCTCTCCAGAGTTTGCTGCCTGTCCTGCTGAGTTACTCCAGCGTTTTGTGTCTGTCCTCAGTGTAAACCGGCATCAGCAGTTCCTTCCTACACATATTTTCTCTTTTCCCTCGTTCTGAGATGTTGAGCGTTCCTCTGGCCATAGAAGCTGCCCGACCTGCTGACCATTTCCAGCATTCCCTTTGTTTCTACAGCAAAGTTGCCCATTGAGACTTTAGGCAATTGTTTGCAGACTAACTGTCTGCAGACTAACATTGAAACATTGCTGTGTGGCAAGTTCACTGCATGACTCTCCTGTCCAATAAGCATCACAGTGTGCACACAAACAGATATATAGAGGACATCATGTCTGCGCTCCATAGCTGCTTTTTTATTAAAAAAGGGGCGTATTTGGGCTCAATCTTTTCCAGTTCTGCCTAAGAGCCTTGGATCTGAAATGTTAACCCTATTTTCTTTCTGCAAATACCGCCTGACCTGCTGAAAGTTTCCAACATTTGATCTACTCTTTTCTTCCCCAAAAAATAAACTGTGTTCAGAATAAATTTTCAAAATACATAGGGGAATTGAGGACCAGAGGACATAGGTTTAAGGTGCAGGGGCAAAGATTGAATAGGAATCCGAGGGGTGACTTTATCACACAAAGGGCGGTGGGTGCCTGGATCGAGCTGCCAGAGGAGGTAGTTGAGGCAGGGACTCTCCCGACGTTCAGGAAACATTCTCTGTACCAAAACATTTGACCTGTCTAACTCCTTAAAACTATCTGCCTCTGACCTTAAAGTTATGCCCTCTAGTCTTTGACATTTCTATTTGAGGAAACCGAAGATCTCGGAGAAAACCCATGCTGTCTCAGGGAGAACGTACAGACAGTAATAGTCAGGATCGAACCTGGGTCTCCGGTGCTGCTCCTCCGTGCCGCCCAGGTTCTATCTATCTATCCTATCTATTGCCTCTCGTAATTTTATAAACTTCCAGAAGGTCTCTCCTCGAACTCCGACGCTCCAAAGAAAACCGTTCCCCTGTCAAACTCCGGGATATTGTTCACTTTAAAGTATTGCTCTCTGGGTCATTCTATGAGCTGAATAATTCTCGATCTCAGTCGTACTTGCATCTGACCCTCATATTAGCCTTTGGGCTTTGTAGAATGGTCCTGTTACTAATCGGCAGTGACACGGTGTGGCGGTGATCCTGTAACACAACATTGTCGCTGCTCCTTGGTGCTGTGATTTTGTGTTCTTAGCAAGTTCTTCAGTTCAGAATTTACATGGAGGCTTGAGATAACTGAGATCCCATGAGATTGGGCCCAGGGTAAAAAAAAACCAAAAAACCTTTGCCTCGGAAGTTAAACTTGCCAGGTGACGGTTCATTGAGGGCGACACGATGGCACAGTGGGTAGAGTTGCTGCCGTGCAGCGACAGACACCCGGGTTCCATCCTGATGACGGGTGCTGTCTGGAGTTTGCACGTTCTCCCGTTGACCTGCGTGGGTTTTCTCCGGGTGCTTCGGTTTCCTCCCGCACTCCAAAGACTTTTGAACTATTGAACTCTTGTAACTTTGTAACTTTTGAAACGTGGGGACACTAGTGTACTACCTGGGTACATGATTTAACCGGGTTGCAAGCAGAACCAAGCAGACAATATAATATCATTGAATTCAATCATTCAATCATTGAAGACGTACAGGTTTGTAGGTTAATTGGTTTCGGTAAAATTGTCCCTAGTGTGTCGGGTAGTGTTAGTATAGGGAGTGATCGCTGTTCGCTGTGGACTTGGTGGGCCGAAGGGCCTGTTTCTGCACTGTATTTCTGAAGTCTAAAGACAGACACCAATGCCTTTCGCTATAACCTTACAGTTTGAGATCCATCGGTCCTGAGGCCATACTAATCAGAAAGGGTTTATAAATCAAATCTGCAAGAACGAACTGCAGTTGCTGCTTTACACCGAAAATAAACACAAAAGGCTGGAGTGGGTCAAGGCAGCATCTCTGGAGAGAAGGAACAGGTGACGTTTCAGGTCGAGACCCTTCTTCAGACTGAGAGTGAAGGGGGAGGGGAAAGAGATCTGAAGAGCTATAGGTGGTAAAGGGAAGAAATGAATGAAAGATGTGCAAAAAGCAACGATGATCAAGGGACGGTGGAGCCCACAATGGTCCATTGTTGGCAATGCAGAAGGTGATAACGAACGATTACAAACAGTAAAACAGCTGGAAGGACATGTTGAAATGTAACAAAGAATCGGAAAACGGGAGATAGCCATCATTGCGGGTATTTCTTGTAAGGAAAGCCAAACCACTGGCTGGTAATTTTCTCTCTACGCCAGCCTGCATGTGGATTCCATGCAGCCCAATTATTTCTCCTTTGCAAAAAGGAAACAGTTGATTAGCTGAATGTTTTTTTCTGCCAAAGAAAACTTATATGATGGAGAAATTTTAAATAATACTTGCGACCTTGAGCTGAGATAAAATCCTAACGTGTAGCATTGTAAATAATGTAGTGAGGCTTAAGAAGAAGTAGCAATTACATTAGCCTCCTGCTGTCAAACTGGTCATTATAGCATAATTAAAGCACTGCACTGTGAAAATGCAGTTTCAGTAAGACTATTGCCCTCCTTGCCACCCACTCCCTTTCCTAATCACCGTCATTTTAATGTCACCAGAATTACATTATCCGTCTCTGGTTTTTTAATTTGCATTTTTCAGTATTGGAGATACTGTGCGGAAACAGGCCCTTCGGCCCACTGAGTCCGCGCCGATCAGCGATCCCCGCACATTAACGCTACCTTACACACACACACACGCACACACACCAGGGACAATTTACGCACACACCAAGCAATTTACCTACAAACCTGTACGTCTTTGGAGTGTGGGAGGAAACCGAAGATCTCGGAGAAAACCCACGCAGGTCACGGGGAGAACGTACAAACTCCATACAGGCAAGCACCCGTAGTCGGGATCGTACCTGGGTCTCTGGCGCGGTAAGGCGGCAACTCCACCGCTGCGCCACCGTACCACCCCGTGTCGAGATTTACTCTGTGACACTCTAACGGGGGGTATGCCTGTCGTAAGGTGCACAAAAGTGCTTGAGAAACTCAGCGGGTGCGGCAGCATCTATGGAGCGAAGGAAATGGGCAACTGCTGCAACGTCTGCTTACAGCTTATAATCAGCAATCGCTCATTACCACCATATCACTATCACTATCTAAAAGAAATAGTACTCTTCCACCACTAACCCCGATGGTTGAGGTATTATCACACTCGTTGTCTAAATGATGGCTTCTCCAGTTATTTCGGGAGTCTGTGGACACCATTCCACTGACCCCCTCCCCCCCCCCCCCCCCCCCCCGCTGTGGAGCATTACCACGTAAAACTTGCCGCATTTCTCGCTCACTTTGGCACCAAAGCTGCTTCTCCCTTTTATAATTCGCCCCTTTCTTTCCTGTCCCGTCTCCTCAAGGTGCCGGACGCACGAGAATTCTCCGAACCGACGTGCTTTATTGAAACTCCGGTCGAAACGTACGCAGGGAGTTAAGTTGCGTTGCTAATGTGCAATTTCTTCGGAGGTCAGCCTGCGAACAATGGAGGACCCGGCGTGGGGGGGGGGGGGGGGGGGGGGGGAAACAAAGGGGGACCTGGCGCGGGGGTAATTTGTAACTGTGTCAGCGCTCTCTATGTGGTGACTATTTGCATACCTTGGGAATGGAAGCAAAGAATTTCACTGTGACTTGTCACATGTGACAATAAAGCATTCATTCATTCATTCATGTGGACAGGGATGGGTTTCTGCCGCTAATAGATTTTTTCTGATTTATAGGAGTCACCAGGGGGATGACAGGATGGGAAGTTGCAAAGACGAGCGTTTTCTAAAAAAAAAAGCATCTTCAAGATGCAACGGTTGACGACTTCAGCCTGAAGTGCGGTGCATTATGTTAAGGGCCTGCCCCACTTACGCGATATTTTCGGTGATTTGCCGGCACACTTATTTGTCGCCACAGAAGGCTGCAGAGGCCGTCAATGGATATATTTTTTAAGGCAGAGATAGATTCTTGATTAATAGAGGAGTTATGGGGAGAAGGCAGGAGAATGGGGCTGAGAGGGAAGGATGGATCAGTCATGATTGAATGGCAGAGTCGACCTGATGGGCCAAATGGCCTAATTCTGCTCCTATCCTATGAACGTATTCTGCCCGACCCTCTGAGTTACTCCAGACTTTGTGTCTGGCTTTCATTTATTTCAAATCCGTGCTTTTTTTTGTTGAACTAAATGGTGCACGTACACATTCTGAGTTTACAAAAGTCATAATATAATGTTAATACAATATAACGCAAGTTCTTTACTCCTTCAATAATCACAGTAATGGCCTGGAAATCAGTGCATATGATTCAGACACATGTGAGCAAGTCATTGGGAGGGAAAATAGGCCTTAAATAATTGAAGATTATAATTAAAGAGGACAAATCCTCAGTTAATCTAAGACAACGGAGTCAAATTAAATTAATGGGATTTTATACTGGTATAAACCAGGTTAATGGTTATTCATTTGAGAATGTTTAATCATGTACATTTTTATTTTCATTTCATTTGCTCCATGTATGCAACTGGTTATTTTTAATTAATAGAACAAAGCTCGGATTTGCCTGAACAAATGTTATCCTTGCCCCAAAATTAAGATCAAAGACTCTGCACATTTATCATACTTCAGACACATCATTTATCAGAGATGCAGATATAGTAACATCTTAAAATCTTTGTGAACGGAGTAAGAAGAATGAGGATGGACACAAAAAGCTGGAGTGACTTTTATGTCCTTGCGACCTCTTAAGAGCCTGTCCCACTTGGGCGTCATTTGCGTGTCACGCACCGCGCATCGTGCGTCGTGACACGTAAATGATGTCGGGTAAATGATGCCCAAGTGGGACCGGCCCTTTAGTGTCAAGAAAAATGTCAAGGGAAACTGAAGGGTCGTTGCCGGCCACTTGAGAGAATAGGTTCTTGAGCGCCCTGGAGAGGAAAAGACTACAAAATGTAGTAAACACTGCCCAGTCCATCATCGGCTCTGACCTTCCTTCCATCGAGGGGATCTACCACAGTCGCTGCCTCAAAAAGGCTGGCAGCATCATCAAGGACCCACACCATCCTGGCCACACACTCATCTCCCCGTTATCTTCAGGTAGAAGGTACAGGAGCCGGAAGACTGCAACGACCAGGTTCAGGAATAGCTACTTCCCCACAGCCATCAGGCTATTAAACCTGGCTTGGACAAAACTCTGAACATTAATAACCCATTATCTGTTATTTGCACTTCATCAGTTTATTTATTCATGCATGTATATATTTATATAATGGTATATGGACACACTGATCTGTTTTGTAGTCAATGCCTACTATGTTCCGTTGTGCTGAAGCAAAGCAAGAATGTCATTGTCCTACCAGGGACACGACAATAAACTCACTTGAACTTGAGATGAGCCACGATTGAATGGCGGAGTACACTTGATGGGCCGAATGGCCTAATTCTATTCCGTATGACCTTATGATCTTCTGAGAAGAGGCTTTGGAGGGCCTCAGTAAAGATTCATCTTTGTGGGTTCTGGAGACCTTTGCATGCACTTTATGTGGCAACCCTATTATTAACACCAACATTTTGGGGACAGGTTGAGGAGATAATAGAGCGGATTATTCAGTGTTCAGTCCAATGGTGGTTGTCATGGTGAGGATAAGGCAGACATCTTTGTACTCCTTCACTCACTGGGTGACATTGTTTGTACAGGAGTTTAGTTTAGTTTAGTTTAGCGATACAGCGTGGAAACAGGCCTTTCAGCCCACCGAGCCCGCTCCGACCAGCGATCCCCGCGCACTAGCACTATCCTACACGCGCTTGGGGCAATTTTACCGAAGCCAATTAACAGGGAAGCCTGTACGTCTTTGGAGCGCGTGAGGAAACCAGAGCACCCGGAGAAAACCGATGTGGGTCACAGGGAGAACGTACAAACTCTGTACAGACAGCACCCGTGGTCAGGATGGAACCCGGGTCTCTGGCGCTGTAAGGCGCCACCGTGCCGCACGTTGCCAATGATACCTTGCTGTTGACCTTTGGACACAACAGGGTGCCATTACGTTGGGGCCATGCTCCCAGCATTTTTATTAAATGTAAAGAACCTTCCCCTGAGTAAGTGCCGCCTGGTTAGCAATGTCGACGCCAGCTCCCATTTAGTTTGTTGATGACTGAGAGGGGACTGCTTGGGCGGTAATTAGCAGGACTGGATTTGTGAGAGGACATAACCTGGGCAGTTTTCCAATGGCTTGGATAGTTGCCAGTGTTGTAACTGCACTGGAGCTTGACTCGAGGAGCAGCTACCTCTGGAGCACAGGTCTTCCGTACCACAGCCGGGACTCCATCTGATCCCACAGCCTTTGGTCTGTGCTGAGCTCCCAGCTATTGTGTGATATCAGATGGAGTGTATTAATTTCAGCTGGAGACTGGCTTCTGTGGAGGTGAAGGAGGTGGCTTGTGCCTTTCCTTTAATATTCATGTACTGTGCTCTGCTGTCGCAGAGTTCCGATGTCATGGAGTCATACATCATAGCAATGGCAACCTTTACCCCCGGTTACGTCCACACCAAGGACGGCGCAGCGGTAGAGTTGCTGCCTCACAGCGCCAGAGACTCGGGTTGGATGCTGACCACGGATGCCTGTCCGTGCAGAGTTTGTACGTTTGTACGCTCTCCCCGTGACTTGCGTGGGGTTTCTCCTCCAACACTCCAAAGACGTACGGGTGTTGTGGACTAATTGGCTTGGTAAAATTGAAAATTGTCCCTAGGGCGAGCAGGGTAGTGTGGGTGTACGGGGATTGCAGGGCAGCGCGGACTCGGTGGGCCGAAGGGCCTGTTTCCGCGCTGTATCTCTGGACCTGAACCTAAACCTAAAAACAAAGCACCTGAGGTAAGGATCGAACCCGCTCTACCGCTGTATGGCCGTGCGCTGATGGGGATTTGGAGGGTGAAGGACTGCAGACATGAGGCAAGGCTGTGAAGGAAGAGGGTGACAATGCACTGTACTCTTGGAGTGCGTGGAGGGGGCGGGGGGGGGGGGGGGGGGGGGTGAGGTCGCCCTGAGGGCGGGGAGGAGGACAAAGGAGGACCAGGCATGGTATACTCTGTAACTTCGTTGGCGCCCTTTATGTGGCAACTCTTTGCATACCTTATAATTGTAACTTGTCACATGTGACAATAAGGTATTAATGAATGAATCAATCAATTGATTAATTCATTAATTCGCCCATTCATTCATTTGTTTGTTCATTCATCCAAATGAGCCCAGTGACAAGTGAGTGGACACCAGCAACTCTCCTCTTCACGAATGCCCCAAGCCGCTGCGATTAGTGGCTGCATCACCCTCACTGGTCCATGTTCTGCAGTGATCAGTTTACACACCCCTTGGCTTTCACAGATGGTTGCTGGTAACATCTGACTGAAAATAGCAATTGACTCATGGTTCACTCCTTCCATCGTGATGTACGCATCATTTTATTGTGAGTTTGTTCCGAAACGTTACGACGAGTCACAGCCTGTCATGGTGGCGTAGCTCAAGAGGAAGGCTGGCTCCGTGATGATAAGTCTTCATATACTACATAGGCAGTTCCTCTCGTCTCGGGTGTATTTCCAACTCTGATCTGTCTGATCGGTCCATGCTTCTCCAATATATCATACATTTCTTCAGCTGTTATTTTGTACGGTAAATTCTGCACTCACAAGAGTTGTTGCCTTACAGCACCAGAGACCCGGGTACGATCCTGACTGCGGGTGCTGTCCGTACGGAGTTTGTACGTTCTCCCCCGTGACCTGCGTGGGTTTCCTCTGAGATCCCCTGTTTCCTCCCACACTCCAAAGACGTACAGGTTCATATGTTAATTGGCTTGGTATGAATGTAAATTATTCCTCGTGTGTGTAAAATAGTGTTAGTGTGCGGGGATCGCGGGTCGGTGCGGATTAGGTGGGCCAAAGGGCCTGTTTCCGCACTTTATCTATAAACTAAACTAAATTAGTCCCGCTGAGTTACTCCAGCATTTTGTTTCTATCTCTGCACGGTATCGATGTTGGCGTCTGAAAACCCGTACAATATTCTGTCCACTTCCCTCCACGGATGCTGCCTGGACTGCTGAGTTCCCCCAGCACTTCGATTTCTTTGCTCTTGATCAGCCGGCAATTAGGCTAAGTAATAGCAGGCGGAATTGAACTCTGGTAGAAGCCTACAACGTGACGAGAAACATTAACAAGGTGGATAGCAAGAAGCCTTTCCCTACCATGGCAGAACCTGAGGGTATAAGTTCAAGGAGAGGAGTAAACGGTTTAGAGGAAGAATTGGGTTTAGGTTCTAAACTGGCATGCACTGCCCAGAAGGCGTGGTGGAGGCAGGTACTCCGTGAAGGTTAAGAAGCATCTGGACGAGGATATGATTCACCAGGCACTGTAGGCTACACACACCAAGCGCTGGTCAACGTGATCAGTGGAATTCAATGGTCAATTCAATGGTTCTTTTATTATCACGTGTACCAGGTGTATCACGTGAAACGTCTGCAGTAAGATGCTGCAGATGTTCTACCAATCGGTGGTGGCCAGTGCCATCTTCTTCGCTGTCGTGTGCTGGGGCAGCAGGGCGAAGGCCGTGGACGCCCACAGAATCGACAAGCTCGAGAGGAAGGCTGGCTCCGTCCTGGGGGTGGAGTTGGAATCACTGGAGGTGGTCTTGGAGGGGAGGATGCTCCTCAAACTGCGGCACATCCTGGACAATACACTGGTCAACCTGAGGAGCACCTTCAGCCCCAGACTGGCTCCACCCAGATGCAGCACAGAACGCCACAGGAGATCCTTTCCCCCCGTGGCTATCAAACTGTACAATTCCTCCCCCTTCTGCCGTGGGGTAGACTGACTCCCCTCCCCCTCCCCCTCCCCCCACCCCCTATCGTATCGTATCCTATCATTTTGTAAGGTACCGTGAAATTATTTTTTTTGCAAACCTGTTCAGTAACATTATTGTCAATACAAAAGGACAATCCAAGATTAACTACCAAATTCATTGTAACAGCCCACTAAATCCATATGCAAGTCAATGGATATTTTTAAGGTGGAGATTGGCAGATTCTTGATTAGAACGGGTGCCACCACCCTATGTGTGGAAAAAGTCCCTATTAAATCTTTTCCCCTTTACCTTAATAGCCCTGTCCCATGGTACGGGTTCATTCCAAGAGCTCTACCGAGTTTAAAAAAAATCAAACTCGTGGAGAATGAACGTAG
Organism: Okamejei kenojei; assembly: GCA_035221665.1. Taxonomy (NCBI): domain Eukaryota; kingdom Metazoa; phylum Chordata; class Chondrichthyes; order Rajiformes; family Rajidae; genus Okamejei; species Okamejei kenojei. The sequence goes on from CM069156.1 coordinate 9,391,167, forward strand.
CGAGTACGTCGGAGCTCGAGGATGACTCTTAGCGGCTCGTAGCGCTAACGGCACGTACTCGGGAAGACTCGCTAACGGCAGGTAAGCACGGGAAGACTCGTGAATATTTTTTAACATGTCGAAAAATGTCCACAAGAACCCCGAGTACCGACGAGTGGCCATTACCGTAAATCTCCGAGTTTGAATCAGAGCTAACTCGGGAGAGCTCTTGGAATGAACTCGTACCGTGGGGGAGGGGTTTAAGCCTTTGTCCTCTGGTCTTCTGGCCCTCGATTCACCTGCTGTGGGCAAGATATCCCTTCGTTATCAAATCTCCCACTGCCGACAATGGACCATTGTGGGCTCCACCTTTCCTTGGACATTGGTGCCGGCTCTGAATTGTTCTGAACCGTTTGACACCCCCATAGTTTCCCTCCACCCCCCCCCCCACCCCCACTACCCCCCACCCCCCCGACTCTCAGTCTGAAGAAGGGCCTCGACCCGAAACGTCACCTATTCCTTCTATCCGGAGATGTTGCCTGTCCCACTTAGGAGACCTAAACGGCAACCTCTGGTGACCTTGCTCGCCAGCCCAAAAAAAAAATAAAGGTTGAGGTGACCTGCAACCTCCTACCACCTCCCACACATATGTTGAAAACCTTCCTTGACTATGAGGAAAACCGGCTTCGACTAAAAAATTATCGATTTTAAAAACGGCAACCTATTTTTAGCCGAGGCCGGTTTTAATCATGATGAAAAAATAGCAGCAACCTAGATGAAGCCTCGACCACGGGGAAACCACTTTCGCCCATTAGGGAGAGTGACCAAAACCTCCTGTGACTTCATGGCAACCTTGGGTGGCGGGCAAGGTCACCAGAGGTTGCTGTTTAGGTCCCTAAGTGGGACAGGGGCTTAACTCCTGCATTTTGTGTCAACACACGTTTGCCTGTTACCTTGAAGGTTGCCAGTATCAGTGTTCCCTCAAGAATCGGGTTCTTCCAAACCAGCTGAATGGATCAATGTAATTTTGACTGCAGTGATTAGACCCGAATCAGATGTCATTATCTGTGTATTTTAACCTATGAATACAAATAGAACAAATGTCGCCATTATATTGCTATTGATTTTACAGTTTTACTGCTCAAATATAGTCACGCAATCTATATCTAATTTCCATTCACCTTTAATAAATCAGAGCTAAGGATTTTACCAGCAGCAAGACAGTCATTTCTTTCATATATTTCACAGGCGGTTTAGGGGAATGAGTTTAAAACACTTACAAATTCCACAGTGACAGTAGTTTTCAAATTACATTTGCACAGTTATTCACCCGCAATAAAAGGTTAATTTGTGCATGGATTAGCTGTTCCACTAAGTTTTGTATGGTCATTAATGGTGTTAATTACAAGCATTTATTCCTTTTGTTCATTTTTAATAGGATTGAATAATATTGTCTGCCAGTTTGATGCCGTTGCCATTGACAGTTGCTGCCTCTAATTAAAGAGGCGCCCACAGCAGCAGTCATCAAGTGCAGGTGAGCCATCTGCATCATACAGCAGCGATCGTTTACTGTGGGGGGCACAGTGGCGCAGCGGCAGAGTTGCTGCCTCCCAGCGCTCACAGCGGACGAGACCCGGCTTCGATCCTGGCTACGGGCGCTTGTCTGTAACGGAGTTTGCGCGTTCTTTGTTGGGGGAGTCTGGAACAGTTGAAGAATAAGGTGTAAGCCATTTAGAACGGAGACGGGGAAACACTTTTTCACACACAGAGTTGTGAGTCTGTGGAATTCTCTGCCTCAGAGGGCAGTGGAGGCCGGTTCTCTGGATACTTTCAAGAGAGAGCTAGATAGGGCTCTTAAAGATAGCGGAGTCAGGGGATATGGGGAGAAGGCAGGAACGGGGTACTGATTGTGGATGATCAGCCATGATCGCATTGAATGGCAGTGCTGACTCAAAGGGCCAAATGGCCTACTCCTGCACCTATTCTCTATTGTCTAGTCTCCCCGTGACCTGCGTGGGTTCTCTCCGAGAACTTTGGTTTCCTCCAACACTCCAAAGACGTACAGGTTTGTGGGTTAATTGACTTCCGGTGGCGCTATGGAGGACTAGAGAGCAACGGCAGCCAGCTTCTTGAAAAAAACGGTGAAAAATCGGGGAGAAAGCGACCTGCCTGCTGCCTCTGTACCGATTGCTGTGAGTGACGTCATCAGGCGCGCGACTTACTATGTCTACACAGAAGAGCCCACCCGCGGATAAACCGAAAAGTCATGTTACCAGGCAGAAACCGGTGGAAGGCCCGACTGAAGCCTCGGGCTCAGGTAAGACACTATCCCAAGAAGATGTGTCGAAAAAAATGATGAAAAAATCAGAAGGTGAAGATCTATTGCAAGTGAAATTGCTGGCTTAAAGGAGGAAATAAAGCTGGAACTAAAGAGTGAACTGGCAAAAACGAATGAAGAATTGAAGAAGATGAATTTTGGGGAAGAGATAAAAAAAAATCAAGGAGGAAATTAAGGAGTTAAAGCTTGAAATTAATACCACGGCTAAGAATACATCGGATGAACTGAAGAAAGAAATTGCAGAAATATTGACTGAACAAACTGCAAGTTTGACAAATGAGACGAATGTTAAAATCAGAAAAGTGAAAACTGATCTTGAAGAAAGGCTGAATCCTGTGGAGGTGGCACTGAATCGACAGATGGTAGCCATAAAGGACCTTGAAGAACTAGCCGAAACAAGTGCTCAGACTACGGTAAAGCTTATCACAGAAAACCAACGTCTAACTGAATTACTGGGCAAAATAACCGAAAAATGTACTGAATTGGAAGGTCGCCAGAGAAGACAGAACCTAAGAATTGTGGGTATTCCAGAAGGGAAAGAGGCGGATCAAGATCCCCGAGAATTCACTGCAAATCTACTGCAAAAATTTTTATCTCTGGATCAAAAGCCTTTACTTGCCCGAGCACACAGAGTGATGAGATGCCAGACAAGACAAAGCGCTCCCCCAAGACAAATGATAATAAAAGTCCAGTACGACCATGTCCTGGAGGAGATAATGCAAAAAATTGCAAGAAACAGAAATCTTACATTTGAAGGAGACGGGATCAGTATTTATCGAGACTATCCAGCAGAGGTCTCCAGGAAACGAAAAGCGTTTAATGAGACCAAAAGAGTCTTGAGGGAAGTGAAGAATTTGAAATATGGTCTGAGGTATCCAGCTACCCTAAGAGTCACTTACAATCAGAATGAACACTTTTTCACCAACCCTGTGGAGGCACTGGACTTTGCCCAGATGATTAAGGTTCGAGAGGATGCTTGAATAATACTTTTAAAACTGTGTCTCACCATTGAATAAACTGACTTTGCAGGACTGGATGGAATTAAAGTTGTGACTAAGGAAGCTGGAGAAAGATGTGGATCAGAAACACTCCCATGGATACTAATAATTAGTATAACTGCACTACTAATACAAATAACTAATAAATACTAAAATTATAGCGTGGTATCTTTACTAATCAGAGTTAATAATTATCACTAATGACTAATACTTACTTGTAATGGAATGATTAGAGGCAAATATAGAGTTTGATTTCATTTGCCCTCCTTGGAAACCTTTTTTCTTTTTTATTATTAATTTTTATTTTTATTTTATTTTTTCCTTTCTTTTCGTTTTTTTAATTATATTTTCAAACAAGTTTTAAATATATGTATCCTCACATTTCCGACTATTGGAACCCGAATATTTTAAAATCCAATATCCCCGGTAAAATACTGCTATGGAATAAAAATTCCAAGAAACCAAGGAGCTGGTTAAGTTGGTAACATCAACTACGGAAGTCGGTAGATGGTTAGCCATGCTAGTATGGCTAGCACTAACTACACTAATACTAGATGTAGTTTTTTCCTTCTTTGTGCACATTACTAATCCTCTTTTCTTCTCTATTATAATCTATCATTATTATTTTCAGTTTGAATGGAGTTACAAATTGGATCAAAGGAGATATACACATGAGAGACATTCAAGGGTCTTAAAATTCGTCTATTCGGAGTTCGGGTGTAAGATCGGGTCTGTCGAACTGAACCATTGGCTCTATTATAGACCCCCATAGACAAAAGATGTAAGATTTAAAAATGAACAAGGGGAATGAAGGAATAATGTTTTGTAGCTGGAACGTTAAAGGTATTAATGAACCAATTAAGAGAAGTAAAATACTAGCACATTTAAAAGCAATTAAAGCTGATGTGATTTTTATTCAAGAAACACATTTAAAAAAAGATGCCGAGCATAGGCTGAAAGCTAAATGGATAGATGAAACGTATCATTCTCCTTTTACACACAAATCCAGAGGCGTAGCAATATTATTTCGTAAAGGCACTTTATTTAAACTATAACTGACAGTGACGGTAGATACATTATTCTAATAGGAGAATTAAATGCACAAAAAATGATTTTTGTCAATGTTTATGGACCAAACTTTGATAGTCCACTGTTCTTTAAGAAAATATTTAATAACATCCCGGAAATAGCACAACATAACTTAATAATTGGAGGAGATTTAAATTGTACATTAGATTCATATTTAGATAGATCCACAAGACAAAGGAATACCAAATCCCATTCCAGTGACTTATTAAATGCATATATGGATACTAGTAATATTAAAGATGTTTGGAGAGTAGAAAATCCAACTAGACGAGAATATTCATTTTATTCACCTGTACATAAAACCTATTCAAGAATAAACCTATTCAAGAATAGATTATTTTTTGGTTGACGCTAAACTTATCTCACTTACTTATAATTCAAAATACCATAATATTACAAATTCAGATCACGCAACTTTAACATTTATGATTAAAATAAATGGTAAAACGGAAAAACAGGGACAATGGAGATTTAACCCACAAATTTTAAAAGACAAAGTAACTCAGGAATATATTATAGAACAGATCAAGATTTTCTTTGAAATAAATGATAAACCGGAAATATCTTCTTCCCTATTATGGGAAACTTTTAAAGCATATGCCCATGGAATTATGATTTCTTCTCAAGCATTTTATAATAAAGAGAATCGGAGGGAACAACAAGAATTGGAAAAGGAGTTTAAACAATTAGACACAGAGAATGCTGCTAATCCATCCATAATAAAACACGACAAAATCGCTGCACTGAAATATAAATTAAATAAAATATACTCAGATCAAGTTGTAAAACTTTATCAATACACTAAACAATTACAATTTGAATTTGGAGATAAACCCCAAAAATTATTGGCTCGTCAATTACGGAAAATGGAGGGAGAAAAAATAATCCATAGGATTAAATCATACAATGGTGAACCATTAGTACAACCCAAAGATATTAATGAGAGGTTTTTGCAATATTATAAAAATTTATATTCAACCAAAATGATAGAAAACAGGATAGGAATAGAAGCATTAAAAAAAAATGTAATCTGAATGGGTTGGATTCAGAAAATAGAGAATCACTAAATGCTGAAATATCAGTAAAAGAAATCGAAGAATCTATCACATCATTAAAAAATGGAAAACACCGGGACCAGATGGTATTGGTTCGGAATTTTATAAAACATTTTATGATCTGATCGCACCACGTTTGAAGATACTCTATGAATACATCTATACCCACCAGAAATTACCAGACACGTTAAATGAATCTATTATAACACTTATACCTAAAATGGACAAAGATCTGGACGACCCAGGATCATATAGAGCTATAGCTCTTTTAAATACTGATCAAAAGATACTAACCAAAATATTAGCACAAAGACTAAGCACAGTTATCAATAAATTAATTCACCCCGATCAAACAGGATTTATACCAAAACGATATTCCTCATATAACCTGAGGCGATTATTCAATATTATATATTCGAAAAGAGGTACTAATAAAGATCTAGTAATTATATCGTTAGATGCGGAGAAAGCCTTTGACCAGGTGAAATGGTCTTATTTGTTTTCGGTCATGGAACCTTTTAAGTTGGGAGAGAAGTTTATTACTTGGGTTAAATTATTATACACTAATCCAACAGCCAGAATACTAACAAATCAAATGTTATCAACTAAATGTAATTTATTACGAGGCTGCAGACAAGGTTGTCCTTTATCCCCGTTATTGTTTGCACTTGTAATAGAACCATTAGCTCAACGTGTGAGATTACATTCTGAAATATATGGGTATGACACCAGAGATACTGAAAATAAAATCTCCTTATATGCGGATGATGTATTACTTTATATTACAAAGCCGGAAATTAGTATTCCAAATTGATTAAATTTAATAACTGAATTTGGATCATTTTCAGGATATGGTATTAATTGGAATAAAAGTGCACTTATGTCAATAAGGGTAAATAACTTACATATATTACAACAATTCCCTTTTAAGATAGCAAAGGAAAAAATCAAATATCTTGTAATTTATGTAACAAAAAGATTTGATTCTTTATTTAAATTTAATTTTCCACTTTTACTGAATAAATTAAAGAAGAATATTTTATATTGGAAAACATTACCTATTTCAATGCTAGGTAGAATTAATGCAATAAAAATTATTTTTCTCCCGCAATTACTATATCTCTTCCAATTGATTCCGATATATCTTCCTAAAATTTGTTTTAAGAAGGTTGATTCTATAGTCACCAACTTTATCTGGGATTATAAGAGTAATAGAATAAATAAAAAACATTTATATAAATCAAAAATAAAGGTCTAGCACTCCCAAACTTTATGTTTTATTACTGGGCAGTTAATATTAAAAACATTAATTTTTGGTTAGTTGAGACAGATAAACAACCAATCTGGTTAAAAATGGAAAAAGAAGATTGTTTGCCTTTTGAAATTAGCTCGATTTTAATCGCTAATATTAAACTAGGTAAGAAAATCTATAGTGAAAACCCTATAATAGAAAGTGGGATACATATCTGGAAACAAATAAAGAAAACATTAAAATTGGAATGTATACCACTAGCCCTTACCATTGTAAATAACATTACATTTAAACCTTCAATGATGGACAAAAGTTTTTTACAATGGAAAAACTATGGAATTATAAGATGGGAGACCTCTACAGGGAAAACTATTTCCTGTCATTTCAAGAATTACAACAAATTTATGGATTACATTCAAAATATTACTTTAAATATTTACAAATTAGAGACTATGTAAAAGCAAATGCACAGGAAATCAGAAATAGAAAGACAGAAATTTTAGATGAATGTCTAAATAAACACCCGAACACAAAAAAGTTGATATCATATATTTATAATATTTTATTGGAAAACGATGTCCCAATGACAGAAATATATAGGCAAGCATGAGAAAATGAATTAGGTCAAATAATCAGACTAGAAGTATGGGATGAAAGTTTACACCACATATACACCACTGTTCATTAAATGCTAGACACTCTCTTATACAATTTAAAATATTACATAGATTACACTACTCAAAATCCAAATTACATAGTATTTTTCCAAATGTATCTGCCATATGTGGTAAATGTCAGCACTTAGAAGCCAACTTAACGCACTTTTACAAATTGTATATAAATTACTAAATTTTGGACAGAAATATTTAAGATAATTTTGAATGTTGTTAATACGAATCTGATTCCTGAATCAAAATTAATAATATTGGGAATATTAGAAACAGATCAATTAATAACAACGAATCAAAGAATTTTTATTGATTACAGTTTAATAATTGGGAAAAAATTATTATTGAAATTCTGGAAAGGTCCCACATCCCCCACAATCAAAATGTGGATTACAGGAATGCCGGAGACGCTTCATCTGAAAAGATTAAGGTTTGTCCTATTGGACAGGTTGGATCTTTTCAGAGGGATATGGTCTCCATTTATTGAATATCTAAAGGTTCAAAATGGCTCGGTGCGAGAGCCTGACTGAAGCCTGAATAAAGGAATGGATGAAGAATTATACATAACAAACCATGGATATATCTCCAACGATGGAGAACCTGTTTAACACTCCACTCATTTTTTTTTTTTGACTTTCTATTTTTACTTTATTTTTCTCTATCATTTCCTATCTGCAATAAAAAACAAAAAAATGTATAGAAATACAAATAAGACATAACTGTTAATATTAATAATATTAAGAATGTATGTGACAAGTATATTCTTTTAATATGTACTGATAAAAATATTTAACAGGTTTGTGGGTTAATTGGCTTGGTGTAAATGTAAATTGTCCCTAGTGTGTGTAGGATAGCGTTAGTGCGCGGGGATCGCAGGTCGGTGGGACGAAAGGCCTGTTTCCATGCTGTATTTCAGTTTACACCGAAGATAGACACGATCCAGTTTAGTTCATTGTCAAGTGTACCGTGGTACGGTGTGAAGTATTTGTTGCACGCTATCCAGTCAGCAGAAAGACAATACATACAGCCGTTTACAGTATACAGGTGCATGATAAGGGAATAAAATAAGAAATGTTGCTGGGGGAGTAGAGGTTTAAGAGCGTGGAGAGATTGTAATATGTGATTGTTGATCCGCTTCTGTGGCCAGCATGCAAATAGTCGCCATCTTGGGCTGGGCGCCACCTTGGAAGCTAAAATGCTGGAGCAACTCAGCGGGACAGGCGGCATATCCGGAGATAAGGAACGGGTGACGTTACGGGTCGAGACCCTTCTTCAGACACAGATTCTGCTGCCTGCTACTCCAGCATTTTGTGTCGAGTCTCCCTTTTACTCTTCACCTCCTCTGGAGGGCCACGCTTTAAGCGGAGAAGCATGGACGTCGCTTGGATCCTCGGAGGCATTGAACAGTGCAGTATGGAAATGGGTCGTTCAGCCCAAGTCGCCCATGCCGACCAGTGGGCATCCTTCCGTGCCAATCCCAATCCCCAGCACTTTGCATCACCTAATCCCAAAACCCAAGCAGTGCATTGTCCAGAGCTGTAGATGTAGCCTCTCTAACTCTCTATTGAAAACATCCTTCTTTTCCTTGCTCCCATATGACAGAAGGTACAGAAACCTGAAAGTTCACTCTACCAGACTCAGGAACAGATTATTCCCCTCTGTAATCAGGATCCTGTATAGTCCTTTCATAAGCTAGGTCTGAGTCACCTCCACCTCATTGGACTTTGTCTAAGGAACTGATGTGCCACAGTGTGCTCATTGCTCAGAACTATGTTCCACCCTCGGTATGTCTAGGAAGCAACGGCAAGTGCTGATTGATACTGAACATGGACACAAAATGCTGGAGTAACTCAGAGGGTCAGGCAGCATCTTTGGAGAAAAGGAAGAGGTGACATTTTGGGTCGAGACCCTTCTTCACAGATCTGAAGTCTCAAGTCTGAAGTTCAGAGTCTGAAGAAGTATTCCGACCTGAAACGTCATCTATTCAGTAAAACCAATGGACTGATTGTGGACTTTGGAAGAGGAAGGATGTGGACCCGCAATCCTGTTTGTAACAACGGGGCGATGGTGGAGAGAGTCGAAAACTTCAAATTCCTAGGCGTGCATTTTTCCGACGATCTTTCCTGCACCCAGTACACTGATACAATTATATATAAAGCACATCAGCGCCTCTACTTCCTGAGATGTTTACGGAGATTCTGGTATGTCAGAGAGGATTCTCTTGAACTTCTACAGGTGAACAGTGGAGAGCGCTGACTGGTTGCATCGTGGCTTGGTTCAGCAACTTGAGCGCACGGGAGCGGAAAAGACTGCAAAAAGCTGTGACCACTGCCCAGACCATCGCTGGCTCTGACCTCCCCACCATCAAAGGGAATCATCGCAGTCGCTGCCTCAAAAGAGCAGCCAGCATCATCAGAGACCCACACCATCCTGGCCACGCACTCATCTCACCGCTGCCATCGGGAAGAAGGTACAGGAGCCTGAAAACTGTAACGTCCAGGTTCAGGAACAGGCTCTTCCCTACAGCCATCAGGCTATTAAACACAACTGTACAACCTCAAATAAGCTCTGAACTACAATAAACTATTATTATTATTATTATTATTATTATTATTATTATTATTATTATTATTGCACTATTATTGTTTGTTTTTTGAGTGTGTGTATGTGTATATATATATATATATATATATATATATGTATATATATATATGTATATATATATATGTATGTATATATATATGTGTGTGTATATATACATATGTGTGTGTGCGTGTGCACATATATATCTATATATATATGTATATGTATATAGATATATGTGTGTGTGTGTATATATATATATATTATATATATAACCATATAACCATATAACAATTACAGCACGGAGACAGGCCCTCTCGGCCCTTCCAGTCCGTGCCGGCCATTTGTTTTCCCCTAGTCCCATCTACCTGCACTCAGACCATACCCCTCCATTCCCTTCACGTCCATATACCTATCCACTTTACTTTTAAATGTTAAAATCGATCCTGCCTCCACCACCTCTGCTGGAAGCTCATTCCACACAGCTACCACCCTCTGAGTAAAGAAGTTCCCCCTCACGTTACCCCTAAACTTCTGTCCCTTAATTCTCATGTCATGCCCTCTTGTTTGAATCTTCCCTACCCTCAATGGGAAAAGCTTATCCACGTCAACTCTGTCTATCAGGCAGTAGCTCTTTGTGCCATCATTTTAAAGACCTCAATCAAGTCCCCCCTTTTTAGGTATGTATTGCCCCTAGTGTGCAGGAAGTGAATGAGAAAGTGAGATAACATAGAACTGTTGTGAACGGGCGGGGATCACTGGTCGGCGGGGACTTCATGCTGTTTCTCTGAAGGCTACAGCTATTTGGAAGGCACGACAAATAACATTAACTGGTATGCCATCCTCGTCTTACAATGCAGAGCTGTGTCCTTGGCTTTATCAAAACCATCTCAATTCAGGTCAGAACACAAAGAACGCCAAGATTTCTTCCCATGATATATTCTCATGCCAAGTACATCTCAATCAGGAACTAAGAGAATAAAAGTCATGGCAACATTCAAGTATCAAGAGGATTATAATGTAGAAATGACCATATGTCATGAGGATCTAACCTCTGCTTTAAAGTTAAAAGAAAGATAACTGGAAAAAAAAGACCTTCTGTAATAGAAACAATTTTACCATGAAAATATAAACGCTCTTTGAATTTCCTTTCAATGCAAGACCTTACCATTTAGATGTACTAAGCACTTGGCCTTATTTTACTAGATTTCAAGAATTTGACTTCCTTTCAGGTAGTAGGCCCCCCTCGGTCATGAGTGACCATGGGTGATGCATCCTAGTTTGCAGGGGATGTGTGGTCGGATGCAAGCCTGGGCGATCGATGTCATATGGATGACATATGCAGCACGTCCCCCCTCTCCACGTCGCTGATCGATCCAAAGGAACAGCAGGGCCGTTACAGTTTGGCGCCAGCGCCGTCGCAGGAGCTGCCAGAGCGAGGTCGTAGACAACGACAAACTGCCTTAGGGGCTCCGACTCCAGATTTTCTTGAGGTTTACTCCAGGAGCCTTTTCCATGACTGGATATGGCCACAAGGCAGTGGAGGTTTTAAATCAGACTTTTCCCTCTCCTAGATGGACTGCCTTCCCAGGCTAACGAGCCCCATCTGCCCGAGACCCGTGGGGGCAGGAGCGTCTACCTTCCCGTGCAGGTCTACCCCTGCCCATGTGTCAACTTCCTAAATATGCGAGTGTCCAGAAGCCTAAAAAACGATCAATTGATTTTTGCCATGATATTAAAAATGGGCAGTAAAGGGTTTCATTTATAATGAGAAAATATTTATTTTGGAAGATGTAGCTCTGATTTTACAACACTATGCTTCTGAAAAATGTCAAGTTCCGAACATTTTTGGGTTGACTTGTGTCATCATGGGAATTTGAACAAATACTTCCAGTCTTGCATTTTATCAGCTTGGTTTGGGAACAGCTCCATCCAAGACCGCAGGAAATTGCAGTGACTTGTAACACGGCCCAAACCGTCACACGAACCAACTTCCTTTCCATTGACTCCATTTGTATCTCACGCTGCCTCGGCAAGGCCAGCAGCATCATCAAGGATGAATCGCACCCTGGCCACTCCCTCCTCTCCACTCTCCCATCCGGCCAAAGGTATAGAAGTGTGAAAACGCACACCTCCAGATTCAGGAACAGTTTCTTCCTGGCTGTTATCAGGCAACTGGGGTCAAGGAAAGAGCGTTCACGTCGATCGCGGCCCTGTTTCCACCAATCTTTCCACCACCACGCACAAGAAGCCACAAGACAGACACCATCGTATGCAGATGCCGAGAAGTGTGTTCAGCTCTGGCTGAACAACTTCTAATCTTGTGTGTGGACTCGATAAGAAGATCAGGCAACTGAATCATCCTACCACATCTAGAAATCAGCGTTGAACTATTCTCTACCTCATTGGTGACCCTCGGACTAATGTTGATCGGACTTCACTGGCTTTACCTTGCACTAAACGTTAGTCTCTTATCATGTACCTATTCACTGTAAATGGCTCGTTTGTAATCATGCATTGTCTTTCCGCTGACTGGATAGCACGCAACAAAAGCTTTGACAGTAAACTAAACTAAACTAAACTCAGTGGGTCAGGCAGCATCTGTGGAGGGAGATATACAGACTATACTTGAGTTGGGACCCATCTTCAGTTTGAAACTTGGGTGCGATTGGATGAGAACGGACAAGGCATGATTGGTAAGTTTGCAGGTGAGACCAAAGTTGGTGGTATTGTAGCTAGTGAAGAAGGTTAACAAAAGTTACAGCACCGACTTGATCAGTTGGGCAAGTGGGCTGAGGAATGACTCATTTTCCCAACACACACTGGGGACAATTTACATTTATACCAAGCCACTTAACCTACAAACCTGTACGTCTTTGAAGTGTGGGAGGAAACCGAAGGTCTGGGAGAAAACCCACGCAGGTCACGGGGGAGAACGTACAAACCCCGCACAGACGGCGCCCGTAGTCGGGATCGAACCCGGGTCTCCGGCGCTGCACGCACGCGCTGTAAATCAGCAAATCCACCGCTGCGCCACTGCGGCCGCTGCCTGGTCTGCGGAGTGTCTCCAGTTTCGGTTTCAGATTTTGAGCATCTGCAGCGCTTTAAAGATTTCCAGGAAATTTTACACATCCGACTCAATCTTGCCTCGGCAGATAATCCCTGCTGGCTGCATCCCGTGAGCGAAGATAGTCAATCGCATTAGATATAACCAGAATCTCACCCAGCACATCAATACTCTTCCTGGTCCACATTATTCCCATTAGTCAATCTAGCCAGATGATTTCCCCTTTGAGAGATAATGTACTCTTTTCGCTACTGCTTAGCTCTCAGAGATAGCATGAATCATAGATTTACACTTCAGAGCAGAGCTAAGTGCTTTCGGTCTTGCATTGTCTATCACTGCTTTGCTACACTGACAGATCATTACCAGAGGACAATTTTGTCATGGCATATTGTTCATTCAAGTTTCATTTTTTCTTCCTGATGACACCTGTCTAGTGAAAGCATTCATCATGAAGTTATGTCACTGACTACGAAGCGTAAACATGACGGAAGCCTGATGGAAACAATAGGCGTCTGGCTCAGTAACATTTCTTTTAAGAGGATAAAGAGACGCATGTGAACATTTTAACATGCATTTGGCCAATCTGTAAAGTCACTACGCTGAGATTGTTTGCAATTGATGAAATGCTATTAACATGTTTGAAGAGCAATTGAAATAAGTTGAAGATAGACGCAAAATGCTGGAGTAACTCAGCGGGTCAGGCAGCATCTCTGGAGAGAAGGAATGGGCGACGTTTCGGGTCGAGACCCTTCTTCAGACTGAATTGAAACAAGGCCATGGCTATACACCAGATCCCTCTTCCAACATCAAGCATTGCCAATGGAGTTTCTGTAAGTCGAAGTTTAGTTTAGTTTAGTTTAGTTTAGAGATACAGTGCGGAAACAGGCCCTTCGGCCCACCGAGTCCACGCCGACCAGCGATCCCCGCACATTAACACCATCCTACACACAGACATTAGGGGCAATTCACAATTTTACCGAAGGCAATTAACCTGCAAACCCTGTACGTCTTTGGAGTGTGGGAGGAAACCGAAGATCCGGAGAAAACCCACTCATGTCACGGGGAGAAGGTGCAGCCAGCACCCGTAGTCGGGATCGAACACGGGTCTCTGGCGCTGCAAGCGCTGTAAGGCAGCAACTCCACCGCTGCGCCACCGTGCCGCTCCTTGCAGATTTATCCAATTTGTAAAGGCACAGCTCTGAGGTTGTTTGCAGCTGATGGAACGCGACTGACATGTTTGAAGAGCAATTGAAACAAACTGTACACCAGATCTCTCTTCCGACGTCAAGCATTGTCTCTGGAATTCCTTCAAGCTGAAGCAGCAAGGAGCTAACTTAATTATTAACAATAACTAATGGCTGATGAGTCATGTAAAAATAAATCACAGCACCAAATAATTGGAGTAGCAGATTTTTAATGGCGACGTGATTTCACCAAAGTTCTCTGAAAGACCTTCAAATAGTTTAGTTTAGTGTCGTTTATTGTCACGTGTACCGAGGTACAGTGAAAAGCCAGTGTTGCATGCTGTCCAGTCAGCAGAAAGACTAGACATGATCGCAATCGAGCTGTCCACAGATACAGGATAAAGGGAATAACAGAGTGTGCAAGATAAATTCGAATAAAGTCCGATCGAAGATAGTCCGAGGGCCTCCAGTGAGGTAGATGGTAGGTCAGGACTGCTCTCTGGTCCGAATCGTCAATAGTCTAAATGTAGAAAATGTGTAAGAAAGTACTGCAGATGCTGGTTTAATTCGAAGGTAGACACAAAATGCTGGAGTAACTCAGCGGGTGAGGCAACATCTCTGGAGAGAAGGAATGGGCGTCGCTATGTACCAACTTGAAGAAAATGAAAAAAAGTTGTTCATTCTAAAGTTAATAACCTTTTAATGACTTTGTTGTGACTGATTTTTTTGGGAAAGTTTCGATATTTGGTTGCAACATGGAGATACGCAGTTTCAGCTGATCTTCTAGATGGGCATCCTTAAGGGAGTCTTGGTTAGGAGAATGTAGATTCGCAGCAATGTGGTTGAAAAGCAAGAAAGCATTTTTCGTACGGGGAGGATTATTTCCTTGAATCTTCTTTTACTCTTTGGTATTTAAAATGCGTTCATTTTAAGATTAAAATAAAAATAATAAAAGAGAAACAAAAACATATTAATAAAAATAAAAGGATTTGTTCTACAAAATTTGGATTCATTCAAAAGGCCGCACTTAAAGGCCTAGAAGGCCGCATGCGGCCTTAAGGCCACAGGTTCCCCACCCCTGAACTAGGGAGATATCTAGCCACCTTCACACTGGCTTACAACAGGATAGTCACCAGATACAACCTTCGAGAAAAATATTTTCAACTTAATTGACAAACTAAGTGATTTAAATTGTTGAAATAAAAAACCCTAGCAACACTGGTCCTGAAGTATCCATCCAACACATTGACAATAAATATTTGAAAATTCCACTTTAGTTTGTGAATAGTTTCTAGGTTGCTGCCTGAATCCATTTTCCAAAGGCAAACAAGAAAATAATGAAACTGTTATCAGTCTTTTCCCCACACTGCAATTTTTATGTGATGTAACTCTTTAAATCATAATCTATTTATCACAAGGGTCTCAGGACTGCATTATTTTTTATTTGGTTTTGTGGAATTTCTCAAGATCAATGTCACTATGAAACTAATTTAGCATTATATTATTTATTACCTAGAAACCTTCTATTTCATAAATCACACAGGACCCATGCTGTTTTTCCACGAAGTTTAGTTTAGTTTAGTTTAGAGATACAGCGCCGAAACAGGCCCTTCGGCCCACTGAGTCCTTGCCAACCAGTGATCACCTGCACACTAACAAAATCCTACACACACCGGGGACAATTTACAATTATGACAAGCCTATAACCTACGAACCAGTACGTCTTTGGATTGTGGGAGGAAACCTGAGCACCTGGAGAAAACCCACGCAAGTCACAGGGAGAAAGTACAAACTCCATACAGGCAGCACCCGTAGTAAAACTCAAGATCTCCCAGTTGCTTTCACTGAACACCTCCACTCAGTCCACCTAAACCTATCTGATCTCCTGGTTGCTCAACACTTTAACACCCCCTGAATGACCTTTCTGCCCTGTGTCTCCTCCATTGTCAGAGTGCGGGCCAGCGCAAATTTTAGGAACAGCACCTCATATTTCACTTGGGCCGGCTACACCCTAGTGGTATGAAAATTGACTTCTCTAACTTTAGGTAACCTTGGCTTTCCCTCCCTCTCTATCCCCTCCCCCTTCCCAGTTCTCCCACCACTCTTACTGTCTCCGACCGACTACATTTTATCTCTGTACCACCCACTCCCCTGACATAGTCTGAAGAAGGGTCTCGGCCCGAAACGTCACCCATTCCTTCTCTCCAGAGATGCTGCCTGACCCACTGAGTTACTCCACCATTTTTTGTCCATCTGAAGACTATCAAAATGAGGAGCCAAGAATACACTAATATGAGGAGGCTGTGCAAAACCAGAAAGGAGGCGATGAACTGGTGGAAACGCTCATGACAGATCAGAATCCACTACCAGCTCAGACAGAGGCAGTAGGCAGACCAAAACATCATATCCTAAATGGTTGGAATGTTCAGTTTACAATGTGATGATGTGGATATCCTTTATGTTGGATAAGGGGGGGGGGGGGGGGAGTCATGAGGACTGGTGTTGTATTTAAAGGCATCACGTGTTACTATGAGTTAGAAAGATGAGAGGACATTAGTTGCGGGGATGTTAAGGAATGGCAGGTGAATAAAACCAAAGTGTTTAATGGTCAGGGTCTCCGTTTTAGTTTTAGTTTTAGAGATACAGTGTGGAAACAGGCCCTTCGGCCCACCGGGTCCGCGCCGACCAGCGATCCCCGCACACTAATACTATCCTACACCCACTAGGGACAATTTTTACGTTTGCCAAGCCAATTAACCTACAAACCTGTACGACATTGGGAATGTGGGAGGAAACTGAAGATCTCGGAGAAAACCGACGTGTAAATGTAAAATTGTCCCTTGTGTGTGTAGGGTGGTGTTAATGTGCGTGGATCGCTGGTTAGTACAGACTCAGGGCCTGTTTCTGTGCTGTATCTCTAAACTAAGCCCTGTATTTTGTGCCCTTTGTTGCCCTCTTAACTACTTGCTAGACCTGCCTGCTGATGTCATGTGATCCATGCACTGTCATTTCTCAATCTCATTTGCAGACTCTGTCCTGTTAGATAATAATCCAGCTATTGATTCCGCTTCCCAAGCTGCAAGGCCCCACATTTCCCCCACGTAATACTCTATTAGTGGAGGGTTTTTTTTTTAACCAAATCACACAAACCTATCTTCCATTGCGGAATCATATTGTGCTGATCATAACGTGTTTTCCGCCTACGTTCACAGAACCAGCCAACTTGGAAGCCTTGCGATTTCATTCCCTCCCCGGATAATTAAATATTAAACAATTAAGAGCCAAGAACCTCTCCCTGGAGTTCTCCACTAACTGCATCTTTTCAGCTTGAAAAGGGCCCGTTTATTGCCACTGACTGTTTTCTGTGTGCGGCCGCCAGCTTTCAGTCCATGTTAACACAATTCTACCAACACCTTTGGCTTGTAATTTATCTGCCACCCTCTTATGTGCTGAGGACAAGGCAATCGGAGAAACAAAGGTGCTGGTGGAACTCAGTGGGTCCGGCAGCATCTGTGGAGGAAATGGCCTGGCAACGCGTTGGGTCGGGGCCCTCGGAGTCATAGAGTCATGGATTGATACAGTGTGGAAACAGGCCCTTCGGCCCAACTCGCCCACACCGGCCAACAATGTCCCAGCTACCCTAGTCCCACTTGCCTGCGCTTGGTCCATAACCCTCCAAACCTGTCCTATCCATGTACCCGTCCAACTGTTTCTTAAATGATGGGATAGTCCCAGCCTCAACTACCTCCTCTGGCAGCTCCTTCCATGCGCCGACCAGCCACTGTGTGAAAAAGTGAAAGGGAACAGATTTGATAGGAATCTGAGGGGTATCTTTTTCACACAAAGGGTGGCGGGTGTATGGAACAAGCTGCCGGAGGAGGTAGTTGAGGCTGGGACTATCCCTACATTTAAGAAACAGTTAGACAGGTATATGGATAGGACAGGTTTGGAGGGATATGGACCAAACGCAGGCAGGAGGGATTAGAGTAGCTGGGACATGTTGGCCGGTGTGGGCAGGTTTCCATGTTGTATCACTCTATGACTATAGATAAGGAAGATTGATTGATTGATTAAGGTTTATTTAAATAGAAATAAATTAGGAAGGAAGAGAAGGAATGAAATGTAAAGTCGGAGGGAGGGATGAGGGGAAGGAGGGAGGGGAAATGGGGAGATAAAAGAGGAATAGGATATTCAGGGATGGACGATTACAATATGGAGGAGGGGAATAGAGCAAGGTGACTAGGGTGGTGGGAGATGATGGGGGAAATATGTGTAAGGATCGGCAGGGGAAAGGAAGGGGATATTGCTTGACACTGGAAAATTGATACCGTGTAGGATGGAACTGCAGATGCTGGTTTAAACCGAAGATAGACACAAGATGCTGGAGTAACTCAGCGGGACAGGCAGCATCTCTGGAGAGAAGGAACGTTTTGGGTGATGTTTCGGGTCGAGACACTTTTCAGACTGATGTCTCTGAAGAAGGGTTTCGACTCAAAACCTCACCCGTTCCTTCTCCCCAGAGATGCTGCCTGTCCCGCTGAGTGACTCCAGCATCTTGTGTCTACCTTGGGAGAATTGAAATCTGTTGGGTTGTAAGCTGCCCGAGGAATATCAGACGCTGTCCTTCCACTCTTTGCTGGGCTTCACTCTGGCAATGGAGGAGGCCCAATGACAGAAGTGATTGGCATGGGAAACACAACATCCAGTCTGACGAAGGGTCACGACCCGAAACGTCGCCCATTCCTTCTCTCCAGAGATGCTGCCTCACCCGCTGAGTTGCTCCAGCATTTTGTGTCCACCTTCGATTTTAACCGGCATCTGCGGTTCTTTCTGGCTGGCACACAAAGAGTTAAACGGGTGGCAGGCAGTAACCCGGCTGGGACCCAGCTATTTACAATATATATTAATGATCTGGATGAGGGAATCTCCAAGTTTGCGGATGACACTAAGCTGGGGGGCAGTGTTCGCTGTGAGGAGGATGCCTGCAGGGTGACTTGGATAGTCAAATTCCACTTTGGTGGCAAAAACAGGAAAGCGGACTATTATTTAAATTGGCGGCCGATTGATTTGTAGTCATTGAAAGTAGGCATGCAGGTGCTGCAGCAGCAGTGAAAAAGCGAATGGTATGTTAGCTTTCATAGCAAAAGGATTTGAGTACAAGCAGGGAGGTTCTACTTCAGGCAGGGTCTTGGTGAGGACCTAGTATTGCGTGCAGTTTTGGTCTCCAGAGGAAGGAGCCATAGAGGGAGTGCAGAGAAGGTTCACCAGACTGATTCCTGGGATGTCAGGACTGTCTTATGAAGAAAGACTGGATAGACTCGGTTTATACTCTCTGGAATTTAGCTTATACTTACAAAATTCTTAAGGGGTTGGACAGGCTAGATGCAGGAAGATTGTTCCGATGTTGGGGAAGTCCAGGACAAGGGGTCAAGCTTAAGGATAAGGGGGAAATCCTTTAAGACCGAGATGAGAAAGACTTTCTTCACACAGAGAGTGGTGAGTCTCTGGAACTCTCTGCTTGTGGCTAAGGGGATCAGAGGGTAGGAGTACAGCAGCCATGATCATATTGAATGGCGGTGCAGGATAATGGCCTACTCCTGCACCTAATTTCTATGTGTTTCTATGTTTCTAGTGTGTGCCAGCCAGCCTCAGACTTTGTCAAATTGCCAAAGACTTGCAGATTTGTAGGCTAATTGTGCTCTGTAAAATGGCCCCTAGTATGTAGGGAGGAAGAGAGTCAGGTCAAGTCAAGGTAGCACATTTAAAAAAAACTTCTCGTTGGCCAAAGTTGGTGGAGGTACTAACGCTATACAGCCATAGAACCAGTCGGAACGGGTGTCTGATGGTTGGTGTGGGCTTGGTGGGCCGAAGTACCAGTTTCCATGCTGTATTTTTAAACTAAATTAATCATCATCATCATCATCGTTGAAAACATCTATGGGCATGGAGCCTTACAACGCTACGTACGACAGTGACAGCAACTTCTACTGAAGTGTGGATGGCCGTTGGCTCGCCAGGAGCTCATCCGCACTTTATAAACTGAATTAAACTAAACTAAAACTAAAGTTTCAGAGAATTAAAGACTAATCTCTTATTCTCGGAGGAAAGAACTCAGACTTAGCTGTCTGAAAAATAAATCCTTTCTTATTTTCTTTGAATGCTTCCAGTTATTATTCATGAAAATATGAGAATGAAGAGCAGCGAACAAAAGACTTCGATGAGGTTCAGTTGTTAGAATCAGAAAATTGTGGGACAAAACCTTCAGTAACTACAGTTAGGGAACGGGTATTAAAGGAGTTTTATTCCAATCGTAAGAGTTTTATTGCAGAAACATAGAAACATAGAAAATAGGTGCAGGAGGAGGCCATTCGGCTCTTCGAGCCAGCACCGCCATTCATTGTGATCATGGCTGATCGTCCCCTATCAATAACCCGTGCCTGCCTTCTCCCCATATCCCTTGACTCCACTAGCCCCTAGAGCTCTATCCAACTCTCTCTTAAATCCATCCAGTGATTTGGCCTGCTATTGTCATATGTCTTAAAACAAAACTGTGAAATTCTTACTTAGTTTAGTTTAGAAGGGCCATTTTACAAGTCTGCGCCGAGCAGCGATCACCGCACATTAACACTATCCTGCACACATGAGGGACAATTTACAATTTTTACCGAAACCCACACGGTCACGGGGAGAACGTACAAACTCCGCACAGGCAGCGCCCGTAGTCGGGATCGAACCCGGGTCTCTGGCGCTGCAAGCGCTGTGAGGCAGCAACTCTACCGCTCGCCACCGTGCTGCCACTTGCCGCATCATTACAGATATAGAAGCATAGCACTCTGGAGACACCTTACCAGAGGGGATCTTATAGAAATATATAAAATTCTTAAAGGATTGGACAGGCTAGACACAGGAAATATGTTCCAGATGTTGGGGGAGTCCAGAACCAGGGGTCACAGTTTAAGAATAAGGAGTAAGCCATTTAGAACGGAGACTATGAAACACCTTTTCACACAGAGAGTTGTGACTCTGTGGAATTCTCTGCCTCAGAGGGCGGTGGAGGCCGGTTCTCTAGATACTTTCAAGAGCGAGCTAGATAGTGGAGTCGGGGGATATGGGGAGAAGGGAGGAATGGCATACTGATTGGGGATGATCAGCCATGATCACATTGAATGGCGGTGCTGGCTCAATGGGCCGAATGGCCTACTCCTGCGCCTATTGTCTATTGTCTATAGTGGAAACATACTCTCCACATCCACTCTATCCAGGCCTTTCACTATTTGGTAAGTCTCAATGAGGTTCCCCCTCATCCTTCTAAACTCGAGTGAGTACAGGCCCAGTGCCGTCAAAACACTGATCATATGTTAGCCCACTCATTCACGCCACCTGTATTTCAGATGGAGGGTTACAGACCCAAAATATCAGGTGTTTCGCTATCCATAGATGCTGCCTGACTTGACAAAAGTTTCCAGTTTGCTCCAGTTTCGTTTCACATTTCTATCATCCGTTTTCTTTAATTTTCATGATATTAAAAATAACTATCCTTCACTATTTTTTTATTAAAATAAGAAAATATTGTATAAACAAGAAAAATGCTGGTTGTAATGTAAAATGTCACGTCAACAGAAATATCTAATTTAATGCATTTGGTAAAATAAACCATCCGCACCCGTGTCAGTTTACATATTTGATTTATCATCAAATATACTATTTCATATCTTCCTGCAGAACACTTGGCTAAAATGCTATATTCCAAAACTGATGAAACAAAGACATGTTTGCAGGTGGCAATCCATCTTCTGACATTTACTGGCCTTGTGGACTGCACAGAAGGTCTTCGAACCCTTTAAATATTCATCAATATTATTCCCTTAGTAAAAGTAGAAAATAAATAATGGTAGACACAAATTGCTGGAGTAACTCAGCGGGACAGGCAGCATCTCTGGAGAGAAGGAACGGGTGACGTTTCGGGTCGAGACCAAGACAAATAAGTAATGGTCTTCACCGTGACATCTTGCCCGCAGACGGCTCAGATATTTTAGGATGAATGTATCCAGGCCACAGTAACAATGTTAAGCTGCTATAAAGCTACGTAGTGCTCACTGACATTTACAATTAAAGTGCTTCAGGAGGTTGTTCTTTCATACAATACAATACAATACAATACAATACCATTTATTGTCATGTGAGCCTCATTGAGGTTCAAACGAAATTTAGCTTCTGCAGTCACACAAACAAGAATAGAACCTAGACACAACACAATTGACACAAACATCCATCACAGTGAATCTCCTCCTCACTGTGATGGAAGGCAAAGTCTTATCTATCCCCTGCACTGCCCATTCTTCTCCCGATGTCAGAGTCAGAGTCAAAGCCCCCGGCGGGCGATGGTAAATAAGTCCCGTGGCCATTCAGGCCTCACCGTGCGATGCAAGGCCACGCTCCGGGTCTCGATGTTGGAGCCCCCGGCGGGCGCTAGCAAGTCCCACGGCCATTAAAGCCGCGGAGGGCGATGTAAGGCCCCGCTCCAGGTCATTTTCAACCCCGCATCTCGGGCGGGAGAAGTTGCCGCTGCGGGAGCTCCGAAAGGCGGTCTCCCACCAGGGACCCGTGAGCTCCCGTTGTTACCGTCCTCCGGCCTGCAGCTGGAGCCTCCGAATCTCCGGGGTCGGGCAGCAGCAGCGCGTCACCACAGCTCCTCCCGTTCCGAACTTGGCCAGCTCCACGACGGTGAGTAGTCGGCAGGTTCCGCGACTGGAGCCCCAGGTCCGGCTGGAGGCCGCTTCACGGTGCTAGGCCCCAACGGCAATGGGGACCCGACAGAGGAAAGGTCGGGTCCTCCGTACAGGGAAAATATTTAAAAAGTTTCCCCCACCCCCCGCCCCCCACCCCCTCATAAATATCCAGCTAAAAAAACCCACCAACTAACTACACTCAAACGGGACAAAAAAAAAGACAGACGGACTGCAGAGGCCGCTGCGACGAGAGTCGCGCTGCCCACCGGAATTCATCAGGCATTCTGTGCAGAGAGGTTAACACCCTGGGAGCTATAGATAAGGACAGAACAGCAGTGTGGTTTAAGGGCCTGTCCCACTTGCATGCAATTGCGTGCGGTTGGCGCGACCAAACGGAAGCGGAGTTCACGCGAAGTACGCGCTAATTACGCGCTAAGTTCACGCTAAGTACGCGCGTTATGTCATTTGCGTCATGCTTACCAATCAGCTGTGCAGGAGGCGGGCTGACTGAATTTAGACATCGCACGCGTCGTGCAGTGACGTCATCATGCAACGCCACGGTGGCTGGTGATGTCGTCACGTAACACCATGCGCTAGGCGTACGCCGTCAAGACGCTGCTTACGATGTCAAAACGCTGCGTACGACTGTTATGCGCCTGCGTGCCGACAGGCCGTTGGCGCACGAAGATTTCGGCCACTGCCAGAATTTCGGAGCCCCGCGCGATGTCGGGACCAGCCCCGCACAACTCCGCGCTTCTAAGTGGGACCGGACCCGCGCGGCCATACGGTGCCCATACGCCACAAGCGACCACGAGGTCACGTAATTTGTGAGCCAAGGTCGCGTAAGTGGGACAGGCCCTTTAGTGTCCAGAGGCCTGTGCTATTGACTTGGTGGCCATGATTTTAAATCCAACCACGAAAGCTCAGGTAGTTCAATTCAAGCAAATAACTTGATAACTCCTATCACTTAAGATCTTTTGATCCCAACATTTAAGAAGCAGTTAGACAGGTACATGGATAGGACAGGTTTGGAGGGATATGGACAAAATGCTGGCAGGTGGGACTAGTGCAGCTGGGACATGTTTGGCCAGTGTGGGCAAGTTGGGCCGAATGGCCTGTTTCCACACTCTATCACTCTATGACTCTATAAAGATACATTGGTTTTATTCTGAGGCTGTGCCTTCTGTTTCATTTTCCGGTAGGTTTCAATTAGATTTCCCTCCCCTCTCCTCCCTCCCACCTCCACTCCCCTCCTCCCTCCCCTCCTCCCTCCCCTCCTCATCCTTCTAAACTCCTGGGAGTATCGGGCCCAGAGCCATCAAACGTTCCTCATATAATAATAAGATAACATGTACACAGATTCAGGCACAAGAATTGATTCAATTATTTGAGGAGGTTTGGTAGAAAATACAGCTAACACAGAGAGAGAATGCTTGATTATCTTTAGATCTGCTCATTGCTGGAGGATGTTCTTGCAATTAATGGTCTGACATTCTTAATTCAAAAGCCAATTAGATGTAAAATATTGTCTAATGACCTCAAAAAAGAACCCCTTTTCTGGTACTCAAATACAGATAAACAGTTAATTGAAAAGTTAATCCCTCCTTCTGATAGTCTGAAGCTCCCTTAATTGACTTCATTAGCGATCACTTTGATCAGCGGTATGGCTGCCTCGCCAACAGTCTGTCTGTCCCCTCCTTCTTTGTGTAAGAAAGAACTGCAGATGCTGGATAAAATCGAAGGTAGACACAAGATGCTGGAGTAGCTCCGTGGGTGAGGCAGCATCTATGGAGAGAAGGAATGGGTGACGTTTTGCGTCGAGACCCTTCTTCAGACCAGTCTCGACCCGAAACGTCGCCTATTTCGCTGAGCACCTCCGCTCGGTCCGCCTAAGCCTACCTGATCTCCCGGATACCGGACACTTTAATCCCCCGCCCATTCCCACGTTGACCTTTCTGTCCTGGGCCTCCTCCACTGTCAGAGTGAGGCCCAGCGCAAATCGGAGGAACAGCACCTCTATTTTCGCTTGGGCAGCTTACACCCCAGCGGTATGAACATTGACTTCTCTAACTTCAAGTAGCCCTTGCTTTCCCTCTCTCTCCATCCCCTCCCCCTTCCCAGTTCTCCCACCAGTCTTACTGTCTCCGACTACATTTTATCTTTGTACCTCCCACTCCCCTGTAGTCTGAGGAAGGGTCTCGACCCGCAACGTCGCCCATTCCTTCTCTCCAGAGATGCTGCCTGCCCCGCTGAGTTACTCCAGCACTTTGTGTCTACCTTACATTATCCTCTCTGTCAGTGTGTCGACTGCATAGCTGAGGCCAATGGTGATTCCAGACACTATTATTCCATGTGATTCTGATGATGATGTGGTAATGACTACTCTCTGTGATGGAAAGTGATGACACTTTGAGAAACCAGGGCTGATGACTACCACTGATGCCTTTCTCGCGTCAGAGCGAACAGAGACGAGACAGGCTCTCCTGCGTCGTTCACAGATCCAAAGAGACAATTTGCAGCCATTGTCGCTCCCATTCATATTTACACCCCTCATTTCTGCCTCAGCACATCAGCGTGCCGAGGGGAAAACATATAAGCCAGCACGGTTCGTCAGAAAGTCATAGAGTGACACAGGGTGGAAACTGGCCCTTCGGCCCAACTTGCCCACACCGGCCAACATGTCCCAGCTACACTGGATATGCGGGTTTGTACCTTGACTGGCTTCTGCACGTTGCCCCCTGGAGTGGATATGAAAGTGTGAAAGCATTGAACTAATCTTCTTCTTATCGAGTCCACACACACACACACGCAAGATTAGAAGTCGTTCAGCCAGAGCTGAACGCACTTCTCGGCATCTGCCCACGACGGCGTCTGTCTTGTCGCTTCGTGTGCGTGGGGGTGGAATGATTGGTGGAAACAGGGTCGCGATAGACGTGAACGCTCTTTCTATGACCCCCCTTGAACTAATGTGAGCGGGTGATCAATAGTCGGCTTGGACTAAGTGGGCCAAACGGCCTGTTTGCACGCTGTATTCCTAAATTAAACTAGCTCCAGCATTTTGTGTCAATCTTTGGTATACACCAGGATCTGCAGTTTTTTGTTATTATATTAAACTAAACTTGCACCGGCAATTTAGGTTTAATACATCACAGAAATAAACCCTTTTGGCCCATCAAGGTATCCTGACCGGGTGCTATCGGTCTTGAGTTTGTATGATGTCCAGGTGACGTTTTGATGTCCAGCAGAGTTACTGCTTTACAGCGCCAGAGATCTGGGTTCGATCCTGACTACCAGCGCTGTCTGTACGGAGTTTGTACGTTCTCCCTGTGAGTGCGTCGGTTTTCTCCGGGACCTCAGGTTTCCTCCCACACTCCAAAGATGCATAGGCTTGTAGGTTAATTGGCTTGGTGTACCTGTAAAATTGTTCCTATTGTGTGTAGCATAGTGTTAGTACACAGGGTGATCGCTGGTCGGTGTGGACCGGTGAGCCAAAGGGCCAGTTTCTGCGCTGTATCTCCAAACTAAATTAAACTAAACTGCTAAACACCGCCATTCAATGCGATCATGGCTGATCATCCCCAATCAGTACCCCGTTCCTGCCTTCTCCCCATATCCCCTGACTCTGCTATCTTCAAGAACAAGGGTGAATCTGAAGATAGACACAAAATGCTGGAGTAACTCAGCGGGACAGGCATCATCTCTGGAGAGAAGGAATGGGTGACGTTTTGGGTCGAGACCACCTCTTCAGTTCTTCAGCATTTTGTTTCTATCTTTGGTTTAAACCAGCATCCGTAGCTCCTTCCTTCAAATTTCATGGGTGAATCTTATGCCTTTCCATCAACTTGCTTATTTTCTCAACAACACAATTGTTGGCCAAAGGTGAAGATTATTTATGCAGTTATAAGAAATAAATCAAATAGATTGTTAAATGCGTGATATCGAGGTTGACTGCAAAGCAAACCTCCAGCTCAACAAATCCAATTTTCTACATTTCCCAAAATAAAAATTACTACTGCGATTCAAGTTATTGGTTGTAAATTTTCATTCAGGCAGAAGGGCGCTTCGCGTCTTGAAGAATTTTAAATCAGGTCAAATTAATTAACAAATCCACTAGCAGTGAAAATTACTTGCCAACATTTTTCATAAATATAAATAGGCAGATTAATAGAAAGAGCTGACGGAATTCAATTGAATTGACAGTGTAACTGCATTTGACATTTTCTTGAGAAAGGTCAGAATGAGTTGTCCAGGTCTGGGAGCTGTGAAGTGTAATTTATATCCCATGAATAGACTGACCTTGCTAACCGCAAATAACAAAGTGAAAGGGACAAATTGCTCCAGGTACTGTCCATTGGTGTTAGTGGAACAATTGATAATGTTCCCACATTCATCAAATAGCCTCTGGTCGTAAGCATGTTCGATGCCCGTTAGTACAACGTTCCAGCATTAAAACACAGCGGCACAGCAGTAGAGTTGCTGCCTTACTGCGCCAGAGACACGTGTTCGACCCTGAGGAGGGGCGGTGTCTGGACGGAGTTTGTACATTCTCCCCGTAACATGCGTGGGATTTAACCGAGTCCTTCGTTTTCCTCCCACAATCCAAAGATGTACAGGTTTGTAGGTTAATTGGCTTGGTATAAGTGTGAATTGCCCCTAGTGTGTGTAGGATGGTGTTAAAGTGCGGGGAACGTTGGTCGGCGCGGACTAGGTGGGCTGACTGGCCCGTTTCCGTGCTATATCCCTAAACTAAACTAAACTAAACTAAACTAATTTTCAGGTTCAGTTTCAGTTTAATTTATTGCCTCAGCCCGGTCTTACATTTTCCTGTATATCGGCGAGACCAAGCATGGACCGAGGTACAGTGAAAAGCTTTAGCTGCGTACAAACCAGTCAGCAGAAAGGCAATACATGATTACAATTGACCCATTTACATTGTACAGATACATGATAAGGGAATCATTCCCAGTGTCCCGGGGATCCGCGCGGACCCAATCCACCCAATGAACAACCGCGGCGCTGACCGGAACGTGGCCCGGTAGGCCCGACTCACCCCACAGGCCTCTCAGGGGACAGCCTCAACTACCTCCTCAGTCAGCTCGTTCCATACACCCACTATCCTTTGTGTGGAAAAAGTTACCCCTGAGGTTCCTATTAATTCCTCCCTCTTCACCTTAAACCTCTGTCCTCTGGTCCTCGACTCTGAGCAAGAGACTCTGTGCATCTACCCGATCTATTCCTCTCATGATTTTGTACACCTCGATAAGATCCCCTCATCCTTTCTCCAAGGGATAGCGTCCTAGCCTGCTCCACCTCTCCCTATCGCTCAGGCCATCGAGTCCTGGCAACATCCTCGTAAATCTTCTCTGCATCATTTCCTGCTTGACAACATCTTTCAAATAGCGCGGTGTCCCGAACTGAACACAACCCTCTATTCCTCTCATGATTCTCTACAACTCTATATTAACAATAGTAGATAGTCAGAAGAAGGGTCTCGATCCGAAACGTCACCCATTCCGACCCTCCAGCGGTGCTGCCTGTCCCGCTGGGTTACTCCTGTATTTTGCGCCCACCTTCGGTTTAAACCAGCTCCAGCAGTCCCTTCCTGCACAAAATAACAATAGCAACCTTCCCCTTCTCCGTGCAGCCAAGACACACACACTCACTCACAATGGCATCAGCAAGCCAGATCGCTGTCTGCGTGTGCAGCTTCCATTAGTAAACTAGGTTGATTACTCATCAGGAATGCTATCTCAGTGATACCTCAGTCTCAAGTAGGGCTTTTAAAACAGCACTTGAAAGCTCTCAGAGTAATTGAGAGCTCCTGCAATGCTAGATTATATATCACCTGCTGTGAGGCTGGAGAATCATTAAGGGGAAGGAATTGGAGCACTGGCTCGCGTTCGGCTGCAAGGGCGGACAATCACACAGATTGCTTTTCCATTGGGTTAAGTGTGTGGGAAGGAACTGCAGATGCTGGTTTAAACGAAGAAGGGTCTCGACCCAATACGTCACCCAGTCCTTCTCTCCAGAGGTGCTGCCTGTCCCGCTGAGTTTACTCCAGCTTTTTGGGTCTATTTCCCATTGGGTTAAGTCCGACATGCTGGAGGAAAAATGCTGCAGATGCTGGAAATCCAAAAATAAGGACAGTAAACATTGCAACATTCAACAAATCCTTCAGCGCCGGTGAGCAAAGCTGCAGAATTAATATGTGTAGGAAGATGCTGGAGATGGACACAAAGAGCTGGAGTAACTCAGCGGGTCAGGCAGCATCTCTGGAGAGAAGGAATGGGTGACGTTCCGGGTGGAGACCCTTCTTCAGAAACCCGGTCTGCAGAAGGGTCTCAACCCGAAACGTCACCTATTACTTTTCAACAGAATTAATATTTTGGGTTATTGTTTGGGTAAGGACTGTCCAAAATTTGTTAAAGAATCCTTTGTTAGACGCCACTGACAGGCAAGTACCATCCCGATTTGTAGGAAGGAACTGCAGATGCTGGCTTAAACTGAAGAAAGACACAAAATGCTGGAGTAACTCAACGGGACAGGCAACATCTCTGGAGAAAAGGGCTCCAGAGCACCAGAGAAAAGGGCTTTTTTCCAGAGATGCTCTCTGATCTGCTAAGTCACTCCAGCTTTTTGTCTCTAAACGCTACAAGAACATTCTGAGATAAGCAATCGGGTCTTGACAGAACATATTTATCCAATGTCGGACTCAACATGTCCCATAACAAAATGTCTTATAGAATGGGGGTACCAATGAATTATGTTCGCTGGATCCTCAAATAAAGTGAACAAAAACATATTTCCTTCGCTCCATAGATGCTGCCTCACTCGCTGAGTTTCTCCAGCATTTTTGTCTACGATCGAAAACATATGGCTCATTGCCACCCTCTCCTCAGCTGACAATAAACCAATCTACATTTCCTTGATTAGCTTCTGCTTTGATCTGTCGTTTTCACACCTTACTCTTCCATATCTCCAGTTTTTCCCTCTCCTGACTCTCAGGAATTTCAGAGTGTCTCTGAGGATCCTCCAGTGCTTCTACTCAACGGCTGTGGAAAGCATCTTGTCTGGAAACATCACAATCTGGTTTGGGAACTGCTCTGCCCAGGACAAGAAGGCTCTGCAGGGAGTAGTGTGTCCGGCCGAACGCACTGTGGGGACTACACTCGCCCCCCTGCAGGAACTACACATCAGAAGGTGCAACTCCAGAGCCAGCAAGATCATGGGGGACCCCTTCCACCCCAGCAACGAGACTGTTCCAGCTGCTACGGTCGGGCAAACGCCTCCGTTGCCACGCTGTTAAAACAGAGAGGATGAGGAGTTTCTTCCAAGAGGCCATTCGGACTGTAAACTCCTATCTCACCAGGGACTAACGTACCAAGTTCCTGTTGTGTGGTGTCTTTTTTAATTGCTGTTTCTTCTTTTTTTTCCTCCCACAAATATGTAATTCTGATTCTGTTCTATTCGGTTTTGTAGTTTTTTTTGCACAAACCGCAAGCATTGCCACTTTTCATTTCACTGCACATCTCGCATGCGTGTGTGACGAATAAACTTGACTTGACCCGAAACGTCACCCATTCCTTCTCCCGAGAGACGCTGCCTGTCCCGCTGAGTGACTCCAGCATTTCTGTCTATCTTCGGTGTAAGCCAGCATCTGCAGTTCCTTCCTTCCACACCTTCGAAGGCAAGGTTGATGGTCCAATAAATACAAACATGAACAGTTTTACATTGTCACAACAAAGTCTGGAAGCTGCTATTTTTTTGCTTCTGCTCGGCTGGCTGTGGTTGAAGTCAAAATTGCATTCTGTGATCTAATGTTTGAAACAGGAACTGTTAACTGGAAATATTCATTTCCAACAAGTTGATGTGTGGATCATGAAGTGGTTGTGTTTGTGACGTTTTATCTGGCAATAGCCATCTGCTGCCTATTGTGATTTTTAACGACAGCAAGCAATAAAATCATTTGGCACACTTGATATCATCATACATTATGGAACATTAACACAGACTATTTCACATACAGATACAGAAGATATGATTAAGGAGCAAGATATCACTTTATTTTCCATCTTTTTTGTTTGGAGTTGTCCACCTATGTGTTGTTAAAATCGATGGCAAGATCTCCCTGTTCAACAGCATACCGAATTGTTGCTTTTAATCCCCAATAAGATACAGAAATAAAGATGCCAGTGCTGTCGACATGGCAGTGAGGTGTGGCACGGTGGCGCAGCGGTAGAGTTGCTGCCTCACCGCGCCCGTGACCCGGGTTCGATCCTGACTATGGGTGCAGAGTTTGAACGTTCTTCCCTGTGACCTGCGTGGGTTTTCTCCAGGTGCTCTGGTTTCCCCCCGCACTCTAATGACGTGTAGGTTAGTAGATTAATTTGCCTTTGCTAAAATTGTAAATTCTCCCTGGTGTGTGGGATAGTACTAGCGCATGGGGTAATCACTGGTTGGCGTGGGCTCAGAGGGCCGAAGGGCCTGTTTTTGTGCTGTTTCACTAAACTAAGCTAAACTAAAGTAGAAACAAGGAACTGCAGATGTTGGTTTACAAACTGCTGGAGAAACTCAGCGGGTCAAGCAGCATCTCTGGAGAACCTAGATAGGTGACGCTTGGGGTGGGGACCCTTCTACAGCTAATTAACAAAATGATTGCCACAGATTTTTCTATACATAGAAAATAGGTGCAGGAGGAGGCCATTCAGCCCTTCGAGCCAGCACCGCCATTCATTGTGATGCGTACCTTCGGAGATATTAATTCGTCTCCAGTTCACCATGGCTCACAGAAAACCATAGTAAGGAACAGACTCTCATTGCCCCAAAGCTACAGAGTCGCACACAAGTGTGTAGTGGCCCTACAGCAAAACATTAATTGGAGTCGTTGCACTCGACAGTACTTTGGGAAGCAATTTTGTTCAGAGGTATTGGCTCAAGTGAATGTCTGAGGTTTAACCTTGGGTGTTTAGCTTTCTAATTCGGTTAGTGTGACAAACACAGCTTTGGGCAGTGATTTTATTTTTTTTGCACTGCTTGTTTATGCTGTAATGTGCGCTGAGATGTTGGGGGGGACGTTGCATTAGATTATATGGTTGGGCTGGAATGCGCTGAGACTTGCCAACACGCCTGCGCTGCATTGCGAATAATTCTCAGTTCAAATGCCAAATTTTGGATGGCCCTTTTTAAAAAACCAAAACGTTATTGTTTGTTTTGTGAGATGTGTACATCACTGCAATGCCAGCATTTTTGTTCAGTTCAGTTCAGTTTAGCGATACAGCACGGAAACAGGCCCTTCGGCCCACCGGGTCGGCACCGGCCAGCGGTCCCCGCACACTGACACCATCCGACATGCACTGGAGACAATTTACAATTATACCAATCCAGTTAACCTACAAACCTGTAGCGTCTTTGGAGTGTGGGAAGAAACCAGAGATAGCAGAGAGACCGCACGCAGGTCATAGGGAGAAGGTACAAACTCCATACAGACAAGCACCCGTGGTCAGGATGGAACCCGGGTCTCTGGCGCTGTAAGGCAGCAACTCTACCGCTGCGCCACCGTTCCTGCTATCTACATCATTGATGACGCTCGGACTATCTTTGATCAGACTTCACAGCCTTTTCTTGCACTAAATGTAATCTTGCGCTAATTATGAATCTGTACACTGTGAATGGCTCGATTGTAATCATGCATTGTGTTCCACTGACTGGTTAGCGCGCAACAAAGGTAGGTTGGTGGGCGGCAGCTGCCTCTGCAGTCCGTCTGTCTTTTTAAAAATTTTTTGACTCTTTTTGAGTGTAGTTATAGGTTTTTTTTTGAAGCTGGGTATGTGTGTGGGGGGGGGGGGGGAGGGGGCGGGGGGTTGGGGGAAACCTTTAAAATCTTTTCCCTGTACGGAGGACCCGACCTTTCCTCTGTCGGGTCCCCGTTGCCGTTGGGGCCTAGCACTGTAGAGCGGCCTCCAGCCGGACCTGGGGCTCCAGTCGCGGAACCTGCCGACTACTCACCGTCGTGGAGCTGGCCAAGTTCGGAACGGGAGGAGCTGTGGTGGCGCGTTGCTGCTGCCCGACCCCGGAGATTCGGAGGCTCCAGCCGCCGGCCGGTGGACGGTAACACCGGGAGCTCGCGGGTCCCTGGTGGGAGACCGCTTTTCGGAGCTCCCATGGCGGCAACTTCTCCCGCCCGAGATGCGGGGTTGAAAATGACCTGGAGCGGGGCCTTGCATCGCCCTCCGCGGCTTTAATGGCTGCGGGACTTCCTAGCGCCCGCCAGGGGCTCCAACATCACGACCCGGAGCGGGGCCTTGCATCGCACGGCGGAGCCTGAATGGCCGCGGGACTTATTTACCATCGCCCGCCGGGGGCTTTGACTCTGACATCGGGAGGAGAATAGGGAGTGCAGGGGAGAGATAAGACTTTGCCTTCCATCACAGTGAGGAGGAGATTCACTGTGATGGATGTTTGTGTCAATTGTGTTGTGTCTAGGTTCTTTTCTTGTTTATGTGACTGCAGAAACTAAATTTTGTTTGAACCTCAATGAGGTTCAAATGACAATAAACGGTATTGTATTGTATTGTAACAAATGCTTTTCATTTGTTACAATACAGTGCACCTCGGTAGACCTGACAATAAACTAAACTGAACTGAACTGAACTGAACTACCTTTTGGTGAATCCTGGTGACCTATTTCCTATTTCAGTCTGAAGAAGGGTTTTGACCCAAAACGTTGCCTATTTCCTTCGCTCCATAGATGCTGCCTCACCCGCTGAGCTTCTCCAGCATTTTTGTCTACCTGCTACTTCCTTCTTGCTCAATACTTTATTGGCAACCCTGGTGGTTTTTGCCGCACGTTTAGTTTAGTTAAGGTTCGTTGAGAGATACAGCACAGAAACAGACACTCCGGCCCACCGCGTCCACGCTGACCAGCGATCCCCACGCACGTAACACCATCCTACACACACGAAGGACAATTTACACTTATACCAAGCCAAATAACCTACAAACCTGTACGTCTTTGGAATGTGGGTGGAAAACGAAGATCTCGGACAAAACCCACGTAGGTCACGGGGAGAACGTACAAACTCCGTACAGGCAGTTCCGTAGTCGGGATTGAACCCAGGTCTTTGGTACTGCAAGTGCTGCACGGCAGCAACTCTATCGCTGCGCCACTGTGCCGCCCTCTCTCAGTACCAGCCTTGATTACACCTACAATCACCACATATCACAGTTCATGTGTCAGCTTATGAAAGACACAAAAAGCTGGAGCAACTCAGCGGGTCAAACAGCATCTCTGGAGAAAAGGAATAGGTGACCTTTCGGGTCGAGACCCTTCTTCAGACTGAGATTCAGGGGATAAGGGAACCGAGAGATATAGACGGTGATGTAGAGAGATGCAGAACAAATGAATGAACGAAATGCAGAAAAGGAAACAAGGCCATTGTTAGCTATTTGTCAGGGGAGAACGAGTACAGACACTGAAGGGCCTGCCCCACTTGGGGGTCATTTGCACGCCATTTACGCGACATCATTTACGCACGAAGCGCGCGTCGTGACACGCAAATGACGCACAAGTGGGACAGGCCCTTGAGGCTCAACAAGAGTTTTTGAAGCTGGTACGACATGGGTGGGGGCAGGGATGGAGAGAGGGGCAATGCAGGCATATGATATGGGTCAGAGATCTTCTGTAACATGTAGTCATCTATTTAAAGGTGAAAATATAAGCTCTATTTATTTCCATTTCATATTTAGTTACTGCTGTGACAATCCGTCTCCCAGCTGCATTTAATCTACCACTTTGCTCTTCTTTAGAAAAAATTAATTTTATCCAGATTTTTGTTTTACACCGAACCATTGAAGCGATACGGAAGAGACTTAAAACAGAATATTTAATGTCTGTGAGTTTTAGTTTCCTGAGAAAACAGTTTTACTCTTTGCCACAGGAGCCTTGCTGCTATTAAATGGAGGCAGATACAAATATACTTTTAATACACATACAGAATATTAATGAATGAATGGAGGCTCAACAATATTGAATAGAAGTGTCGAGTTGCTTTGCGACACTAACTCAAATTCGGAGTTGTGTAAAATCTATCTGTGTAAACATCGATAGATTTTTATCATCTCTGTCTCTATTTACTTGTTAGACCAAATTGTTAAGTATACAATTACACAATTCTTCAGTTGATCATCTGCTGAATCAGAGATACAAAGGGATGAATACATCCACCGTACATTTTTAATGTGTTAGAAAGGAACTGCAGATGCTGGTTTACACCCAAGATAGACGCAAAATGCCAGAGTAACTCAGCAGGCCAGACTGCGTCTTTGGAGAGAAGGATTGGGTGATGTTTCGGGTCAAGACCCTTCTCCAGACTTGTACTTCAGACAGTCTGAAGAACGTGTTTGGTCTATATATATGTTTGATTTGCTCTGTACCTTTTCATATCTCTAGTCCCATGCCTGTCCCGTTGAGTTACTCCAGCATTTTGTGCCTACATACATTTTTAATATATATTCTGTTATATTTTTTCAGATTTCTAGCATTTGTAATTTTCCTCTAATCTGTTGAACATACTGGATTATATTCAGTACTGAATAGGTGGCGTAGGGGCAGTAAGTAAGTAAGTAAGTACGTTTATTGGCCAAGTATTCACATACAAGGAATTTGCCCTGGTGCTCCGCCCACAAGTAACAACATGACATACAGTGACAGTTACGAATGACTCAGAAAACACTAAACATTAATAATAATTAAACATTAAACAAGAGTTGCTGCCTTACAGCGCCAGAGACCCTGGGTTTGATCCTCTATGGATGCTGTCTGTGTGGAGTTTGCGCGTTCCCCCCACGACCCGCGTGGGTTTTCTCCGGGCGCTCCGGTTTCCTCCCACACTCCAAAGACGTACAGGTTTGTAGGTTAACCGGCTTGGCATCAATGTAAAATTGCCCGTGGCTCGTGCGGGTCAGTGTTAATGTGCGGGGATCGCTGGTCGGTGCGGACCCGGTGGGACAAAGGGCCTGTTTCGGCGCAGTATCTCTAAACTGCACTCAATATTTCAGCTCCAGGGCCCTTTTGCAAGCTGTAATTTGTTGGAGGCCAGGAGGCACTGCTCCCCATCCTTGCTCGCAAACCCTTTATCCCTGCATCATGATCCATTTTCCTCTATTGCTGTATCATATTTGCTGGTTACTGAGATGGAGACGATTTAAATAACAGCCATGACAGACGGCCATGAATAATTAAGGGGGAATACTGTGAAATGCATTAGGTTGCAACATTTCAAATGTGATTTCATATTCCCAGAGTACTTTACAAAATAAAAAAAAAACATGCATAAAGTGAAACATTGCCTTGGATAAACAGTTTATTTCTGCCTGTCGTGTCACTCAGCCCAGGGCTGGGTGCATGAGGATATCACAACACATCAACAATTACAGGTGTCAGGAAAAATTACCCTGCATCTCAAAACACTAATCATTTCTTCCTCTCCGTGACGACACGGCATAATGGCACCGCATTAGCAAGTGCAGCGGTTACGTTGCAGGCTCAGTAGCCCAGTGGCTTGGATTATCCATCAAGAGGCATCAGGTGGCACAGTCACGTCTTGTCTCTTTTTATTTCCGCACAGGACAGATGGAATTTCAAGGAAACCAGCCACCCGCACATCCCAAACTCAACGGAAATGGTTCGAAAAGCTGGAACAAACTATAAACAATAGACAATAGACAATAGGTGCAGGAGCAGGCCATTCGGCCCTTCGAGCCAGCACCGCCATTCAATGTGATCATGGCTGATCGTCCACAATCAGTACCCCGTTCCGGCCTTCTCCCCATAATCCCCTGACTCCGCTATTTCTAAGAGCCCTATCTAACTCTCTCTTGAAAGCATCCAGAGAACCGGCCTCCACCGCCCTATGAGGCAGTGAATTCCACAGACTCACCACTCTCTGTGAGAAAAAGTGTTTCCTCGTCTCCGTTCTTAATGGCTTACTCCTTATTCTTAAACTTTGGCCCCTGGTTCTGGACTCCCCCAACATAAGGAACCTAGATGAAGAGATGAGCAAAGCTCCAAGTGCCGGAGGAACTCAACGGGTCAGGCAGCAATCGGGGAGGGGATGGGTAGGTGACTTTTTGGGTGAGGACCCTTCTTCACTGATTGGAGTCAGGGTGAGAATGCTGGAAAACAGAGAGAGAGGTGGGAGTGGGACAAAAATGTGCAGGAAGGAACGGCAGATGCTGGTTTAAACCGAAGATAGACACAATAAGCTGGAGTGACTCAGCGGGACAGTAGCATCCCTGGAGAGAAAGACTGGGTTGTAGTCATTCACGCGTTGTGAATAAAACGATCTTTATTGGCAAATGCAACCGTTAAACACACGCGCGGTAAGGGAGAGCTCTAGCAAGGTCTCTGCTGCTGCTGTAGGGCTCACCCGTGGTCTGATGACGATCCTCACTCGCAAACGCACGCCAAACTCAGTCACGTGACCGTTCCACCTCTTCTGACGAGGGTTCGGTCCATAAGTGGCTCAACCACCAGGCGGCGCCACAGAGTGACGTTTCGGGTGGCGATAGGTGGAGCGAAGTGACTGACCATTCCCCCTCCACATGCTGCCCGAACCATCGAGTTCCACCAGCACTTTGTGTCTCACATAAGATGCCAACATCTGCAGTCTTTTGTGTCTCTAAAGAAAGAGGTGGTAGGCTTTAGACTTTAAAGATTCAGCGCGGAAACAGGCCCTTCGGCCCACCAAGTCCGTGCCGACCAGCGATATTCCCAGACAATGGCAGTATCCTACTCTCTCCAGGGACAATTGACTACTTTACCAAAGCAAATTAACTGACAAACCTGTACGACTTTGGAGCGTGGAGGGGAGTCAGAGCACCCGGAGAAAACCCACAAACATACAAACCCCGTACAGATAGCAACCGTGGTCAGGATCGAACCCGGGTCAAACGCTAGAGGCAGGAAACATGTTCTCAATGTTGGGGGAGTCCAGAACCAGGGGGTCACAGTTTAAGAATAAGGGGTAAGCCATTTAAAAGGGAGATGAGGAAAAACTTTATTACCCAGAGAGTTGTGAATCTGTGGACTTCTGTGCCTCCGAGGGCAGTGGAGGCCAATTCTCTGGATGCTTTCAAGAGAGAGTTAGATAGAGCTCTTAAAGATAGCAGAGTAAGGGATATAGGGAGAAGGCAGAAACGGGGTACTGAATGTGGATGATCAGCCATGATCATAGTGAATGGCAATGCTGGCTCGAAGGGCCAAATGGCCTACTCCTGCAGCTATTGTCTATTGTCTATTGTCTCTTGGAAGTGTGAGGCAGCAACTCTACCGCTGCACCTCTGCGCTGTGCTCTTTGTTCTGGAGTTTTTTATTAGTTGCAACCCAGCGATGGTAACAGAGAAAATGGACTTTGCTCCAATCATGTGGGATCTCTGACTGCATTTAGTCATTTTTCATTTCCTAAATGTAGTCCTTTTTCTGCGTTTTCCCACGGATGCAGTTCAGACTCAGATGAGTAATGGTGAATTTATGACTCACCAAATCGTGCAATTTTTGGTTTTAATTATTCAGATGTGGACTGGGAAACCTCAGCGCAGAAAATCTCACCATCATTTGATAATTTGAGATGGCAGCCCTTATTTTTTGAGGAGTGAATATGAATCAGACGATTGAATGAGGTGAGCAGTGAAGGGAAAATGTACTCAAGTTTAAGAAAAAGATGCCAAGATCAACTATATTTGAGTGAGAGTGTTTGCAGATCGGGATGGGCAGGGAGGAACAGCAGATGCTGGTGCACATCGAAGATAGACACAAAATGCTGGAGTAACTCAGCGGGCCAGGCAGCATCTCTGGAGGGAAGGAATTGGTGACGTTTTGGGTCGAGATGCTTCAGACTGGCAGTCGGGGAAGGGGATACTAGAGAGATGGAAGGGTAAGGTGTGAAAACGACAGATCAAAGAGGATGATGACCAAGAAAATGTAGAATGGTTCACTGCGGGAAAGGTGACAAAGTGCTGGAGTAACTCAGCAGGTCAGGCAGAAACTCTGGAGAAAAGGAATAGGTAGCGTTTTGGTTTGAGACCCTTCGTCTTCGACACCATTGGTACATTACTGACACTATTACCTTGGTACATGTGACAGTAAATTAAACTTGACTAAACTAAACCGTACATGTCTAGGAAGGAACTGAGGATGCTGGTTTTCACCGAAGATGGACACAAAATGCTGGAGGGGGGGGGGGGGGGGGGGGAGGGGAGGGAAGAAAGCTGAAAGAAAAGAAGGGTCTCGACCCAAAACGTCACCCATTCCTCTTCTCCACAGATGCTGTCTGACCCGCTGTGTCTATCTTTGATGGGCAATAAATGTAGGCCTTTGTAGCAGTGCCCAGATCCCAAAAATGGAATAAATTAAAATATAGTTTTATCACTGTAGTGAAAATCAAAAATAAATCTGCAGTTGCGGGAAATGTAAAATCAAAATGTAAAAATGTTGGAAACACCCAGCTGGTCAGACTGCATCTGTGGAAGGAGGAAACAAGGGATCTTCAATCTGAAACACTCCAACCCTGTTTCTCTCGACCTACTTAGCATTTCTGCCATTTTTCAGTTTTTATCTATAACACTACAGGGGTGGCACAGTGGCGCAGTGGCAGAGTTGCTGCTTCACAGTGCCAGAGACATAGAAACATAGAAAATAGGTGCAG
Source organism: Okamejei kenojei (assembly GCA_035221665.1). Classification (NCBI taxonomy): domain Eukaryota; kingdom Metazoa; phylum Chordata; class Chondrichthyes; order Rajiformes; family Rajidae; genus Okamejei; species Okamejei kenojei. The sequence continues at coordinate 9,430,812 of CM069156.1, forward strand.
GAGGAGGCCATTCGGCCCTTCGAGCCAGCACCGCCATTCAATATGATCATGGCTGATCGTTATTGACCCCGGTTCAATCCCGACTACGGGCACTGTCTGCACGGAGTTTGCACGTTCTCCCTGTGGCCGCGTGGGTTTTCCCCGGGCGCAGCGGTTTCCTCCCACACTCCAAAGACGTGCCGGTTTTCAGCTTAAGTGGCCTCTGTAAATTGGCCCCGGTGCGCATGATAGAACTCGTGTGCGGGATGATCGCCGGTCGGCACGTTTCCATGCGTATCTCTAATCTGAACTACAGAGTTGATTGTCTTGAAGACTATCGTACGTACGTTTCGTCAAATTGTCACTGGATTCTTTCTTAATACCAGCCGAGAAACATTAAAGTTCCTGCAAATGATTGGGCACTGAAGATCTTGGTATTTTAACAAGTATTGGTTGGAATCTCCACATCCGTTTGGGCTTCTGTACATTATTAACGAAGCACTGTTGGTGTCTCCAACAGAAAATCATAGATCATAAGATAATAATACACCAAACCGCGAGCTTTCTCCCATCAAACCCTTGCTTTTTAATCTCCTAGTTTATCACTGGGGTTAAAATTAACACTTCAGTATGTTTTATTCTGGAGTGGAGAGAGAGTGAGCTGATTAAATCCTGAGGTGCTGTCAAGTGCTTTATCAGCTCAAGATCCTCTATTACATTAGAAAGCAGGCTGAATGTTCATTATGTGACCATTAACAGGCAGACTATAATGTAACGATTAAGTTGGCCCACTTAGGCCTGTGAGAGGAATGAGGCTTTTAACAAACTTACATGATTCCCACACTCTCAACCATCGTAATCACCCCAATTCAATTACCTTTCGACTGTTATGGGATTGCAAACTGACAGATGTTAAACTATCTCTTTCTCCAAGGCTTTCGTTTGGAGGCATCAGAAGAAAAATAACTTTATTCAATAATTCCAACTGGTTCATTAGATAAAGCGTTTGGAATATTTAGTCTACCTTAAACCTAACATAAAACTGAGGTTTGCAGGAAGGAACTACAGATGTGGCAAAAACAGGAAAGCAGACTATTATTTAAATGGTGGCCGATTAGGAAAAGGGGAGATGCAGCGAGACCTGGGTGTCATGGTACACCAGTCATTGAAAGTAGGCATGCAGGTGCAGCAGGCAGTGAAAAAAGCGAATGGTATGTTAGCTTTCATAGCAAAAGGATTTGAGTACAGGAGCAGGGAGGTTCTACTTCAGTTGTACAGGGTCTTGGTGAGACCACACCTGGAGTATTGCGTGCAGTTTTGGTCTCCAAATCTGAGGAAGGACATTATTGCCATAGAGGGAGTGCAGAGAAGGTTCACCAGACTGATTCCTGGGATATCAGGACTGTCTTATGAAGAAAGACTGGATAGACTCTGTTTATACTCTCTGGAATTTAGGAGATTAAGAGGGGATCTTATAGAAACTTACAAAATTCTTAAGGGGTTGGACAGGCTAGATGCAGGAAGATTGTTCCCGATGTTGGGGAAGTCCAGGACAAGGGGTCACAGCTTAAGGATAAGGGAAATCCTTTAAGACCGAGATGAGAAAGACTTTTTTCACACAGAGAGTGGTGAGTCTCTGGAACTCTCTGCCACAGAGGGTAGTTGAGGCCAGTTCATTGGCTATATTTAAGAGTGAGTTGGATGTGGCCCTTGTGGCTAAGGGGATCAGAGGGTATGGAGAGAAGGCAGGTACGGGATACTGAGTTGGATGATCAGCCATGATCATATTGAATGGCGGTGCAGGCTCGAAGGGCTGAATGGCCTACTCCTGCACCTAGTTTCTATGTTTCTATGTTTCTATGTTGGTTTAAACTGAAGATGGACACAAAAAGCTGGAGTAACTCAGCGGGCCAGGCAGCATCTCTGGAGAGAAGGAATGGGTGGCGTTTCGGGTCGAGACTATAATGGCATATTTGTGCTTGTTCCCTACAGGGGATCAGGGCGGCAAAGACCCGGGTTCGATCCTGACTACGGGCGCTGTCTGTATGGAGTTTGTACGTTCTCCCTGTGACCTGCGTGGGATTTCTCCGGGTGCTCCGGTTTCCTCCCACACTCCAAAGACGCACAGATTTGTAGGCTAATTGGCTTTGTTAAAATTGTAAATTGTCCCTAGCGTGTGTAGTAGGATAGTGTTAGTGTGTGGGGATGGCCGGTCGACACAGACTCGGTGGGCAGAATGTCCTGTTTCGGCACTGTATCTCTAAACTAAACTAAACTAAACATTTCCAATACTATACTAGCTGTGATACAGCTTAGGCATCACGTTAGCAATAGGTTTATAAAGGCGTTAAAGCTGAATAATTGTTTACCCTACAAACAGTTTTCTAAATCAAAAAAGCCCATTACCTAAATTAATTTCTGTTCATTTCAAATAACAAAATTAATAAAGTGGAACAAAACCAATAGATTCAACCAATGGCCTTCACATGTATGATTCAGAGTGAATCATCTCATAACTGAAGTATAATTTTCCTAATGCCTCAAAGGAATCCTCATTAAGTAACTGCAGACATAGTCAACTCTCTTAATTCAATGTTCAATGTAAAGTTGAAAAAAAATAAATCATTTCCCAGACTTGATGAAAGTGGTTAAGATCATGAGGGCTTTCATTAGAGTAATTGTTTTCTGTGGTAGAAATAACATCAATCGTTGATTTTGTTTAGTTTAGTTTAGAGATACAGCGTGGAAACAGGCCCTTCGGCCCACCATGCCCGTGCCGACCAGCGACCCCCGCAGGCTAATACTATCCTGTACACACTAGGGACAATTTACAATTTTACTGAAGTCGATTAATCTGAAGAAGCGTCTCGACCCGAAACGTCACCCATTCCTTCGCTCCAGAGATGTTGCCTGTCCCGCTGAGTTACTCCAGCATTTTGTGTCCCTCTAGAGCTAGAGCTAGAGAGGGCTCTTAAAGATAGCGGAGTCAGGGGAAATAGGGAGAAGGCAGGAACGGGGCACTGATTGGGGATGATCAGCCATGATCACATTGAATGGCGGTGCTGGCTCGAAGGGCTGAAAGGCCTACTCCTGCACCTATTGTCTATTGACTTCAATCTAAAAAACTGGAGGAAGGTGTGTAAGAAAGAGCTGCAGATGCTGGTTTAAACCGAAGATAGACACAAAATGCTGGAGTAACTCAGCGGGACAGGCAGCATCTCTGGAGAGAAGGAATGGGTGACATTTCGGGGTCGAGACCCTTCTTCAGACTGGTCAGGGATAAGGGAAACGAGAGATATGAACGGTGATGTGGAGAGATAAAGAACAATGAATGAAATCTACGCAAAAACATTGTTAGCTGTTTGTAGGGTATCAACGAGAAGCTGGTATGACTTGGGTGGGAGAGGGACAGAGAGAGAGGGAATGCTGGGGTTGTGGGAAGGAACGGCAGACGCTGGTTTACACTGAATATAGAATGCTGGGGCCCGAATCTGAGTTTCAGGGTCTGAAGAAGGGTCTCGCCCCGAAACGTCGCCCATCCCTTCTCTCCAGAGATGCTGCCTGTCCCGCTGAGTTACTCCAGCGTTTTGTGTGTCTCACCTAAAAATCTTTGGAGTGCGGGAGGAAACCGGAGCACCGGGAGAAAACCCTCGCGGGTCACGGGGAGAGGGTACAAACTCCGTGCAGACAAGCACCTATAGTCAGGATTGAACCCGCTGTAAGGCAGTAGCTCCACCGTTCAAAATAACAATGCGGATTGCAGCATCTGTTGAGTGAACGGACAGGCAACATTTCGGATTAGGGTCGCACTTTCATGGCTTCAGTGTTTACTTCTGAATGCGCCCCTTCCAGCTATTGAACTGATCCATCAAAATACATTGTGTTTGACTCTTCATTTCTTCTTCACTGGAGGTGCCGTTGGATTTGGACAATAAATGTTGCCTTTGCCAATGACAAAATGTACCCCGTGAATGAGTTAAACGAGTTAATTATTTATATAAGGAGGAACACCTCACACGGAATGATTCAAAAATAGTGATGCTCTTGCTCACCACGTCTCCTTCTCGTGTCCATCTTGTTACAAATGTTGGCCTCGCTGTCATCGTCCGACCCGAAAAGGACGCCAGCTTCCGGCGACAAGCCGTCACTTGTCGCTGTAGATGATGGTGGTAGCAGAATTAGCTCAGGATAAGACAATAGACAACAGGTGCAGGAGTAGGCCATCCGGCACCTTCGAGCCAGCACCGCCATTCAATGTGATCATGGCTGATCATCCCCAATCAGTACCCCGTCCCTGCCTTCTCCCCATATCCCCCGACTCCGCTATTTTTAAGAGCCCTATCTAGCTCTCTCTTGAAAGTATCCAGAGAACCTGCCTCCACCGCCCTCTGAGGCAGAGAATTCCACAGACTCACCACTCTCTGTGAGAAAAAGTATTTCCTCGTCTCCGTTCTAAATGGCTTACTCCATATTCTTAAACTGTGTCCCCTGGTTCTGGACTCCCCCAACATCGGGAACATGTTTTCTGCCTCTAGCGTGTCCAAACCCTTAACGATCTTATATGTTTCATTTACTTCCAGTTTCCCACCCCTCGATGTGGACGCTTCTGCTATGGGGCCTGTTAACCACTGAAATCTAAAGAAAAAACATGCCAAAAGGAAGGAAAACATGAGTATTATTTAACTTACGTTGATTAATTAGTATTCCTGGATAGAATTAGCTTTGTCTTGATAAGAGACTGCAGCACCTGTTGCAACTGACTGAGGTCAAATGGGTAAAATTGGTTCAAAGGGTTAGCGATGGAAGTAAATATAGGGTCAAAACATAAAGTGTCGGAGTAACTCAGCGGGTCAGGCAGCATCAGGGGAGGGATGGTCAGACGACATTTGGTCGGGACCCTTCTTCAGAACAAGTGGCTATAGTGATGGTTCAGGTGCCTGATCACAGCTGGGAAGAAACTGCCCCTGAATCTGGAGGTGTGCGTTTTCACACTTCTATACCTATTTCCCCCCGATGGGAGAGGGGAGAAGAGGGGATGGCTAGTTGAGACTCGTCCTTGATTGTGCTGCTGGCCTTGCCGAGGCAGCAGGAGTTTAAATGGAGTCAATGACGTACAGGTTTGTAGTTTCATTGGCTTGGTATAAATGTAAAATTGTCCTTAGTGTGTGTAGGGTAGAGTTAGTGTTCAGGGCCGACTCGGCGGGCCAAAGGGCCTGTTTCCGCGCTATATCCCCACACTAAAATTCCAGCCTCCGCTGTCTCTTCTGTCATCTACGTTTGACCTAAATTGGATAGAAAGAAGTACTTTCGGTAAGGTGAAGAGCTGGAAGCAATGAGGGTTCAAAGGTCTATCGACATCGATAATTAAAAGTCATTATCAGGTGAGAAAATAGTCAAAAAGGAAATTGGGATAAAAACCGAAACAGCACATGAACATTTGTGGAAAGTGAGAAACGTGGAAAGGGATGTGGAGAGGATGTTTACCCTAGTGGGAGAGTCTCGGGCCAGAGGCCGTAGGCTCAGAATAAAAGGACTTACATTTGGTAAGGAGATGAGGAGGAATTTCTTTAAACAGAGGGTGGCAAATCTGTGGAATCCTTTGGCACAGAAGGCTGTAGTGGACGAGTCAATGGATATTTTTAAGGCATTTTTATTTTTAATATATAGATGCTGCCTCACCCGCAGAGTTTCTCCAGTATTTGTCTACCTTCGATTTTCCCAGCATCTGCAGTTCTTTCTTAAACTTTAAGGCAGAGATAGATAGATTCTTGATAAGTACGAGTGTCAGAGGTTACGGGCCAGAGGCAGGAGAATGGGGTTGAGAGGGAAACATAGATCAGCCATGATTGAATGGCAGAGTGAACTTGATGGGCTGAATGGCCTAATTCTGCTCCTATCACATGAAACAAATATAATTCTTCAAGTCAGAAAAGGGGATGGTGGTGTTTATATGTGAAATATTATAAGTAGATACATTCTATGACCTGATTAAACTGCTCCCAGTACACTGTCGACACAAGGTATTGCAAAACTGAATGCTGGAGTAACTCAGAGGGTCAGGCAGTTTCTGTGGAGGGACATTGTGATTTTTGGTGGACTGTGTGGGGTGGGAGGACCCATTGCTCCTCCCGTGCAGCAGGTGGCACTGCACAGGACTAAGGGAGATGCTTTGTATATAGTTGATCCTGTCTGTAGACAGTGTGTGTGTGTGCAGCCTTTGTGACTAGTCTTGCTGCCAGCATTGAGCAAAGCTTTAAAGACTTCTGTTGTAAAATGAAGGCTCTCAAGTTTTGTGCAGACCTAGAAAACGAACACAAATGAGTGGATAGGCCATGTTTTGAGTTATAGAATCATAGAATCATAGAAAATAGGTGCAGGAGTAGGCCATTCGGCCCTTCGAGCCTGCACCGCCATTCAATATGATCATGGCTGATCATCAAACTCAGTATCCTGTACCTGCCTTCTCTCCATACCTCCTGATCCCTTTAGCCACAAGGGCCACATCTAACTCCCTCTTAAATATAGCCAATGAACTGGCCTCAACTACCTTCTGTGGCAGAGAATTCCACAGATTCACCACTCTCTGTGTGAAAAATGTTTTTCTCATCTCGGTCCTAAAAGACTTCCCCTTTATCCTTAAACAGTGACCCCTTGTTCTGGACTTCCCCAACATCGGGAACAATCTTCCTGCATCTAGCCTGTCCAACCCCTTAAGAATTTTGTAAGTCTCTATAAGATCCCCCCTCAATCTCCTAAATTCCAGCGAGTACAAGCCGAGTCTATCCAGTCTTTCTTCATATGAAAGTCCTGACGTCCCAGGAATCAGTCTGGTGAACCTTCTCTGTACTCCCTCTATGGCAAGAATGTCTTTCCTCAGATTAGGGGACCAAAACTGTACGCAATACTCCAGGTGTGGCCTCACCAAGACCCTGTACGACTGCAGTAGAACCTCCCTGCTCTTGTACTCAAATCCTTTTGCTATGAATGCCAACATACCATTCGCTTTCTTCACAGCCTGCTGCACCTGCATGCCTACTTTCAATGACTTGTGTACCATGACACCCAGGTCTCGTTGCATCTCCCCTTTTTCTAATCGGCCACCATTCAGATAATAGTCTACCCTCCTGTTTTTGCCGCCAAAGTGGATAACCTCACATTTATCCACATTATACTGCATCTGCCATGCATTTGCCCACTCACCCAGCCTATCCAAGTCACCTTGCCGCCTCCTAGCATCCTCCTCACAGCTAACACTGCCCCCCAGCTTTGTGTCATCCGCAAACCTGGAGATGTTGCATTCAATTCCCTCATCCAGATCACTGGGTACCAGCACTGAACTAGTCGCTGCCTGCAATTCTGAAAATGACCTGGCTTCCTGGCCAGCCAGTTCTGAACCCCCTTACAATGTGCTTTAAGCTAATCTCTTATGTGGGACGTCGGAAGCCTTCTGAAAGCCCAGATATAACACATCCACAGGTTCTCCCTTATCCACTCTGCTAGTTACATCCTTGAAAAATTCTATAAGATTCGTCAGACATGATTTACCTTTCATAAATCCATGCTGACTTTGTCCAATGATTTCACCACTTTCCAAATGTGCTGCTATCCCATCTTTAATAACTGACTCTAGCATTTTCCCCACTACCGATGTTAGACTAACTGGTCTGTAATTCCTCGTTTTCTCTCTCCCTCCCTTTTTAAATTAATTATTTAAATTACATTAGCTACCCTCCAATCCTCAGGAACTACTCCAGAATCTAAAGAGTTTTGAAAAATTATCACTAATGCATCCACTATGTCTGGGGCTACTTCCTTAAGTACTCTGGGATGCAGCCTATCTGGCCCTGGGGATTTATCGGCCTTTAATCCATTCAATTTACCTAACACCATTTCCCGGCTAACCTGGATTTCACTCAATTCCTCTATCTCATCTGACCCCCAGTCCCCTGCTATATCAGGCAGATTATTTATGTCTTCCTTAGTGAAGACAGAACCAAAGTAGTTATTCAATTGGTCTGCCATGTCCTTGTTCCCCATGATCAATTCACCAGTTTCTGTCTGCAAGGGACCTACATTTGTTTTAACTAACCTTTTTCTCTTTACATATCTATAAAAACTCTTGCAGTCCGTTTTTATGTTCCCTGCCAGTTTTCTTTCATAATCTATTTTCCCTTTCCTAATTAAGCACTTTGTCCTCCTCTGCTGGACTCTGAATTTCTCCCAGTCCTCTGGTAGGCTGCTTTTTCTGGCTAATTTGTATGCTTCATCTTTAGTTTTGATACTATCCCTGATTTCCCTTGTTATCCACAGATGCACTACCTTCCCTGATTTATTATTTTGCCAAACTGGGATGAACAATTGCTGTAGTTCATCCATGCAGTCTTTAAATGCCTTCCATTGCACATCCACTGTCAACCCTTTAAGAATCACTTGCCAGTCTATCTTGGCCAATTCACGTCTCATACCCTCAAAGTTACCTTTCCTTAAGTTCAGAACCCTTGTTTCTAAATTAACAATGTCACTCTCCATCCTAATGAAGAACTAAACCATATTATGGTCACTCTTGCCCAAGGGGCCACGCACAACAAGACTGCTAACTAACCCTTCCTCATTACTCAGTACCCAGTCTAGAATAGCCTGCTCTCTCGTTGGGTCCTCTACATGTTGGTTTAGAAAACTATCCCGCATGCATTCCAAGAAATCCTCTTCCTCAGCACCCCTGCCAACTTGATTCACCCAATCTATATGTAGATTGAAGTCACCCATTATAACTGTTTTACCCTTGTTGCACGCATTTCTAATTTCATGTTTGATGCCATCCCCAACTCCACTACTACTGTTAGGTGGCCTGTACACAACTCCCACTAGCGTTTTCTGCCCCTTAGTGTTTTGCAGCTCTACCCATATCGATTCCACATCCTCCAAGCTAATGTCCTTCCTTTCTATTGCATTAATCTCCTCTCTAACCAGCAAAGCTACTCCACCTCCCTTTCCTTTCTGTCTATCCCTCCTGAATATTGAATATCACTGGATGTTCAGCTCCCAGCCTTGGTCACCCTGGAGCCATGTCTCCGTGATCCCAACTATATCATATTCATTAATAACTATCTGCACATTCAAGTCATCCACCTTATTACGAATGCTCCTTGCATTGAGACACAAAGCCTTCAAGAGTTGAGACTCTTCTTAAGACTGATTATACTGTGTGCAATCCAGAGTATGTGTAAACACTGTATATAACACAGTATACTGTAGAGTGTAGTCTGAACAAGGGTCTCGACCCGAAATGTCACCTCTTCCTTTTCTCCAGAGATGCTGCCTGACCCGCTGAGCTACTCCAGCATTTATTGTCCACATACTGTATCCATTTCTGACACCCATGTTTAGAATGTTCTCTGACACTTAAGGCAGCAACTTGACCGCTGAGCCACCATGCCGCCCTGGAGTGTTATAGTAAAAAACAGCAAATGCCAGAAATGCTAAGCAGGCCAAGAGAAACAAAGTTAATGTTTCAGATTGAAGATCCCTTGTTACCACTTTCCGCAGATGCAGTCTGATCTGCTGCGTGTTTCCGAGGATTTTCATTTTTATTTTACACATCGCGTATCTGCAGGTTAAAAGAAAAATTGGATTGCAGTCAGAACATTAATTATATTTATTCATTAGTTATATTTATTTCTGGGGATCTGGGCGTTGCTACCAACACCAACGTTTATTGCGCATCGAATCGTCTCCCGTTCCTTCTATCCGGTGTTGCTGCCTGTTCCGCCATGTTGCTCTAGCTTTTTGTGTCTGGGGAACTGCAGATGCCGGTTCGTGCCAAAGACAAGACGCGAAAAGCTGGAGTAACCTGGCGTGTCAGACAGCATCTCTGGAGGAAAGGAATAGGTGGCGTTTCGGGTCGAGGCCCTTCTTCAGACTGGAATGGAAACACTGGACCTGCCGCCAGTAGCAGGCGATACGTTCCGCTGACCTGGACGACTTCTCTCTCACAAAGACACCGTCGTGAACTTGCTGACAGAAGGCATGGAATCCGAAACGACAAAGCCCGAGGCAAGGGCAGGCCATGTACAACACGGTGTCACCGTGTTGGGTTAGTCAGGACAAATTGAACAGAGACCTTTGACAGTCGGCAGGCCCCGATCTTTCAGCAGCTGACAAACATGTCAATAGAGATGAAGGCTTCGGAATGCCACTGACATTGAGGAACATACAGAAACTATTGAGAACCGGTGTAATCATTAAGAGAACAGACCACAGATTGCTAATTCCAATTAGGTTCAATAATAGCATGTAACATTAGCATGATTCTCCAAATTGAACAAGACAGATAAGTGAATGGTGTTAATATAATTGGAATGCAGCATTAGAGAATGGAGTGTTCCTTCTGATTTTTGTTTTATCGTCATGAAGTTTAGGTTTAATTTGTGGTTTGGGTTTATTGGTGTCACGTGCACCAAGGTACGGTGACAAAACTCTATATCGCTTGCTATCCACTCAGGTCAGGTGGAAGGGTCCCGACCCGAAACGTCACCCATCCTTTTTCTCCAGAGCTGCCGCCTGACCCGCTGAGTTGCTCCAGCACTTTGTGTCTATCTTCAGAGAGAGAGAGAGAGAGAGAATGGGGTTTCTCTGAGCAGCTACCCAGCATCACAGTACTGACAGCAATATGTCACATTGTGGACAGGTACAGGAACGGCGACTGTCAGAGTGGAACACACACACACACACACACACACACACACACACACACACACACACACACACACACACACACACACACACACACACACACACACCGCTTCCTTCACCAGCCAGTTATGCAGGCGGGGGGGACTGGGCAAGCGGGGGGAGCGCTGTCTGAGTGAAGTTCACACGGTGCAAAGCCGATGTGATACAGACGCGCACCGCGATGAACAGGAAGGTTGGCGCTGGAATTAAGACGGTGAAAACGCAGTGTACGGGAAGGGTCATGTCCTTTAAAAGAGGGGAGAGGGGGGACGAGTGGGGGGGCAGGGGGGGGGGAGAGGGGAGGGAGAGGGGGGAGAGGGAGTGGGGGGAGGGAGGGGGGGGAGAGGGGGGACAACTTTTAAGAAGCCAGAGATGCACGGCTGTGAAGCTCGGCGAGCATTAACATTACCGGTCGGTTAATCCTTGTTTCTGAAAACTCCTGTTTATGGGTTTTTTTTCCCCCAATGAGCCAATTAAATTCACCGGTCAGCGCCGGCGACAGCCTGCGACAACCTACGACCTCCTGGCGACCCACTGCCACTGCACCTACAGCACGGGGACTCTCGCTACTCCCCGTGGCGGCTTCATTCTGGTCGCTGCTAATTTTTCAACATGTTGAAAAATTCACGGCGACCATAGTGAGGCCGCGACTAGTTCCCCGAATGGGGGAACTCCTCACGACCACGAAGGCGACTCCCCGGCAACCGCCCGCGAACATGTGGCGACGGCATAGTCTCCTGCAGACGCCTAAAAAGTCGCCTAAGTGACAGGCCCATTAGACCGGGGTTCGAACCTCACTACGGTATTGTCTGCACAGAGTTTGTCTGTTCTACCTGTGACCACGTGGGTTTTCTCCGGGTGCTCCGGTTTTCTCCGACACTCCAAAGGCGTACAGGTTTGTGGGTTAATTGGCTTTGGTAAAGATTGTGAAACTGTCCCTAGTGCACGTAGGATGGTGTCAGTGTACGGGGATCGCTGGTAGACTCCGTGTGGACTCAGTGGGTCGAAGGGGCTGTTCCTGTGCTGTATCTCTAAACAAAACTAAACAAAGCTTTTAAGGCTAAAGGAATCAAGGGATATGGGGAAAAAGCAGGAACGGGGGACTGAGTTTAGATGATCAGCCATGATCATATTGAATGGAGGTGCTGGCTTGAAGGGCCTCTTTTTCTATGTTTCTATGTTTATCAGACCTCTTTGTGCAGGATGATCCTTGCTTACTTCACCTGGGATGAATGAAATTGCCCAGATACGAGAGAGACACAGAGAGAGAGACAGAGAGAGAGAGAGAGAGAGAGAGAGAGAGAGTGAGAGAGAGGGAGGGACAGAGAGAGAGACATGGAGAGAGAGACAGAGAAAGCGAGACAGAGAGAGAGACAGACAGAGTGAGAGACAGAGTGAGAGAGATGGAGAGAGAGAGACAGGGAGAGAGAGACAGGGAGATAGAGACAGACAGAGAGACAGAGAGAGGCACAGAGAGAGAGAGAGACAGTGAGCCAGAGAGAGAGATAGAGACAGAGATAGAGAGAGAGAGAGAGACAGAGAGAGAGACGGAGAGAGAGACAGAGAAAGAGAGAGAGACGGAGAGAGAGAGAGAGAGACAGAGAGAGAGACAGAGAGAGAGAGAGAGAGACAGACAGCGGGACGTTGCAAGCGTTTGGGTTTGGACCGCATTTCGTGGCCCGGGTCCGGTTTTTGTACTCTGCTGTGGAGTGCCTTGTGAAGGTTAATGGTGCATTGTTGTCTCCTTTTCATTTTGGGAGGGGGGTCCGTCAGGGGTGCCCCATGTCGGGTCAGTTATACTCGGTCTGTGTGTTTCGCCTAATGTGACATACCTACCAATGCCCACAGGTTTCTGGCCTAAAAGAATCATGTGATTCAAGGCAGGCAAAAGTGCTGGAGAAACTCAGCGGGTGCGGCAGCATCTATGGAGCGAAGGAAATAGGCAACGTTTTTCGGGCCGAAACCCTTCTTCAGACTGGATTACAAATTCTGACGTTCGCACCCCTTCTGTCCAGAAAATCGAGCCAAGTGCTTTTTTGGTTCATAAATTCACCAGTCTGAAGAAGGGTTTCAGCCCGAAACGTTGCCTATTTCCTTCGCTCCATAGATGCTGCCTCACCCGCTGAGTTTCTCCAGCACTTTTGTCTACCTTCGATTTTACAGCATGTGCAGTTCCTTCTTAAACATGTGATTATGGGCATTAGCCTTCGGATCCGGTATATCTGCACAATGTATTTGAATATCTTTATGGGCTGCACAGTGGGGCAATTGTAGACCACTGTCTCACAGCACCAATAACTCCGGGCTCATAAGATCATAAGTGATAGGAGCAGAGTTAGGCCATTCGGCCCATCAAATCTACTCCGCCATTCAATCGTGGCTGATCTTATCTCTCCCTCCTAACCCCATCCTCCTGCCTTCTCCCCATAACCTTTGACACCCATAACCTTCATAACCCTGACACTCTGATATAGAGTGGACTCTGTTTAATAGAGTAGACACAATGAACTGCAGATGCTGGAACCTTGAGCAAACAATAAAACACCAGGCGTGTAAGAAAGAACTGCAGATGCTGGTTTAAATCGAAGGTAGACACAAAATGCTGGAGTATCTCAGCGCGGCGGGTGAGGCAGCATCTCTGGAGAGAAGGAATGGGCGACGTTTCGGGCCGAGACTAAAGAGGTCTGAAGAAGGGTCTCGACCCGAAAAGTCGCCCATTCCTTCTCTCCTAATAAATCACCAGGTGTTGGGGTAACTCAGCGGGTCAGACAGCAGCGCTGGAGAACATGGATAAGTGATGTTTTGGGTCGAGATACTCATTCAGATTGACTGGTGGTGGGGGTGGGGAGGGGGGGGGGGGGGGGTGGGGGAAGAACAGGAAGAGAGATGAGGGCAGGACAAAGCCAAGAAAGTGATAGGTGGATGGATACAGGTGAGGGTGGGGGTCGTTTGACAGATGGGTAGATGAAGGCCAAAGATGAATAGGAGACAAAGGGCTGCTCAAAAAAGGTCTAGTTTAGTTTTGGTTAGTTAAGTTTAGTTTAGTTTATTGTCACGTGTACTGGAGTATAGCGAAAAGCTTTTTTGTTGCGTGCCAACCAATCAGCGGAAATGCTATAGATGATACTGAAGACCACCGGGGGCGCTGGGGAGATGGCAGCCCTGCCGGCAGTCTGTTTCTTTGTTTGTTTCTTTTGTTTCTTTTTGTTATTTTTTTAGTGCGTTAAAAGTTTGTTTTAATGTACCTCGGTTTGTTTTATGTGGGGGGGAGGAGGGAGGGGATCGTGGGGAAACTTTTTTCAAGCTCCTACCTTCCGGGAGATGTGATCAATTTTCGGATCACATTCTCCGGGCCCTGCGGCCTACCATCGCTGGCGCTGGTGGCCTCCTCGGGCTGCCGCGAGCCCCACCGCGTCGGGGCGCGGACTTATCATCGGAGCGGATCCCGTGCCTGGGATCGCCCCCACCGCTCCCACCGGGGACTTACCATCAAGGGCTCGCAGTCTCGGGAGGGGCTGGTCGGGAGCTCCAACGCTGCGGAAGGCCCGACCTGCCCCGACGCGAGGTTCGATCGCCCGGCGCGGGGGAGCTGACATCCCCCCCCCCCCGATGCGGGAGCTTGATCGCCTCGATGTGGAGAGCCCGAACGCCACCGGCTACGGGAGTCAAGACCATCCCGTCAACGGTGGGCTCGAGGCCTAGCACCGAGGAAGAACAAAAGGAAGGACTTGAACTTTATTTTGCCTTCCATCACAGTGAGGAATGTGTAGGAGTCACTGAGGTGGATGTTTATGTTAAAATGTGTTTTTGAGTGTTGTTGCTTTTAATTGTATGACTGACCTGGCCAGTGAAATTCCTCGTATGTTGCAAAACGTACCTGGCGAATTAAGTGCGATTCTGATTCTGATTACAGTGTAAAGATGCAAGATAAAGGGAATATGTTTAGTGCACGGTAAAGTCCACTAATGTCCGATTAAAGATAGTCTGAGGGTCTCCAATGAGGTAGATGGAGGCTCGGGACCGCTCTCTAGTTGTTGATGGGATGGTTCAGTTGCCTGATAACAGCTGGGAAGAGTCTGTCCCTGAATCTGGAGGTGTGGGCGTTCACACTTCTGTACCTCTTGCCTGATGGGAGAGGGCAGGAGAGGAAGTGGCCGGGGCGATTCTCACCGACGAATCGTCTTTGAAAATGGTGGTGGCCCTACCGAGCCAGATGGAGTCGATGGAAGGGCGGGTGTTCTGCACGATGGCCTGTGATGCGCCCACAATTCTCTGCAATTTCTGGCGGTCTTGGATGGAGCTGTTCTCAAACCACACTGTGGGGCATCCTGTTAAAATGTTTTCTGCCGCGTATCTGTGGAGGTCGGTGAGAACACGCCAAATTTCCGCCGCCTCCGAAGGAAGCGGAGGCGTGGAATTTCTTGGCCATTGCTCCCATGTGGGTGATCCAGGACTCGTCGCTGGTGATATTTACTCCCAGGAACTTGAAGCTTTCAACCATCTGTAATGTAAAGGCTAAACAGACTAAAAGCCCTGTCCCACGGTACGAGTTCATTCCAAGAGCTCTCCCGAGTTTGCCCTGATTCAAACTCGGAGATTTACGGTAATGGCCACTCGTTGGTACCCGGGGCTCTCGTGGACATTTTTCATCATGTTGGAAAATCTTCACGATTCTTCCCGTGCTTACCTGCCGTTAGCGAGTCTTCCCGAGTACCCGCCGTTAGCGCTAAGAGACGCCCCCGAGCTCCGACGTACCCGCTACGTTCATTCTCCGTGCTTACCCCGAGTTTGATTTTTTCTAAACTCGGGAGAGCTCTTGGAATGAACTCGCACGGTGGGACAGGGCTATAACTATGTCAGCTAAAATGGAGTCGTCAACTAAATTAGCAGCACTGCATTTCAAACCCTGCTTGGGAAAACAAGTAGATGTTTTTGAAGAATACTTGGGCTAATTCAAAGGGACCAATAGATCATGAGGACACCTGCGAGGTCACTGAGATAAGCTTTGCTTTCCCAGAGACATCCGAGACTAGCTCGGTGTCTGATAGGACACATAACTCATGCCATTGTGGAACCAAGAAAGATAGCTTGTTTCATACATAATCTCCTGTTGTTCTTGGAGATGTTATTATATAAATACACATGCTTCTACCATGAGAGCATGAGATTCATCTTCGGCAAAAGAAGGGAGAGGGAGGGGGAGAGGGGGAGAGGGGGAGGGAGAGAGAGAGAGGGAGAGGGGGAGAGGGGAGGGAGAGAGAGAGAGGGAGAGGGGGAGAGGGGGAGGGAGAGAGAGGGAGAGGGGGAGAGGGGGAGGGAGAGAGAGGGAGAGGGGGAGGGGGAGAGGGAGAGAGCGAGGGGGGGAGAGGGAGAGAGAGGGAGGAGAGAGGGTGAGGGAGAGAGAGAGAGGGAGAGGAGAGGAGAGAGAGAGAGGGAGAGAGAGAGGGGGGAGAGAGAGAGGGAGGGGGAGGGGGAGAGAGAGAGGAGAGGGGGGAAGGGAGGAGAGGGAGGGACAGAGAGAGGAGGAGGGGAGGGAGGAGAGAGAGAGGGGAGAGGGAGGGAGAGAGAGAGAGAGAGAGAGAGAGAGAGCGGTTGTTGCGTTGCTCTGGGTCAAGAGCATTGTATGACTGCAATCGTTGTATTATAATGATTGCTTGATGTCTTGTAACCTTTGAATGTGTTTTGATGTGATGTACTATGCATTTTTTGCTAATAAATTCCTCGGAAAAGAAAAAACGAGGGAGAGAGGGAGAGAGAGAGAGAGGGGAGAGAGAGAGAGAGAGAGAGGAGGGAGAGAGAGAGGGAGAGAGAGAGAGAGAGAGAGAGAGAGAGGGAGAGAGGGAGAGAGAGAGAGAGAGAGGGAGAGGGAGAGAGAGAGAGAGAGAGAGAGAGAGAGAGGGAGAGAGAGAGAGAGAGAGAGAGAGAGAGCACTTGGAGACAGCAGACTGGAGACTCGAATACGCAGAGGGGCGTGAGGCCTGTTATTTTGTACTGTTACTTTATTCATAGTTTTTCTGCGTTTTACTTGTATTTTGCTTTCATAAATAGTTATTGCGTTCTTGATAATGTGCTTTTTTCCATTCATTGATTCGAATCCTTGAATCCCGCATATATTTGGTTACCCCATCTCTACTTTGGCGCCTTCAATGCAAACTGGGGCATGTGCAGCGCTTGGCGTCCAGCGTGAAGTCCATCGCTGTCACCTTCGCCTAGCTGACATCGAGGGGAAGGTTGTTGTCTCGACACCAGCTTACGAGGTTCTCAACCGCCTTCCTGTGCCCCGCCTCGCCCTTACTTGATCTCCGGCCCACTGCGGTGGTGTCGTCTGGGAATTTGCAATTTTGTGCCATCTGAGGCGAGGGTCCCGACCCGAAACGTCACCCATCCTTTTACTCCAGAGGTGCTGCCGGACCCGCTGAGTTACTCCAGCACTTTGTGTCTCTCTGCGGTGTAAACCAGCACCTGCAGTTCCTTTCTGCACAACTTGTAAATTGAGTTGGATTTCTATTTGGCTGCACAGTCATGGGTGTGTCAGGAGTAATGTAAGGAAACTGCAGACATGATATTAAAAAAAAAATCAAAGATACGTTAACAGCCCCCAACTGCATGGAGGCACAGAAAATAATGCAAAATGCAGAATGATGCAGAATGCAAAACAGTGGAAACACAACCACTCCATTACTGCTTAATGAACTATTCTTAATTCTATCTGTGTTTTAAGGAACCGCATACACACAATGGGGGCTGACAACCCACAGTAAATTAAGGTACAAGGCTGAAAATCCAAAGCAATCTGCGGCAGATTAACTCTTCTGCCTCAGTCTCATGGAGTAAGTTCACATACTGTACTTCATACTGTAAGTTCTAGGAACAGAATTAGGCCATTCAGCCCACCAAGTCTACTCCGCCATTCAATCATGGCTGATCTATTTTTCCCTCTCAGATAGACACAAAGTGCAGGAGTAACTTGGTGGGATGGGCAGCATCTCCGGATAGAAATTGGGAAGGGGGAAGACTGCCCCGCTGAGTTACCCCGGCATTTTGTGTCTGTCCTCGGTGTGAGCCGGCATCTGCAGTTTCCTTTCCTGCGCACCATCTTCCCCTCTCAACCCCATTCTCCTGTCTGCTCCCCGTAACCCATGACGCCCCTGGCCATGCGTGTACCCATCCAGTGCCCAGGTCTATCGGAGCCGTTACGAGTGCAGCAAAGTGTGAAACACCGTTGTCACAACGTTTTCCCCCTTTGAGTCCTCACATCGCCCATTTGCCCGGTTTACATCAGACAGGCTTGAACGAGTGAGCGGTCATCTGTGTGATGGTTTAGTCAGTGCTTTTAGACAGCTGCTCGGAGAGTCTCGCTGGTGCCAACGCCACAATCCTGGATTGGAAGCAAAACACAAAGACTTCTATTCTTCTCTTCGTTCAAGTCCACAACAAAAAAAAGGTTTGAAATGTTACTTCACAATTGCCTTCATGATCCTATATGTATGTAAGTTACTTGTGTGCAGAATTTAATTCTCAGTTAACTCTCTGGATTTAGTTTTTTAGTTTTTAGATTTAGAGATACAGCGGGGAAACAGGCCCCCTCGGCCCAATGTATTCGCGCCCACCAGCGGTCCCCGCACATTAACACTGTCCCACACGCCAGGGACAATTTACAACTTTACCAAAGCCAATTAACCTACAAACCTGCACGTCCTTGGAGTGTGGGAGGAAACCGGAGCTCCCGGAGAGAACCCGCGCAGGACGCGGGGAGAACGTACAAACTCAGACAATCGCCCGTGGTCGGGATGGACAGGAAGCAAATGCAATGGTAGCAATTATTTGGAGTGGGTTTGTGTACAAAAACAGGGATGTAATGCTGAGTCTCCACAAGGCGCTGGTCAGGCCGCATTTGGAATATTGTGAGCAATTCTGGGCACCGTATCTGCGGAAGGGTGGGCCGGCCCTGGAGTGGGTCCAGAGGAGGTTTTACATGAATGGTCCCAGGAATGAGTGGCTGCGAGTCAAATCGGTAGTAAAGAGGGATTGTTTACATGAACAGGGATGTAGAGCGGAGGCTCTTGCAAGGCACTGGAGTATAATAATGAGAGCCATGCAGCAGTTTAAAATTTAAAAACAATTTAACCAAAAAAATGTTTGATCAATTATTTACGAGAGTAATTAGTACAAAACAAAACAATACCAATGAAGTAAAACAAATTTTCTTAAATATCAAATACACTGAGTGCGAAACAGCTTTGTTACAATCCTCGTCCAGGATACATTCCACCCCCTGCGGTGACCAGCGGACCCGGACGTCCCCCAGGGCCCCCCGCGGACAGCGCGCGTTGCCCTCTCTAAAACCGCCCGGGCGCGGAGGCAACCCCAGAAAAGGGGGCAGGCAGCCGGCTCGGGCAGAGCCCTCCTCCGCCTGGCGCCGTGACTCGCGGACGGCCCCCAGGCCCAGGAGCAACCCAACCACGAGATCCTCAGCCCAGCCATGCGGCAGTGCAGCAGAGAATGCAGGTCGGACTAAAATGCCCCTGTCCCACTTAGGAAACCTGAACAGGAACCCCTGGAGACTTTGCTCCCCACCCAAGGTTTCCGTGCGGTTCCCGGAGGTTTTTGTCAGTCTCCCTAATGGTCGAAAGTGGTTTCCGTTTTAAAAATCGGTAATTTTTTAGTCGAGGCCGGTTGCGATGCTAGGTTGAAGGTGGTTGCCGGAGGACATAAACCTCCGGGAACTGCACGGAAACCTTGGGTGGGGGCGCAAAGTCTCCAGAGGTTTCCGTACAGGTTTCCTAAGTGGGTCAGGGGCGCAAGGAGTGCAGTTTAGAGTGCAGTGCTTCTCCAAGCAGTGCAGATGCTGGTTTAAACTGAAGATAGACACAAACAGCCGGAGTAACTCAGCGGGCCGGGCAGCATCTCTGGAGAGAAGGAGTGGGCGACGTTTCAGGATAGGACCCTTCTTCAGACTCTGACAACCATCTAGACTCCACTCCCTCCCACCCTGCTTCCTGCAGAGACTCCATTCCCTAGAAAGATGCTGCCTGTCCCGCTGCGTTACTCCAGCTTTTTTGTGCCTATCTTTGGTTTAAACCAGCATCTGCGGTTCCTTCCTGCACTCAGTGCAGAGAGCCTTGCAGCGAGGATTGCTAATCAAATCAGTGACATTAAATTCATAAATGCAGCTGCCTGCTCACCCCAGGACCTCATTGTAACCAATTATTTTGTGCTAAGTAGAGTTGTCGCACTGATTGATGTCCTGTGTGGTTCTGACATATTGATTTGGGACTTGCCCTCCATACATATTTTAAATAAACATCTACACAATAAATTAGCCATCACTACCCTGGAAACCAAGAGAGGAGGCTCAGGGCAGCAGCCAGACAGTTGTGGAGGAAAGAAATATGGAAACGTGCCACCGTGAACAATAGTTTTGGCGTCCCCATGTCGAGCAGGAGTTCTGGTAAGATTCATTTAATGCGCTTTTTAATTTTTTTAGTTTGGAGACAGAGCGCGGAAACAGGCCTCTCGGCCCACCGAGTCCGAGCCGACCGGCGATCCCCGCACACTTACACCATCCTACACACTCCGTGTTTTTGTATGCAATCACACAGGACCCATGCCTGGGATCCAGCAACTATGTTACAGAGAAAGGTTGAACAAGTTAGGTCTTTATTCTTTGGAGCGCAGAAGGTTAGGGGGGGACTTGATTGAGGTCTTTAAAATGATGAAAGGGATAGACAGAGTTGACGTGGATAAGCTTTTCCCATTGAGGGTAGGGAAGATTCAAACAAGAGGGCATGACATGCGAATTAAGGGACGGAAGTTTAGGGGTAACGTGAGGGGGAACTTCTTTACTCAGAGGGTGGTGGCTGTGTGGAATGAGCTTCCAGCAGAAGTGGTGGAGGCAGGATCGATTTTAACATTTAAAAGTAAAGTGGATAGGTATATGGACGTGAAGGGAATGGAGGGGTATGGTCTGAGTGCAGGTAGATGGGACTAGGGGAAAACAAATGGTCGGCACGGACTGGAAGGGCCGAGAGGGCCTGTTTCCGTGCTGTAATTGTTATATGGTTATATGGTTATGCTGTTTTTCCAAGAAGTCTAGTTTAGTTTAGTTTCGAGATATACAGCGCGGAAACAGGCGCTTCGGCCCAACGAGCGATCACTCGCACACATCTAACAGGATCCGACACACACTGGGGACAGTTTACAATTATGACTAGCCTATTAACCTACGAACCAGTACGTCTTTGGAGTGTGGGAGGAAACACCCGGAGAAACCCCAGGCAGGTCACGGGGAGAACGTACAAACTCCGTACAGACAGCACCCGTAGACAGGATCGGACCCGGGTCTCCGTCGCTGTGAGGCTGCAACTCTACCGCTGCGCCACCGTGCCGCCCCTGTTTAAGGTTCTGTGCGACTTTACAATGTCAAAGCATCCATGAAAATGGTTTTAGGCCACAGCAACTTTGCATGGAGGATTTACTCTATGAATGTCATCCCCGAACCCTAAACCTAACCCTGACCACAATCTCTTCAATTCAAAGATCAGTAATTGGGAAACACTGGCGCAGTGGCTCCTGCCTCACGGAGCCAGAGACCCCGGTTCGATCCTGACTCTGCCGTGTGCCTCTGGGTCAAAGGAAACGATTCAGAAAAATTAAAACCGTATTATATTTTAAGAAATATTTTAAACACCTAATTATACTTACAAGTAATTAAATACATTAAACCGAATTGCAATAATTTAAAAAAAAAGAGTTTACCCCTCCCCACTTCCCCCCACCCCCAATATGCTGGGGAGTTGTGAGTTTTCACACACAGAGTGGTGAGTCTGTGGAATTCTCTGCCTCAGAGGGCGGTGGAGGCCGGTTCTCTGGATACTTTCAAGAGAGGGCTAGATAGGGCTCTTAAAGATAGTGGAGTCAGGGGAGATGGGGAGAAGGCAGGAACGGGGTACTGATTGGGGATGATCAGCCATGATCACATTGAATGGCGGTGCAGGCTCGAAGGCCCAAATGGCCTCCTCCTGCACCTATTGTCTACTCTCTGTTGATACCAGCAAGATAATCTCCCAAACGGGACCAATGGATAAGTTTCGTATTCTGATTAAACCATCCTTGGTTTAAGCGCGGTGGCGCAGCGGTAGAGTTGCTGCCTCACAGCGCCAGAGACCCGGGTTCGATCCTGACCACGGGTGCTGCCTGTACGGAGTTTGTACGTTCTCCCCGTGACTGTGTGGGCTTCCTCCGGGCGCTCCGGTTTCCTCTCACACTCCAAAGTCGTGCAGGTCTGTAGGTTAATTGGCTTCCGTGAATTGTCCCTCGCATGTAGCACAGAAGTAGTGGATGGGTGGTCGGCACAGGTCCAGTGGGCCGAAGGGCCTGTTTGACCAGGCCGTGTCACTAAAATGAAAACTAAGGTTAAAAACAGGCACAGACGTTCCAGAAGCTGCTCCCACTTATCTGCACGCCTTCTGCCCATCAACAAAAGCTTGCTCCTTCTGTTTGATTTGTGCCTTTGTTGGCACTTTACTTATGAGACAGATGGAGAGAATTCCACGAATGCCTTGTCGTAGGGATTACTTTGCCGACAGTTCAGTGGTACTTTTATTTGTCACGTGTACCCAGTGAATTTCATTTTCATATACAGTTCAGTACAAGTACCGCTATACATAAACTATACATAAACATAGAAACATAGAAAATAGGTGCAGGAGCAGGCCATTCGGCCCTTCGAGCCTGCACCGCCATTCAATATGATCATGGCTGATCATCCAACTCAGTATCCTGTACCTGCCTTCTCTCCATACCCCCTGATCCCTTTAGCCACAAGGGCCACATCTAACTCCCTCTTAAATATAGCCAATGAACTGGCCTCAACTACCTTCTGTGGCAGAGAATTCCAGAGACTCACCACTCTCTGTGTGAAAAATGTTTTCCTCATCTCGGTCCTAAAGGAATTCCCCCTTATCCTTAAACTGTGACCCCTTGTTCTGGACCTCCCCAACATCGGGAACAATCTTCCTGCATCTAGCCTGTCCAACCCCTTAAGAATTTTGTAAGTTTCTATAAGATCCCCCCTCAATCTTCTAAATTCTAGCGAGTACAAGCCGAGTCTATCCAGTCTTTCTTCATATGGAAGTCCTGACATCCCAGGAATCAGTCTGGTGAACCTTCTCTGTACTCCCTCTATGGCAAGAATGTCTTTCTTGGCAATCAGCACTTAGATACATCTTAGATAAGCATCTCAGATACTGTGGAGGGCGGGAGGAAAGCTGAAGATCTCGGAGAAAACCCACGCAGGTGGCGGGGAGAATGCACAAACTCCCGACAGACAGCACCAGTGGTCAGGATCGAACCCGGGTCTCCGGTGCTGTAAGGCAGTAGCTACCGCTACTCCACCGTGTCGCCCTGGCGCCGACAGTCACGAACGTTCACCAAACAGTCCCATTGTCTGCATTGGAATTGGGTAATAACTAATCTGCGTATCTCCCTTCATTTATTGTCTCTATCAATTAGAATATCTGCCTTCAAGTTCCTTGTGGGTCATAAGGTCATAAGGGATAGTGGGATTAGGCCATTCGGCCCTTCAAGTCTACACCACCATTCAATCATGGCTCTATCTCCGAACCCCATTCTCCTGCCTTCTCCCCATAACCTCTGACCCCCGTACTAATCAAGAATCTATCTATCTCTGCCTTAAAATTATCCAATAACACTTGGCCTCCGCAGCCCTCTGTGGCAATGAATTCCACAGATTCACCACTCTCTGACTAAAGACATTTCTCCTCATCTCCTTCCTAAAAGAACGTCCTTTAATTCTGAGGCTGTGACCTCTGGTCCTAGATGCTCCCCCATTATGACACGAGGCCATCTCTCTTTTCTGGCGGACTGAGGGCTGAGGAGACAAGTATTAGATCGCTCCAGAGGAAGCCGCTTTATTCCCCTCCATTGTGCTTTTTGCCTGGGGTTCATGGGCCATTGCAGCACACCTCCACTGCATCTTAACCACGCTGACCCGCGCCACTAATCTCCGCTGCTGCGACGGACATGCGGCTAGCAAGCTTTCTCCGTCGGTTCCTTCAGGGCTCAGTGATGGGGAAGGTGAGCTCATAAGGGATCAGCAGTTGTAGATCTGTAAGCCGATCCCCCGAGGCATGCAGCCTGCACCTGTTTCTACTCCGGGAACAGCTGTCGGAGACCCTGGCCACATCAGCAGAGACCGATGTAAGCACCGCTGATCCAGAGGGGAGGCCGTCCAGGAGCTAAGCCATCTGCTCCGGGATGTCCTACCAACATCTCCTCCAACGGGGCCAAGCAGTCCTTATCGCTGCAGAGGTTACCTTGAGACCACAAATTTCCCATGGGCCAACTAGTTTAGTCAAGCCCTATTCGGGGGGGGGGGGGGGGGGCAACCAGTGCTATTTGGCATGGGCCTTTCTTGGTTTGGAGGCCTCCAAAATTGAAATTGGCCTGGGCCCCAGTTCACCTATGAGAGGGCTTGAGTTTAGTTTAGTTTATTGTCATGTGTAGCGAGGTACGGTGAAAAGCCTGCTAACCAGTTATTCATGTGTGTATATATTTATACAACGGTATATGGACACACTGATCTGTTCTGCAAGAATTTCATTGTCCTATCCGGGACACGTGACAATAAACTCTCTTGAACCTCTTGAATCTTGAACCAGTCAGCAGAGAGACAGTACATGATTACAATTGTACCATTGACAGTGTACAGATACATGAAGAAAGACTGGATAGACTCGGCTTGTACTCGCTGGAATTTAGAAGATTGAGGGGTGATCTCATAGAGACTTACAAAATTCTTAAGGGGTTGGACAGGCTAGATGCAGGAAGATTGTTCCCGATGTTGGGGAAGTCCAGGACAAGGGGTCACAGTTTAAGGATAAGGGGGAAGTCTTTTAGGACCGAGATGATAAAATTGTTTTTCACACAGAGAGTGGTGAATCTGTGGAATTCTCTGCCACAGAAGGTAGTTGAGGCCAGTTCGTTGGCCATATTTAAGAGGGAGTTGGATGTGGCCCTTGTGGCTGAAGGGATCAGAGGGTATGGAGAGAAGGCAGGTACGGGATACTGAGTTGGATGATCAGCCATGATCATATTGAATGGCGGTGCAGGCTCGAAGGGCCGAATGGCCTGCTCCTGCACCTAATTTCTATGTTTCTATGACAAGAATGTGTAGTAAAGAACTGTAGATGCTGCTTTAAATCGAAGATAGGCACAAAGTGCTGGACTAACTCAGTGGGACAGGCAGCATCTCTGGTGAGAAGGAAGGAATGGAGAGAAGAAAAGGAATGATTAGGGAAAAGGAATAATGTTTAGTGCAAGGTAAAGCCAGCAAAGTCCGATCAAGGATAGTCCGAGGGTCACCAAAGAGGTAGCTAGTAGTTCAGCCCTGCTCTCTGGTTGGCTGGGGAGGACTGCCACATTAGTCGCTGATAGATGTATCATTAAGCAACAAGGGAGAGTTTGCACGCAACAATGTCTTCTCTTCTTCATTCAGTCTGTGGGAAACGGAGCCAGACCCCGACTGGGAACAGCACTGGTGCGGAAGACAAGGTGAAGACTTCAGACTTTAGACATACGGCGCGAAAACAGGCCCTTCGGCCCACCGAGTCCGTGCCGACCAGCGATCACCTCCTACACACGTTGTGGGGACAATTTGCAAGTTTAGAGAGGCCAATTAAGCTACAAACCTGCACGTCTTTTGGAGTGTGGGAGGAAACCGGGGCAACCAGACAAAACCCACACGGTTTGTGAACGTGCAGACTCCGTACAGACAGCACCCGTAGTCAGGATCGAACCCGGGTCTCTGGCGCTGCAAGGCAGCAACTCTACCGCTGTGCCACCGTGCCGCCCTGTCACATTCTCCCCTCTACGCGAATTCAGCGGTCCACGCCCATCCCTGGGATGTGCATACCATAGATTTGAAACTTCTGTGCTAAAGTAATTAAATTATTTATATTTGACTGAAGAGACTGGGGTATTAGTTATTGTCTTTTGGATCTATTACGGAACAATGTTGAAAACTATATCCTGCACGCTGGTATTTTCCTCTTCACTCTGCCTTAAGGGCCTGTCCCACCGGCATGCGACTGCATGCGGCATGCGCGACCTAACGAGGTCGCTTGAGCCGTACGGCCTCGCGGGGCCGGCGCCGTATGGAGTCGTGCGGAGCTGGCCCCGACATCGCGCGGGGCTCCGAAAAACTGACCGTGTTCAAAAATTCCGAGCGGCAACGGCCTGTCGGCCCGCAGCCGCATCGAGACGTGCGCAACGTCTTGTCGCCAAACGTCACGCGCCAACTTCCCGCGGACTTCGCTCGAACTGCGATGTGGAAAAACATGCCTTTGTAAATGATATGCTTTTGGACGGCAAAGATTTGAACGTCTGGCAAGTAGATAAACGCATTGTCGATGAGCACGATGCATCTAACTTATTTCTCTTTCCTTGAAAATGAATACAAAAACAGAATGAACGCAGAATAGGGGAAAAATATTTCAAAATGGTCCAGTTTTTGTTTATGGCTTCAGAAGTTACATTGTGCAAACAAAATAGAAAGTACTATTGTCGTACGCACGAGCTTCCCGCGGACTTCGCTCGAACTTCACGTCACTCACCCCGACCCCCGCGCGGCCCCCCGCTTCCGGTTTGGCCGCGCTCGCCGCATGCAGGTCGCCTGCTCGTGGGACCGGCCCTGTACGTTGTCCACAACAACATTTTAAAAACAACTGGACAGGTACATGGATCGGACAGGTTTAGAAGGATGTGGGCCAAACGCACGCAAATGGGACTAGTGTAGATGGGACGTGTTGGTCATTGCGGGCAAGTTGAACCAAAGGGTGTGTTTACAGTTTAGTTTATTGTCACGTGCACCGAGGTACAGTGAAAAGCTTTTGTTGCGCGCTAACCGGCCAGCGGGAAGACAATACTCGATTACAGCGTACATAGACACATGATAAGGGAATAATATTTAGTGCAAGGTAAAGCAGGCAAAGTCCGATCAAGAATAGTCTGAGGGTCACCAACGAGGTAGATAATAGTTCAGGACTCTAGTAGGATGATTCAGTTGCCTGATAACAGCGGGGAAGAAACTGTCCCTGGATCTGGAGGTGTGCGTTTTCACATTTCTACACCTTTTTGCCAGATGGGAGCGGGGAGACGACGATTCTATGATTCTAAGAATAAAACTACCAAGTTAATAAGGTCCACAAAAGGCTGGAGAAACTCAGCGGGTGCAGCAGCATCTAAGGAGCGAAGGAGATAGGCGACGTTTCGGGTCGAGACCCTTCTTCAGACTGGTCAGGGATCAGGGAAACGAGAGATATAGACAGTGATGTGGAGAGATAAAGAACAATGAATGAAAGATATGCAAAAAAGTATCGATGATTAAGGGAACAAGCCATTGTAAGCTGTTTGTGGTGTGAAAATGAGAAGCTGATGCGACTAGGGTGGGGGAGATAGATAGAGAGAGAGGAATGCCAGGGCCCGAGGGCTGAGGGAGAGGTGGGAAGGGGAGGAGACAACAAGGGTTGACAGAATTGAGAAAATTCAATGTTCAAGCCCAGAGGATGCAGACTCCCCAAGCGGAATATGAGGTGCTGTTCCTCCAACTTGCGGTGTTGCTCACTCTGGCCGTGGAGGAGGCCCAGGACCGAGAGGTCGGATACGGAATGGGAGGGGGAGTTGATAAGGTGATCGTTGTCACATTAATCAGGCAGCAATGATACGCTAAGTAATTTCCAGTCGCCAGGCCACGTCTACTGGAGGTCGGCAAGTGTGCCCAGCATTGTAACAGTGTTCTGCACATTACACCGCAGAACTGCTGGTTCTTCCTGAAGCTGAACAGGACAATGATGACGGAGGAAGAGAATGATGATGAAGGAGAGAGAGAGAGAGAGAGAGAGAGAGAGAGAGAGGGAGAGGGAGAGATTCATCCTTCACTGCGACACGGGGACATGGCACCAGGAGGGAGAGACAGAGCAAGGCATCCATCAGTCTACAGGAGACACCATTTTATTGCAGATATCTGCTAATTTGAAAAAAAGTTGTACGCAGCAATGGATAAAAATTCTTTCCTTGGCGAGTGGTGATCCCCAACCCACAACTGGCTCATTAAGTCTTGTACTCCCAGAGGCATTCTGGAGAGTGCCTCAGTAATCGGATTCTCACATTACATTTACACCATTTATAAAACCAAGCAGACATAGGGTGATACAAGTTTGTAACTGCATTTTATAAATAGCAAATGATGTTAAGCCACTTGCTAATGTTAAATTTGGCATTGATATATTTGGCAGTGATATGTAAATATATATGTGTATATGTATGTGTGATGTATATCTCTCATGTCTATACACACACACACACACATATATTTATCACCTATTGTCTATTGTCTATTTATATATGTATATGTGGACACAAAATGCTTGAGTAACCCAGCGGGACAGGCAGCATCTCTGGAGAGAAGGAATGGGTGATGTTTCGGGTCGAGACCCTTCTTCAGATTGATGTCCGGGGAGGGGGCGGGAGATGTATATGTATATATGTGTGTGTCATGTATATCTCTCATGTGCACACACACACACACACACACACACACACACACACACA